>OY754334.1:23590395-23984413 GCA_963573305.1 Pyrrhosoma nymphula | reverse complement strand
TTCTGTTTTGTTCTGGGACGAGTGCTGCATGCCTGGTGTGGAATCACCCCGTGCCACACACCCTAGTGGTGGCTTGCACGGTACATCGTAGATGTAGATCACAGAGGGGTAACGGAAGTGGTCATTTATAAGGGATGGAAGAGAATGGTGAAGTGAAAAAGTCTTCACCCCTGATTAGTCATTAAGTCAGAGTGCAAGACTCATCGGACGCAGAGTAGTCTGGAGTAAACAATGTCACTCGACTACTGCCCACTTTCTGTAAATGGTTTTCGGGAAATGGGCTCTTCCAGTCCAGCACATCTGCTTCGAGCTTTGGCTAACATAAGTGTGGGTGCTCTCCTGTTGTAAACTTTCCTTCGCTCTTATTCAGTTTGAGGTGCAGCCCCGGTTCGACGTTAAGTCAACAGCCCGGGTCGCCTGCCAATCATATCGCGTTTAGATGGTGGAGGTGGTGGCAGAAATGGGTTTTCGATGTTCCAACTGTTAATGCTATTTTGCACCTTCCATCTTGAGACTTTACTCGTTGGTGAGCATTTGACCTACGAAGTGATAACGCCCTGGCTTATTCGGCCGGCGCGGCGTGTTCAGAGAATTTTATTAGTTCTTGGGAAAATGTTACAGGTCTTAAAATGCTATTCAGAATATATTAAGGCCTTCTGAAGGTATGAAGAACCACTTGCTAAGATTTAAATTTTAACATATTTTATGTTCGATCATTCATTTGTGACAACTCAATCTGATGTTGGTACAGCCTGTACTAATTACTTTAAGCATTGTGGTATGCACAAAAGAATGCATGCTATTTCATGTTTTTTCTCCTACCTCTGATCTCTCTAAGTCCTCGTAAAGGTTATCAGAGATGTTTCTGATAGATTTTCTCAACGCCCGCACAATCTCTTTCTCTCTCACATCGTTATTGTTTGTAAAATGCTAAAAATACGGCATCTACCATCTTTAGTAGACCCGTACAGCTCTTTCATTGGAAAATAGTCATGCTGCAGCATCAGGAATCTGCTAATTATTATCGATATGTGCAGCGGAAAGGGTTAATGGCAAGAGATGTATATTATAAATTAATACTTGCTTTCTATTTAGGAGTACAAGGATTTTTTTTCTTGAAAGTCATTAACGTAGATGTTTTTTTCGCTTCTTCAATAACTGTACGCGTCAGCAAGGTTCAGCTAATGCACTAAATAATACCGGAATATTCGGATGTGTTCTGTTATTTTATCTGCTGGATTTCACCTGCCTTCATGTTGGGTAAATTTAAATACCGTGAAATGCTGAAGCAATTCCTCCCTTCGGTACATTTTGCAAAAAGGTGAAAAATAATCTTTCCATCGAAATTGGTAAATGTTCCAGTTTTCTTCATTCGTGTTGTTTTTTTTCTTACGTGTCTTCCATGTTTCTTCCTTTAACTTTGGGTAGGGAATGCATTTAATGCACTTAAAAAAATAAGGGGAAGGTGTTGGTAAATTATGAAAAAATGGTTCAAATTCTCTTTTAATTTTGCCGCCGAAGGGCTGAACTCTCAAGTGGCCTTGTTGTTTTGAGGGAGGCAATCAACATAGCCAGGTTTTCAATTCAGTGTCTCCTCGATTTTCAATTTTTTTATTCCGCCGTCGTTGCTGCATCGTTTTAATTTCGCCCGATTCCTATGTACGGTAAATTCAAATGTATCTTGATAGCGGCCAACTCAAGTAGCCCTGCGTGTTGGAAGAAACCCAATGCCTTTCAATGTCTTCGTCCCATTTTATTCCTTATTAAAATTTTCCCTGTTAATTTTTCTCGTGATATATACAGCCGAGTACTAAGCCTTAGTGGGACACAAATAATAGAGACGCAAGAGGAAATAAGAGTAAAATGCATGTGCTCCTATTTCCTCTTGCGTATCTTGGCGTCTCTATTCTATTGTGTCCCCCATTGATGACCAAGAAGTCTTAGCGCTCGGCTGTGTGTCTACATCCGTATAAATTCCCTCGCCATGCAAAAAGCCTGAAATCATGAGGTACAGTTTTCTGGGTTACAGTTCTTTATTGGGAAAAAATACATTTTCATCTATGATGTATGTACCCTGAAAACTGGTACAACGTATTTTTGTACAAGAACTGAGAATCTGAAAATCAACCTTACGGTTTGATCGCTGCCTGTGTTTATTGTAATATTCTATCGGCACTAATGCTTCATCCAATACTATGTAGAGCTCTAGATAATCATAATTTGAAGATCGATTGCTTGGCGTAATGTTTCATTTCTAGCCGTGGTAGTTCACCCCTTGGCGAAACATCAGTGACCGACCTATTTGAGAAATCGCTACCAGATCACTTTTCGCTCCGAAATACATACGTCTTCCAGGGGAAGTGAGCTAAGGTCCTGTGGCAAAACCCATGCCCAAGGGTAGACGAGGAAAGCGTCTTCCGGACGTGCTGAATTCATATCGAGCTGTTTATTCTTCGGATGGAATTCGGACGCTTGATGTATGCGCCATTATGATTCTGGGCGAGTCTGCTTACGTCTGGGACCATGGTCGCTTGGACATATGGATGGTGGGCTCCAGCGAGTGGCGGTCGTGGGCGATATCTTCCCCGCCCCGTCGTCTCTTCCCTCATACCCTATTGCTAAGGCGCGCAACCACCCTCTGTTCACACCCCCACTCCCCCCCGACGTGCAGACTGTGAGGATGGTGGGATCACTTCGTTTTGTTTCTCCGACTGCGGGCGCGGTGATTCACGCTTCAGAGGTTTCCCATGGTTTCAATCATGCCATCTGTACATGACTCCTCCCTCTCTCTCCCTCCCCCCTCCTTGCCGACCTCGTCTTCCTCTCCCTCATCTTGTTTTCGTTTTTCTTGCGCGCCCGCCGATCTCTTTCATCGCTCCTGCGAGAATTTCAATTCATATCGATGGTTCGATGCATGCGATTTTGTTCATGTCCCTGACTAAATGTTTCAAATCGTTCAAGATGAACCAAACGACAAGGGTGAACTTAATTGAAGGATCAAGTAAACTTCTTTGCTCATTTCCTTTTGATTGACAATGGTGAAAGCGCCTTGACATGTTTGTCACCCACCCAATGCTTCAATTCCGTGAGCATATTGTAATGTGGAGTAGACGATATTCTTTCGATTAATGTAGCTATCTTGCGTCTTCTATCAGCAGCCATCGTCATCGAAACATTTCGATGAAATTTTTTCATTGAAAATCGATGACCAAAATCGGTCATCGCACAAGCCTACCTTAACCCATTTAAGCCCACAACTGTGCAATCGGTAATACCTCCGAATGCCCAGAATTCCAAAATTGTTTTTTTGGCGTACAGGAAGTTAATTATGTATTTACATGTTGTACAATTGACACATAAACTCTGAACATTTTAAATTTTAACCGTAAAATTATTTTTTCTGGTGAGGTCGAAAACGACCACTTGGGATAATGGGGCATAAAATGACACGTCAACCCCCACTTTTCCCTAATATTTTTTTCTGCCATCTACACAAGAAAAAACATTATAAAATTACCATTGCTAACTTAGGGCTTTATTTCTTTCATCCAATGCTTAAATAAAAATAAGTATTTACACTATACGTTACTTAATAATAATCTACTTTTTGTCTAGAGCAGTGAATTTTCGCTTCGTACCATAGGTTTTGCAGAGTGAATAAACAACCTGGTGTAAAACCTCGAGCTTATCCCACCTACTCACATACGACCTACAGACGAGCTATGCATTGTTTACACAAACATCTATGGTCCAAAAGAAAATAGGCATATACCATTTTTTACCGCGTTTACCTATCTAATTACTGGAAATATGATATCCATTTGATCCACTCCACCCATATACCTGTTGTACATTTTAATTATTTTCGTTTTTCTTTCAAGGAATATCACGTTGCTCTTGATAAAGGCTCTATGCCAAATTTGTTTGAGAGAAGTAAAACTGTATTGCTATCTTTCCATTCCACTGCGATAATATTTCTTTCTTTTTCAACGCATTTGTCAATCACTCCTCTTTCCATTTTCTTCATGTCCTTTTCTAATATAATGGCGCATTTTTCCGTTCGATTTTCACAAACAGTACCAGTAGCATCTACTCCTCTTTCTGAGAGTTGTGGTATTACTTTAGAGCTGGTAAAAAATTGTCAAAAAACAAGGAAAAATAAAATCCTGGGTATGATTTCTTTAGTAAATCTACAAAACTGAAAAGAACACAACCTCCAAAGCCAAGTTCATTCTTATTCATGTCATTGGAAGACTCTCTTCCCTGATATTACATAAATGTCAGACAGTACCCTGATTTGAATGCCAACGACCAAGCTTTACAATCAAAACGTACCGGCCTTTTCTTCAAAAACTGCTTGCACGAATGCTTTCCGAAATATTTTATCATTATGGATTCATCAATTGATGCTAAACGCTCTAATGGAGCTATTCGTATGAAAAATTCACAAATGTCTGGTTTGAAATTATCGCAAGCGTGAAAATTGGGAAATGGTTCATCAAACTGATTCCGTCTCATGGTGTATTTCACAAGCATATTTTCGGTGTCGGCTCTATTTTCCCAATGCATTCTTCGGCGAGGGCATGAATTGCAGCCCGATAGAAGTAACATTCCTCTGAACGCATACATATCATCACTAGTCACATGGAGGATATTGTTTTTTAGAGGAATACATTGATGTGTATTACACCAAATCCTCGAATACTTCTCGATTGAGAAATAATTTCACGAAGTCGATTGTCTCGGAATATTCCGAAATCGTTAGAGAAGGAAGGAAATATTGATCTCCAGGCACTGGTATAGGATGCATATCACCGATATCTCCCTTGACCCATTCACTTACTTTCAGCTTCTTAAGAAGTTTTGCACTTTCTACATAAGAAATGCCTTCACACTTATCATCACGTTCACCAAAAGACACTTCCGCTGGAGCCATCAACTGATTTCGGTTCAATCTATACGGATCGAAATCGTCCTCCTCTCCAGAGTCTTCATCAGTCTCAGCTGAAATTTCGATTGGAGGCAATGCATAAATGGAATCGGGAATATCATCGTCACTCAAGCATTCGCATTCTTCTATTTTCGAAGTTTTTTGCTTCGCGGCGGTGAGACATTTCCCTCTAAACAAAATAGAAAACACGTGCATAGTTGAGGGAATATGAGCATAAGAGCATAATAATAATAGGCTGTACGGCAATCAAACTATGTACAAAAGGGTTTTAGAGAATTTTAATCTTTCAGAGCGATGGGTAGTCTCAAACCCACGGCGAAAACAATGAGCCGACAAACCTTACACCTCGCGATTCGCTACGATAAATGAGCAAATATAGTATGTATTATCCCAAGTGGTCGAAAACGACCACTTAGCAGTAATTAAGCTCTAGGCTGGATAGGACTCTAGATAAATACGTAATTCAAGCTTGTATAGTTAAACAGACCATTTTTATTATAAAAATAAGTTATTTGATATTGAACAAATGAAAAAAACAAGACTTACCGAGCCGTTTTTCCTGACATGTCAACGAAGAAAATGCTTCCCAAAGTTCACGAGTCAGAAATCTCTACTACACTGACTTATTTGCGGGATCTCAATCCCACATTGTTCCCAGATATCTACAGTTACATGTAAGTTGTGTTATAGGTACATTGGGAGATTGCCGGCGTGTGGAGCAAAGGAATTCCACCAAGGTCGTTTTCGACCACTTGGGATAAAATGGCACCCTGGTCGTTTTCGACCGCTTGGGTTTAAATGGGTTAAAGGGCTTGCGATTTTATCCTGGATGCTTGAAACGTTGGTTAGGTACTTCGGCTCATTCATAAAATCTCACTCCTCTCCATCCTTTCCTCCTTTCGTGCGCGACTTGTTTGGATAGCAAGGATCTTAATCAATTTGGAATTATGATATTCTCCATTTTCTTTATCATTTTTTCACGTATCGATCCTTCATCTAATTCCGTTCGCATAGAATAACGTGATGCAAGCTGTTCTCGACCTTACCATGTTTTACTTAAACCATATTTTTCTGTCTCCAGTTACTCTTTTCGTTTTCTTTTTAAACCAGTCAAGTGATGGTCTCGATTCCGTTCATTTGATTCATGCAGGTGAGTGTCGTTCATTCTGGACGATTCACTGGCACGCGCTGCGAGGATGAATCCTTGCTGGACTATTGGAAAATGGACATTTACATTTTTTAGAAGTATTGCGTTGACGAAAGCTTCACTTTGTGGGAACACTTCAGAATGCAAGAGTAACGACATTACTTTCCCCTCGTTTTTTTTGTTTGACCAAAGATCAATAAATTTTTGTCATTTCAGGTTTTAAATATGGCAGTTGCGTTACAAATTACAGTTATTTGTTTGAACTTTGATCAGATCCTTTATAAAAGACAAAACTGTGTGGAAAGTTTCAAGTTATTACATAATTATTTTTCGAGAAACTTACGAAGTTTAGGTTTTCCCAGCGTTGGCCACAAATAATAGAAGTGATGGCCTTCGGGTGTTGCTGAATTTAGGTTGATTCTGCAGTTCTGGATGGTCTGTTCGGGTTGATTGGGAGTCCCATTATTTTTGGAGTAACACTTCGGTCACCACTCACTTTTCCCTTGAGGTTGTGATTAATATGCATTTTCATTCGTTTCGTTCAAATTCCTATTTAGCTTTGGCTTTGCTTATCGGTGTCTGGTCGAGGCAAATCTCAGTGGAACAATCGGAAATATTAGTTTAGGATACACTTCGCATTATGAGATGCTGCACAGTGGGTCATCTTTCGACGGAGTTATGATGTTTTGAGTGTCTCGAAAGTTTTCCATCTTTAAAGAGTCAGGGGAGGTTGATGGGATTGATTTCATGTTGCCTGAACGACCCGGCTGCGGTTGAAGACTCAAAGAAGATCTTTTTGCCGATGGAATGGTTGAATCTCTGGCGAAACCTTTATTTAGGTTAATGTATGGGCCATATTCCTGGATCTATACTTTAATAAAATTACTGTGTAAGAAGTAGCGGTTTCTTCATTCTAATAGTTTTCACGTTTTTTTCATTTAACCTTATCAGTCTACTAACATCTTGTTTCGGCTTAAACGGTAACATAGGCAGATGTGTCATTCCAAGGCCCAGAATCCTTAGCTTGATACTCGTAAGCTGTATGCATTTGATTGACTAATGTTTTGTCTTTTTTCAATTTCCATGCAAAAGGTATATGTAAAATTAAATCGTTCATTCTGTAATACAATATATTGGGTTACCTCGATTTGATTTGACATCCATACCCAAAATCGGGTGTGTAGATCAGCGCGTTTTGCTGGAAACAGTACCGAGCGAACAAAAAGTGTGGTGAAACACTTAAGGAGTACTGGTTTGGGTGCCTAGAGTGTTAACGCTGTGCTAAGGTTAATGGAAAAATTCATGCTTCACGAGTTTCGGGTCGATGTGGCAGATATTATATTGCCTCCGCGCTACATCTGTGTGAATAGGCAGCGAAAGCAATAAGAGAAACCCACCCCATCAAGGGAAGGAGAACTATTTTAACCCATCTGTCCGACAGTGTCGGACCAGAACGGAGTGAGACACTATTCCGTCAATATCCATTCCACTTTTCGCCCTTGCCCACCGGAGTGCAGTTTTTTTTAATTTATCTCGAAATAGAGTCGCGGAAGGAGGTAATTGTGTGAGACGCTACACATTTTTCTCTGCAGAGTGAAGCACGTCAACACGCGTTATGTTGTGCGTGTGCTGGACGTGTTCCCCTCCTCTCTTACGTCTTATGATTTGTACATTTTCATGTTCTGAACTCACATGTTACTATTTGTGGTGTGGACACGCCGTCACACACTTTAATCTCTAATAGTTTTTGATCCATTTCTGCATCTTGATTAAAAACAGTTTGCTATGGTCATTTTAAATCGCTGAAAACGTGCAATGACATTAGTAAGGTATACGCCGGATGCCCTGCGTCGCGTCGCGGGGGTGAGAAAGGGTCGGGCGCCGAAAAGAATTGAATTGAAAACAAGTCTTTCTTTTTCTGGGGCCATAATTCCCCTGGCACATTGAAACATAATTTTATTCCGCAACAAATGAGGTCAATGGTGACAGCAATACACGCTAATTTCACTAATGAGCACCACATATAAACCAACAATAATCAATGAATAAGATAATGCATAACATGTGAAAATTAGGGTGCCAGTACACAGATTTAAGATCAAACATTAGGGATTGAGAGATGTCTTTGATTTAAAATTGAAAATGTTAGGGATTGAAAAAGAATGTCATCGGCGCCCGCCTCTTGTTTGTGTCAGATGGAAAATTCAATGCGAAACGGGAGCAGACGGAAGCTGCAAATCGCGAGTGTGTTCGCCGACGGTATGAATCGGTGTGGTGCGAATTGGCGCTCAATAAGAGTCCCGTTCTCTGCGTTCGGGGCGATAAAGTGCCGGCTCGTGAATCCGCGTCTCCTTGGCCTCTTTGGAGGAGGGAGTGTGTATGTGTGATGTGAGTGCCTTGCTCCGCGCCCGCCACAGCTGAGCGAACAGACGGCGCAATCATTATAACGGGGGATCAGTGCGTGTTCCTTTTGGGCATTGGGGAGGTGAGCTGGCCGTAAGGAATCGGTTTTACCGACTGCCAGTGTGTTACGCAAGATTTCGTTGCCTGTTCCTTATTGTTACATGACTTCATAGTGGTTAGTATTTAAGGAATCGAGAAGAACGCATATTATAGGGCGGGGGCTTGTGGAGGAAGATGGAACATCATTATTATGTGTTCATAATTTGTGTAGTAGGAGAGGTGGAATTGGTTGGATGAGTGCATTCCGAATGGTACGGGTTGAGGAGGTGGTAGAGCGTTTCAGGATCTGTGCTTATAAAATATTAGTTATTCTGTTGGGGCGAAATATATGTTGCATGGCTTGAAGGGGAATAGGAACTATGACTATAGAATAGTAGTGTAACTGCGATGAGATTTCATTACGATGTCCTCCTAAATGCGAAATAGATTCAGTTGGCCGTTAAATTGGACCTCCAGGGTGTGAACTGTTAATGGTAATTCGTGATTGAAGAGCCGGAGGTCAGTGTGTTCGAGTCAAGTCACCCCGTTGATTACCGCATTATTCTGTTGAAACATGGGAGGTAGAATAGATACCAGTTTTCACGTAGCTACGATGCTAAATGCTCTAGTAAGTACCTAACACGTGAGTGCTAGTGTGGATGCTCAATTTGCATGAGCGTTTTCATTTTTTTTCACGGAAAAAAGAATTACAATAGACGAGTGTTTTCATCTACCCTGCTCATAGTCTTTTTTGTATTTCGCTCTGTAATGCTTTTGATTTCTTCACAGCCATGCTCGTGCCGGGTAGGGAAAGCGCTGACTTAGGAACACAAATGTCTCGGATTTGAATCTTTCCTCGGCCATGGATTGTTGCTCGGTTGAGGATCGAGGTGATATTCGTAGGATGAAGGTATTAGGTAAGACGATGCGATATAGTCTTCGCTTTTGGAGCTCGTAAAATCTTGGTATACAACTCTGTATTGCCCCTCGCAAGTCGCCACTGTGAGTTGTGTCGGTGGTATCGGGTGGCCATCGACTATTTTTCTTTGTGTATGGAGTAGTGTATAGAATAATATAGAATAATAAAACTCATTAAAATGACACTAGACAATACTAAAAGCAAAGTTAAAGTGAATGGAGAACTATCATCTCAGTTTGAAGTCAAAAGAGGAGTCAAACAAGGAGATGCATTATCATCAATGTTATTCATATTGGCTTTGGAGAAAGCAATAAGACAGCTACCAATAAATCCTGGAGGAACAATAATGAACCGACAAACCCAATGTGTTGCCTATGCTGATGACCTGGCTGTAGTCTCAAGAAACAAACACTCAATGGAAGAGATTTTTATTTCTATTGAAGCCGCATCAGAAACACTGGGATTAAAAATTAATGAAGACAAAACAAAATATTTGAAAATGGAAAGAAATCAAGAAAAAACTAGAGAACCAACAATAAAAATCAACAATAAACATTTTCAAAGAGTGGAAAGCTTCAGATATCTGGGATCCTTGCTAACAGCAAAAAATCAGATTTCCCTTGAAATTCAAGACAGGTTACACATAGGTAATAAATGCTATTATGCACTGCAGCCTATTTTCAGGTCAAGAAATATTTCAAGACACACCAAAACAATCATATACAAGACAGTGCTAAGACCTGTTGTCCTCTATGCCTCTGAAACATGGACACTAACAGTTACACAAGAAGATATAATCAGAAGATGGGAAAGAAAGATTCTCAGAAGAATATACGGTGCTGTGATAGATGCAGGAATATGGAGAATAAGAACAAATGCTGAAGTCTATGAACAATACGGTGAACCAGACATCATATCAGTTATAAAACAAGGAAGACTTCGTTGGGCTGGCCATGTGCAACGCATGGAGGAAAGCAGGGCAGCCAAAAAGGTCTTCAATGGCACTCCAGGAGGGAGGAGAAGAAGAGGAAGACCACGAAAGCGGTGGCTTGACGATATAGAGACAGACCTGAGAAAACTGGGAGTCAAGAGATGGAGGCGTGTTGCAGAGGATAAAGAAGAATGGGGGCAGATAATTCTGAAGGCCAGAGCCCTACATGGGCTGTAGCGCCAATAATGATGATGAATGATGGAGTAGTGTATGTAGTAAGGATATTCTTCTCAACGTTTAGTGTATGGTAGTTGAAATGATTATTTCCTGAACATTTCCATGTTTTCAGTTTTTTCCTACTTAAGCAGCATTAATGCGGGAAAGTCCAACATTGCGGCTCCTAAATATTCCCAAAAATATATATTATAGAATATTTACATATTTCAATATTGTAACATGTTTAAATGCGTCGTAGACTAAAGTATTGGTTTACGACGAGGAGAATGAGAAGAATGGTTGTATGATGAGGGTGAATGGCCTAGTAATGGAGCAAGTGGATGATTTTGAGTGCCATGGCCGAAAGATAATGAAAGGCGTGCGAATGCTGGGTGGAAAGTCGTAGGTAGTATGAGGATTATATCAAGGAATGCATGTTTGTCTGCGGAAGTAGAAATTGCAGTGGGCAAGTGTACTCCATCTCATTAATTGTATTGTAGCGAAAATTAGGTATGCTAGGATAATCGTAAGTGTAGGCGAAATGCAGTGGGTTTGAGGTTTGTGAGAAGTGTGGCCCTATTATGGTGGCTTGAGTGGTAATCGTGAATGAACATTTTAATAAATTTTCAAGTAAGTCGGAAAAAAAACTTCTTGGACCACAATTCACTAAGTTCATCTGTTTATACGTTGGAAATCACCATGCATGCAGCAATGTTAATGATGCAAGAATTTTGTTTTAAAATTTTCGCCTTCATTAAAGCTCATGACTTGTGTTTCGTTACATACGATTTTTTACTCGGAATGTTACCTTGATTAGCAAGGTTAGCAACCATTATAATAACATGAAGCGTATTATTTTGTGTTTGGGAGAAAATCTCTATGCATATAATCGACTTATTTCTAAATGCATGTCATTGCCATAGGCTACGTGTAAAGATAGCATTGACTTGCCAAATCCGTAACGTGCAGTTTTTTCACTTTTATCAATAGATATTATTATTAAGGACACTTATGCGAAGAATCACGCAAATGTGTTTCACGTAAACAATAATCGCTCCAACCTCCTTAGGTCTTTCTGTAGAGCGTGCCGAATGCTCGCGGCGTCGGATATGTGGTCGAGATAGTCGCGGGGAAGGGTCAGAGGAGAGTGTGATTGCTAACATTGGTGAATGAAATCACGGCGGGGGTGGGGAGGGGGGAGTTGGGGGACGCGAGTGTGTCGGGCGATTCAACAGCGGAGAGCGGATCCCCCCACCCCCGCCGCCGCGCCGTAGCCGAGTGTCCTCAAGGGCGGTTGCGGACGACCGGGGAGGTCGCTTTTATCTCTCGGCGGCAGTATGACTCACTCGCCCGTCTCTTGCCATCGCATCGGCCTGATCCCATGGGGGAACGAGATACACACCGAGTTATCTCGGTGGTCATGCCTGAGCCCATGAGGGCACGAGAATATGAAGGACCGTCACCATAGAATTTCACTATTTAAACGCCAGAGGGTTATCCGGCTCCAGTCTTCTCGTGAAATCGGCACTTGGTTGAGCTACAGATTTAATATTTTTTTTCTCCGCTATTAGGACTTCGCACTGTTTCCCAGAGAATAAAAACCTGATTTAAGAGAAGTATGCAATGGAAACAAGAGTGTACATTGGATATCTAATTGCTTAATAGAATCCCATATTAAATAGATATTTTTCATTTGAAGAGTTAATTCCCTGTTAAATTAAGAGGAGTCGTGTACAATTAGTTCCGTTAAAGTAAACGACTCATATCTGAGGCGTATAACGTTAAATGAAACTGTAAAATAAATGTAAAAAGTACCCAGGATCTCGAATGACGTCACTTACTTGAAAACATTACTTGGAGCAAGTTAGGGAAAGCTCGCAAAATGTGTTTTCAAGATATAGTGTAGTTAGATTAAATCCATTATTAGAACGAAGAAGCTTTATAGTAAAATAGTTTTTTATCCTTCTCGTACCTTACAGTACTTCTGTATGCAATAGATGACGCAACGAGCGCAAGAAATGCAGCTTTATAGCTGAGAACTTGAAGCATATCTTACGCAGCGACGTGACAATGCCTAATAATGCCAAGCAATAATATGGCGTCCACGCGTCAATTTGGCGCGTGGTTGCAGCGCCAGGGAACCCTTTACTATGTAGCAGCCACTCCAATTCCTCCAGCTCCACCATGTCTGTTCCCTACTCCTCCCTCCCTCCCTGGGGATCTTCTCCCTCGATTGTCTAATCCATTCCCCTAAGTAGAGAGTTGCACGGAGTCTCCAAGCTCACGTCCTGTGGAAATTTGCGTGATCGCGGCGCCCCAGGCCCGTGTCGGCGTAAGAGAAAAAATAGGTTGGTAGTTGCGTCGACTGCTAAGATCGTGGCTCACCTTCTCTGGGATAAATATTCTTAACTCATTTGTAAATTAAGAAACAGTATTTCGAAGTTGTTCCGGATATTGTTGATTATATCAACAATCCGAATATGTGCCTTAAAGCCATTATGTTGACTGCAACTGATTTACTTCCAACTAACCTTTTCTGGGTTTTGTCCTCTAATATTTGTATATCATTTCATAGTATTTTCTGTACTTACTTATTGTCCTTTTAAATTGGATTTTGTGTCTTTCTCTCATTGTAAATTACTTTGTCCAATTTTGCCTTAGGTGTGTCATATATTTGTTGCTGCTTTCTTTCTGTGCATTGATGTCTTGTTTGCCATTATGTTTATGAAAGCAGAACTATTTTCATAATTTTTGTATTGCTCTTATGGGAATACCCTGAGCACAGTAAGCATTAATTCATAATTTGTTGTAAAATCTATGGCTTCATATTTTCAATATATGAATTGCTACAATGATGAGCATAAGAATTTAATCAGTATTCTTTGGGTTATCACCCAAAATCTTGTCAAGATGAACTGTGATGTATTACGTTCACGTAGTGCCTCATACTTTTCGTCGTCCGTCAAATGATAAGAGGAAAGAATGGGTTTTTATACAAATAACCAATTCTCAATATCGTAACTATGACTTACTCCCGCCGAAGATAAAAAATATTATATCATTGTTGTATTTGATTTGGGAAGAAAAACTCGATATTAGCAGATGCATGCGTTAAATGGGATTATATTTATGTGTTGCGGCTGCATCGTTTCGGTCGCTCCAGCTTTCAGCATGATATGAAATGGGCCGGGCCCATTTATATTTAGCCCGCCCCGGACTGCCTCGAAAACTAGGAATTAGTAGTTTTTGGCATACCGTCCAAACCTGGCCCATGCATTCCTTTCTGCTCCCTTTCTCATCTGCCATCTCTCCGAGCGCATTTAGTTTGTCATCGTTGACTCCGTGTCTACGTCATCGTTACCCTGGCTCGTTATCACTTCATAAATGATTCTCCGGTTCCTGATTGAGGTCAATTGCTTATTGTATTCATGCATTAGTTTATCTTAAGATCTACCTGTACTCGTAATGAAGGAAGAATCTTGTCATTTGAGTGTAGGGGTGGTCACTGTGTCATCTTGTCTGTGTGTATCACAATGCTGTTTGTAAGGGGGTTCGTAAGGGAATATAACGAAAAGATAATATGAATAATACCTCGGTGTCATCATATTGATTACCTATATTCTCTGGAAGAGTTGAAGCAAATGATGAGAAGGAAGGCGACCTAGCGAAGTGAACGCAAGAAAAACAGTCCCTTAGAAGTAAGTGCTTGGGGCTTTAAAGGAAAAGTGAAATTTTGTTCGTTCGATCAATCGCATCTTTTTCGCTGTCGTCATCGCTGATTGTCGTTGGTCTTACATTACATTTTACGAAAAATTATTATAATTCTAGAAAATATTTTCGGCATGATGACAACCTAACGTACTGCTTGCTTTCCTAAGGATGTTGATTTTGACCTTATATTTTACTAAATGCGGATGTGGTAAATTTATTTTTTATTGGAAGAAGGTTCGGCTATAATATGTTGGCTGACCTTTAATGTTAGTTTCATGCTATTTTGTGGTAATGTTTTTATTGATGACATCCTGTGATATAGGCAATGATGTATTACTCTCTTACTGCCTTGGCAGACTTTATCTTTTATTTGTAAATGGGCAAAATTTTATTTATTATCCCTTCCGTCCCACTGCCAGAATATTTCGTGATGCTCGCGCAAGAACGCCTCGATTACCCTTCTGGATATCTGGTCCCGAGACTCTTTGAGTGGTGGCGTGGGTTTTTAGTAGTAGTTTTTTTTAGTCAGTGCGTGTAGTGTTTATTCAGTTACTCTTCGAGAATTCTAATCTGGATGGTACCCCCGGATACATTGAGCTAGTTTCATTGTGGGGGTGGTTTTTTTTAATTAACTATACATGAAACAATCGCTGGTGACTCGTAGAATACGAGCGACCTCCACTCTCCTTCATGATATGAATTTCACGTGGCGAAGTATCTTGTAAGCATGGCGTTGTACGGTCTGGTGACTTTCACTCGCTGTGCGAACTAATTTTTCTCCACTCTCCCTTGAATGCGCAACCGCCGCTTTAAATTCTGTGGTTTTCCCAGTTCAGGCGGATTTATTTTCGGGGACGTGAACCTTGGTCTTAATTAGTACAATTTTTTATTTAACGAATATTTAATGGCGCTTGATAGGTGGCCAGAAAACTCCTTATATTAAGGGTGTGTTGAAAGTTTGCTTTTTGTATTATTTTAAGTATTTTTATTTGCAGATGAAGCTTATAATTAGCTGTTGCTTTAACGTGTTTATTTTGCGTATGTTAAAGTCAATGGTCATATCTTTTCTAGTCAAATTTTTTAATAGCAATTGGCTGAAGCATCAATAGTATTTTGGGTGTTAGAGCCTTGTGGTTATTGGTGAATATAAGTATAATTTATCCATGCAGATTCTTTCGTTATGATTCGGAGGTCTCTTTCCGAGATGTGGTTCCTCTATTTGCTCTCTTAAATGGCCCCCAGTCACTTTTCCCTTGCTATGTGACAAAATGTGGCCTTATTGATGCTAAGTGAATTCTTTTCCCTTTAACACTATGTTGTATTTATAATCTGCCCATTAACTGTAGATGTGATATTGATGCGCTTTGTGCTTATATGTCCGATTATCTTCCATGAAGCTTAAAATATTAAGAATCCGGCGTGCCACTTCAAAAATGAAGGTGTGAAGATACAGGTCTTCCCGGGTTTCCTCCCCGTTTTTCCATTATGCTGGGACGAAGGTTTCGCTGGCGCTTCTTTGTTAGACAATTAAGGTACACCAAATCCCAGATTATAATGAGACAATTTTAATTATTCATATCGGATGTTTGTTTTAAAAGTGTATTCTGTATTTATTTAGACTATCCACAATTGTAATAATGTAATGATGAACAAATTCAATACGTTAATGCGTATGTTAGTCTTCATATACATTCGTTGCAGCCAACCAAAATCAATTTCATTCTCTGAAAGTTATGTAGCTTGTGTTTTATTCTGCATGCTCGTTTTATTGGTGGGGGTGTTTCTTTATCGTCATTAGCTCTGTTAAATGGGCTCGTTTAAGGCAGTCCCTTTCGCTTCGCTGCCTTCCAATTCCGAGAAAGCTATGGCACGCGGAAAAGTCAGCTGCTCGAGGCCGCAGGTGTCCTGCGGCAACATCCCTTAATGAATGTAGGACTCGGAAGCCGATCGGTGTACCCACTCGACCACCGAGCCTCTTCTCTCTAATCTTTTGCTGCATGAAAATGAGAATTTTCAAAGGATTAATATTGAATTTTATCTCGGAAGATAATTATAGTATCTCACTCAAAAAGTGGGAATTATTTTATTCCAGTAACTCGTATTAAAATGAAGAGAAAAACAAAATAGCGACGCGACTTGTGGTGTCTGCTCAGTAGAATGTCTAGTAACCATGATTTAGCGATAACACCGCCTTGTAATGTCGCTAGGTGCAGGTTGCAAAATCTGCCGGATGAGGGGGAGGGGGGGTAGCCTCGCTCCCCCCACCTCCGTCAATCGCTTTCCGACCCGGTTGGCATTGAAATGCCGCGTTTTCTGCGCCAGCTGAGGAAGAGAACGCCTTCTTATTGAATTATTAACCAAGCCCCACGTTCTTCCTTAATGTCGTTGTGATGAAGTAAAACATTCTTCCTAGTTTTATGAAGGATTGTTTGTCAGGCGATGTTCGTTGAAACATGTTTTTGTTTTTCCTATAACACATTGTTAGTGCAATGCTCAGTGGTTTGATCGTGGCGATTAATATTTCTCTATATGGAGTAACTTCAATGAACTCGCACGAAGCTCGTCGTGGACTATTATTCGAAGCACAACCTCATATTTTCCTTTTATTTTATTTAGTTTTTATTTTTTTACCCAAGGACAAATTTTTAAATACCTACAAAAACTTTTTTTATGTCCAACAAACGCAATGTGTTTCGGACATTGTTGTTACTTGGTTTTGTTTAACTTGACATCTCTGTTTGTTTGGGTCAACTCTTATAATCAATTTTTCACCCACTTCCACCAAGTAGATTTTCTTGAAACTTTTCTCACTTATTTATTTTGGATGACAATATAATATTTTCTCTATAAAAACAATTTAACACAAAATTTAAGCATTAATTTAGCACACAAAAAATTCGTTCCATTCTTATTCATAAAAACTTTCACTGTCATTTTTTTCAATAATTTTACAATAGAATGACGAGAATAATTGAATGAAAAATTGATACAAATGTATTAAAAAATAGAAACTAAAATAAATTTTTAAAACTTCTTTAAAAAACATGGTTTTATTAAAAAGGTTCTAAATACTAGTAAATAAATTTGAGCTGTCACAACTGACATACAACAGGCAGAACGTGATTATTTGTGATGTACAAGACTTTTCACCTGAAACTCCCAAGTCCTAAGCACAACTCGTGATACTTCGATTTTTCAACAAATTTCTGTAAAGGTTGAGGCAATCTTCGCATGCCGGGGATTCCTAGTTTTTATCACATCTTGTGATACTAAAGATTGTTAAACAAATTGCAGTGAAGGTTGAGGTAAGCTTCGCTTGCCGAAAATTCCTGGTCCTGCATAACTTGAAATACTAGACTTCTTACCACGTTACCTATGTAGTAATGATGAAGTCTTTTGTATCAAAATTGTTGGTTGCGCCCCCATGATTTTTTTTAGTCACAAATAATCATGATCTGCCTGTTGTAGGCCGATTATGACAGCTCAAAAATAATTTTTCAATTTTTAGTGCATTTTTCAATAAAACCATGTTAAAAAGTTTCATTTTTAATTTTTATAAGTTGAATCCTTCGATTTTAACTTGCTGTTTCGGTTGGGGTTTTCTGCTTAAACCGTTTCTATTATGTGGCGTTCTCTTGAGTGCTTTTCCATAAGCCTTATCGTCTTTATTGCCACCACTGTGGGACTTACTTTTGCCATCCATATTTCGCGTTGCGTGTCAGTGATTGCCCATAAATATTTTTTATGTATTTTTTTTATTCCCTTTATTGCTGTCCCGTGTATTCAGTGCCCGTTGAGTCTATGGCTTTAATGTGGAGATGAAATTAGGTAGAGTTTTTTTTGTTGACCATATCTTAGTTTCTGTAATTCTCTAGGTTTTAAGTATATCTAATTTATTGTTGTTGCTTTGGTTGGGCATTACTTTGGGTTTCATTAACTCATATGTGGTCGCTGTATTTATTTTATCACCTTAAACAACAACCAATATTCTCTTAGAAAATTAGGCTGACCTAGACCATGAATGTTATCTTTCGTAATGTGATTGCCTCTTATCACCCCATGTACGTAGACATAGTTTGTTGGACGGAAGTCGTTTTTTCCTCATTGTAAAGTGGTGGTAGCTTGTCAATGAAAAATTTAATTTCTATTTTACGTTTTCCGAAATGCGTTGGAAAAATAATGGCGTGACGCCATATGAAACCTGTTTTAAATCATATCCTTTCTTCATACCTTACCTTTTTTAAAGAAACATACCCTGTTATCATTAGAAAATTTGTTTTGCCGCAGAAGTCATCAAAGGCTGTCCTCTTATTCCGTAGGTATTGAGGCCTCTCCGCAAATGCTACCGTTAGCGTTCTCTTTTTAGGTAGATTTCGAAGATTTTAATGTCCCTCTTCGTTCGCTCAACTTTTTATTGTTTCTCATGTCCATAATGCGGCGGGAGTTGAACCACAGGACGCTTTCGCTGATGTTACTCCATCTCCTCGTACCTTTTCTCACCTTCAGGAGGCCCATCCTCTTCTTTAGGAGCATTTTTAGTTAGTTATTCGCTCTTACTTATGTGATTGCTTGTTTTCTTTAGATCTAAATTATAATCATTTACAGTCTTTCCCTCACGGCCTCTTTTTCATCATCGTCGTGTCACTGAAAGTCTTCTGCTGACGCTGCTATCAGCCCGAATTACGACTACTTTTCTCATGAATGTTGTAGTTCTCATGTGGAGATGATCTGATCTATGGCGGCCGATTTATTGATATGAGGATGGCATGGCCGCCATTTGGGCGAAGGGGCTACACAGTCGTTTGGAGAGAAAACGTTGTAGGGTTGAGGTTTGATATGGTGGCCAGGGTTCTGGCTTCCGATCCCGAGCGCCCAGGTTCATATCCCGGCGGTGGCGGAGATTTTTCAGTAGAATCATGATCCCTGCTTGGGTGCTTTTTGGAGGGAACTTCTAGTTTAGTATGAATTCCGAAGATTCAGACGATATTGCGTGGAATTTCAACCTCATAAGGTTAAAGAGTTAAATGCAATTTTCCACAAATAAAAGTAAAAAAAGACTTTATTACGACTTATCATCTTCAGGTTACCTGATATGTAAAATATACATATGACGATGATGTGTAAAACATCGAAACCTAGGTCGTTAGATGATATGTAAAATATACATCTGACGATGATGTGTAAAACATCGAAACCTAGGTCGTAATAAAGTTTTTTTTTTAACTTTTATTTGTTGAAAATTGAATGCAACTTTTCAACCATATCATTTTCAAGTTTAGTATTCCATCCTTAGGCTGGAAAGTTAAACTGTGGTTCTCTTAGCGCCTTCCGTTATTATTCGGGTAATGCCGACTCCGGTTATCTCTTCGCCCTTCCTCCATTCCATATCTACCTCTTCCACGAACATCCAATGCACTTTTTTCTGATGGCAAAAAGTACCTCAGCCTACCCTGAATTAACAACCAACTGTTGACCTGGCGTCGGGATTAGTCTTATCTTAACGAAAGGCGCCAAGGGGTCCATTGATTAGCATCCCATTCAGCGTACCAAATGCTGCCCTTACATCCACGAAGCACCATGCCAGCCACCTCCAGGGTGTGCGGCACAGGGTGATTCTTGCTCGTCGCAGTTCGGAAGGTCCGGTCACGCACGATCCCTCGGCCACTAATTGTATGCGAAAACCAAACTCCAGTCAGGTGAGCAATTCAGGGAAGACCGTAAAAAGAACAGTCATGGTACACACTTACAGAACACCGGTTAATTTCCGAATGACTACGAAATAAAAAAATCAAATGGTACGCAGTCACGCGCACGGGTGCAGAGATTTACATAAAAGTAATTTAATTCACCATTAAAAATTAATTTGACTTATGCGGTCTCCATCCCGGTTATTGGTTTGATCAGAATAGACTGTCTATAAGTCCTAAGTCTAAATATATGATATTCGATATATGCAATAGGTACCAAGAAAATTGGAATATTGTATACCATTCCCTTGGATGTCCCAAAGATAACTGCTCAAATTGTATACCGATAGATTGTGTTTCAGAATATAAATACCTAGGAATAACTATCGATAATCAATTGAAATGGAATCTTCATGTACACAAACTCGCAAAGACATTGCGGCATTACCTCTCGAAATTTTTTTTCTTACGCAACAAATGTCCTCTCCACTTTCTAAAGGCTATTTACTCTGCTCTCGTAGAGTCAAAATTAACATACGGCATACAATGCTGGGGAAGTGCATATAAAGAAAATATATATCCATTATTGTACTTACAAAAGAGAATTCTGCGAACGATTATGCAGAAAACCAGATTCTGCCACACTTTCCCTTTGTTTCTTGAGCTTAAATTACTGCCAATTCGCTACTTGTATTTTTATAAAGTTCTAAAAAACTTTTACATAAGAAGTGGAAATGTTGCTAATCTACTACCAAAGGATTATCCTTTTAATTTGCGTAAAAAAATGAATTATCACTGCCCAAACCAAACATAACGATGTTTCAAAGATGTTTTATTTATATCCAGCCAAAAATATTTAACTTTCTTCCTGATTGTATTAAAAAAGAAAAAAACCCCGGGAAATTTTTGAGGGAAGTAAAAAATTGGTTACTTACCATTAGCAACATCGAACTTTTATTTTGTGATTTACATGTAATAAGTCTAATGTTAAATAGAAAGTGATTGTATATATATATATTTAACTTGTTAACGCTTGTCGCTCATGTATCAATAAATGCTTACGAGTGTTTGTATGATTATGAGTTTTTGTATGTAATTCTTATGAGTATATGTATGTTTGTGTGTATGATGAGCGTTGTCAGTTTGTATTTTCTGTTGCTCTCTGTACAGAGCATTTCTTTTGATAGGTTTTGTGTACTTCACTGTGAGTATCTTGACTGTTAAAAATTTGCCTATGTTGCATGGCTTAACTAATGGTAGCCCCCAAACAGGTGTACCTTAGGGGCTACCAAACTTGCTTCATCTAATAATTGTTGTACTCTGTATGCAATGACTGGAAGCAATAAATTATTATTATATTATTATATTACATTAATTGCATTGGTTATGAATGTTATGATACTAAAATTAATTAAAAAGGGATACCTATTCAGGCGGGAAAGTGTTGCGAGACACCATTTCGTGTGGATAGAGATAGTACCAATAATAAGGCCAATTAATACGAGGTATTACTTCAAGCGGGACAATACTTCATGCGGGGTGAGAGATTAATAAGAACAAATACAAGTACCAAGTTTCTATAACCAAGCTAGAATAGCAATTGTCAAGTCGATTGGAATTATCATTGTGCATTATAGGCCGCCGAAAGAATGGCATTTAAAATCTCTCCGTTCTGCGATCTATTTCCTTTGTCTCGTACTTGTGATCGTATCCATAGTAGTATGTTGGTGCATGCGAATGTGCTGGACGACATCCGACAATTAATCTACTTAGAATTTTCGTAAAACATTCAACCTAATTTTTCCCCTTCGACCTGGTATTGATTCTCACCCTAATTCATCGCACTGTCGGGTACCATTCACGTGGATCTCGCCCGCCCTTCACATGCTGGAATCAGGGTTCAACTGAAAAACCTCCGCCACTGCCGAGATAACAACCTTCGTAACGGGAAGCCTATAGCCACCACGCCAGAGCGGATGTCCTACCGTTTCAATATTTCTCAAGCACATTTTCTATACTAGATTTCTCAAAAAATGTTGACTCATGTCTCACGCCCTACACTTTCGTCAAATATTTTAGCAAATTATACGAAGTTGTGGAATCTTCTACCGATCCTCCGCAGTAAGATGCATTGTCGTTAATTTATTGCGAAGGATGGCAAACTTCCAGTGTAATTGCTATATCTGAAAACAAGTAGTTGACGTAGGAGCTACTAATTGAGTACGTGAGCGAGAGAGGGATCTATGCCGACATTTGGTTACAATTGAGTTATTAACACTTTTGTGCTCGTAATATGTAACATTTTAGTTGTACAAAGATTGATTGCATTGTATTAATTGCACTTCTTGTACATTTAAATTAAGTGTATGTTAACCATTTGTATTTTGAATTATAAACATAAAAATAAAAGTCTAAATATCTCATTTTCTCCTTTTGTCGGAATCTCTCTCACTGAGGTACTCAATTGTATGTTTTCTGTGTAAAGGCAGTTTCCAAGTAAAAAAAGCCAAAGAGTAGACGATATTCGGACAACAATGGTTATGATATTTCGAGGGCTCGAGCTTCAGTTAACACAATCTGATTCTCCCATTTGCCGTCATTTTTTAGGATAATGTGTAAAATTATCATCTAAATTGCCCAAACTGCTGTAAAATACGCCCCAGCCGACTCTCCCACGTATCTACATCCACGAAGTACCGTGCAAGCCACCACTAGGGTGTGTGGCACGGAGTGATTCCACACCAGGCATGTAGCACTCGTCCCAGCACAAATCAGAACCTCGTACGTTCCCCCGGCCGCTATGCGCAGGCCAAAAGCAGTCAGGAGAACAGTGCGCAGTCCAATCAGAAACTGGGAGAGTGATACGTAAATGAACATGCAGAACAATGCTATAGACACATAAAATGGTTAATATTTCTAATACTGTTAATTTATGAATGCTACGAGATGCTACGTCATGCAGAGAACAAAATAAAATAATGCCGGACATATCAAGCGGTGTGAAGTATTAATAATGATGTTATGTTATTAAACATAATTGAAAATTCTACTCTACCTATTGAGGGTGGGAGTTTCATATGATTGATCTATCGCAACTATGTATTATGATCCCTTATTTTACGTGGGAAAAATGACATTTTCAATCTATCGGTTCTACAGTCAATTTCCTTTATTTTATTCCTGTGATCGCTTCTACCGTAGTACGTTGGCTCTAGCAATATATGTTGAACGTCCGGCAAAAAACTGTCTGCTCCGAACTTGCGCAAAAGATTTAACCTAGGTACTTCTCCCTTCGATCAGTTAGAGATTAAATATCTCATAGCTAACACATTGCTAACAAGTGCGAGCGGAGAGCGCTATAGTAAATTTATCTTCTTCGTGAGTGGTTTTCAAATTAGAAGCGCCTCTATCCGGTTTGATCTAACAGCATTTTCTCGATAATTATGGGGGAATATCGATCAAATTTCACTTATAGGTTTGCCTGACATACGGTTCTCAAACCCGTTTCATAAAATATTGTCGAAAATCTTGACCTTAGCGCACAGGTTTAAGTTATCTGGAGCGGTAATCATTATTCATGGGTTGTACATTTTTAAGAAGTTTTCAAGTCGAAAAAAAATTATTTGGCCACTTTTCTATCACCGTTCATGCAGTAATGTTATGCAAGAGTTATATTTTAAATATTTCGCCTTAATTAAAGCATTGTTAAGACTTGGACTTTCGGCGCGGAATTCGAAATTTAAGCGAAAAAATATCTAAATACGTGTTTTTTTTACTCGGAATGATACCTTGATATTTGTTAGCAACCATTATAAAAATATGAAACGTATTATTTCGCCCTTAGGAAAAATTCTGTACGTATGTAATCGACACCATAAGACCACGTGTTAATATAGGATTGAATTTCCAAGAAACCAAATCGGTAAATTGCAGTTTTTTCACTTTTATCTATAGATATTACTTATAAGGACACGTGTGTGACTTTTAACTAGGTTTATCGATAGATAGTGTAGCTCTTAGTAGTACTCCCTAATACTTGTATCCTTATCTGCTACCAGCACGCTGAGCATGTTTTCAGCATAATTCTTGAATCTCTGTCCGCTTATGTGGTTGCAAAATACATAATTACTAACCTAACATTGTTAGCATATCTATAGTGTTGTTCATGCTTGTGAGGCTTCGTCTCTGACAAGCATTAGGGATGAATGCTAATAGTCGTAGTTACTCTAACTTTAGGGTTTATTGAAATGCATGTTGGTGACTACTCACTCCCTGCCACACACCTTTGAGGTGTCTTGCAGGGTAGCTACATCGACAAAATACCCTCCAAGCCACCTCAAGGGTGTGTGGCAGGGGGTGAGTAGTCACCAACATGCATTTCACTCAACTAAATGAATGGTGCAATATTTGGAAGTTAGAATTGAATTTTAAAAAGTGCGTTGTTATGAATTTTTGGAAAAGGAATAACTCGGTCAACGAAACGTACACCATTTATCAAACCAACTTATCAAATGTAGAGTCAGTTAAATACGTAGGTGTGACCCTTACTCAGGACCTGTCTTGGCGGAAACATGTTCGGGAAATCTGCAGACAGGCTAGTCGCAAATTGGGAATGATTAAAAGAATACTAGGAAAATGTGAGGAGAAGGTTAAAGAGCGATGTTATTTTTCACTCGTGAGATCTCACGTGGAGTTTGCCGCTGGCATATGGGACCCTTACGAAGTTGGTATTTTGTAGATGTAGATCTATGCAAAGTTTCACGCAAATGTGCAAATCGCTCCAACCACCTCAACGGAGGTGAGCGTTGGGCGGAGGTCTTGTTGTTGTTTGGGATCGAATGCTCGTGGGATCCGCCGTGAGTGTGCATTCGGTCGCCCGCCGGAGGAATGCGTCACGCACCCGGGGAGCTGTTGCATAAGCAGCGGTCTTTTTTTTTGTTTGTTTTTTTTATGTCGCCCACTCCCGAGTCGCAGCAGCAGACCGACCGACCGTGCTCTCTCTGTCTTCATATCTCTCACACATGGCTTCCCCTCCCTCTGCCCCGTCCCTCTTCACGCGAATATGCGCTGCTATTCGGGGGGGGGGGGTTGAAGAGGAGGCTCCCTTCCCCTCGTCCGTCTGCTGCCCCCGTGCCCTCCCCCCTCCTCCCCGCAATGCGTCACTCCTCCCCCCCGCCTCCCTTTTCTCCGGAATTCCTTATCACGGGAGAAGACCCCACTTCTCTGACCGCGCTCTCCTCACCGTTTCGGAGGATCTTATTTTCATTTTCCTCCTCTTTCTCATGTTTTATTTTCCCGGATAGGATCAATGGAGTTGACTGCCCGCATTAGGACCAAATCGCTGAGTGCAGTGCATAGAGCGTGATCATTTAATTTTACTGATAACATTTTTTATAAACTATGTCTTAATCCTTATTTGGGCATCGTTTCTATCATTTTTTACTATGGGCTGCCAAAGTACCGTCTCTGTAGATATTTGATTGCTTGCTATAAATTATGGTTTTTCAATTTTATTTAATATTTACAAATCCTTTTGAAGCCCAAACGTGGCTGCTTGTAGGTTCGGAGCTATGGTGGAGGCCGACACTTTGAGGAATTCCGTTCTGAATGTGGAAACTTCAAATTAGTATTTTTGTGTTACACATAATATTCTGTGACTCTTTTTTTGTTTTGGTTCACCGAGCTCTGAGCTGCCCTTTTATCCTCACCTTGGTATGTTTTCACAAAATATCTGGTGTGGTGTATTCTGATAGAGGGTCTCACGGATTTTATACAGGGCAGCAGTAATATATTTGCATGCTCGTTCCTCGAAGGCATTTGAAAATGCATTTATTGTTCGGCATCGGACCCACCGAGAGTGCGGCAATTTTTCATCTTCTGCTCCTTCGACGCTTCCTTTCCGCGGACGTCACGTCCCCCTCCCTCCGTTTGAATGTGCGTCACTGACGACGGACGGTCGTTGCCATGGCATTTCCCCCCTCCGACTCCACTTCTCGCTAATGCACGCTGCATGCTGATGGCGTGACTCGGTCGGTTATGCGTGGAATTTTTTTCCTCCTTTATTTTCCACCAAAACAGTGACGTTGGACATGTTCACGCACGCGTCTTTCCGTTGGGGGGCGTAACGCTAGGTTTTCATGCTGCCGTTTTTGCGTCGTTTTTCCTATAAATCGTTACGCGTTGTCTTCCTAATTACTCCTTGTCCATTGTGGAGATCAAATGTTTGTTTTGGAGTTTATGAAGAAAAATGAACGTTCACGAGGAGTGTTGGCGATAGGATGCACCGACTTTTGCAACAATCTGAAAATGACGTACAATTTCTCGGGTACGAATCACGTGAACGACAAACGACGGGCCGAAAGGTTGTCTGATTCTTCGCTTCGCTTTTGATTTGCTACGTAGTGTCCGGCCACGTAAACGGCTGCATGAAAACGTAGCTTGCGTGTGTGCGACGACCAGGGGCGGCGAAAATATTGACGGCGTACCGTTACAAGCAAGCTGAGGAGGTGCATTATGCCTATCAAATGAGCTGATTAGGAATGTTGACACTAAAATGGGTACATTGTGGTCTTACGAGAGCGATTAATTGAAGTTTAACGAAACCACAACACAAACAGTTTCTGCCGATTTCCATCTCTCTGTCAGAGCACACATTTTTTTATTCCATCGATTAGGTTTTGCTTTAATGATGGGTGCACTTGGAAAATAGTACTAGACTGTTGCCAAGTCATTTTCCTAGGAATTCCGATGTTCTCGGTTAAATTTCGAAGCAGGTCATTTTTGAACCCATTTTCGTGCTTCTAGTCGAGCAGAGTTTAGTTGTCATTACAACGACGTGATTTTCGTAAGAAGCATTTTCCTGCGCAACGAATGTAAAATGATAATGCCGGCACGACGTCATTCGTCGTTGACCGTTGACTCTTTGCTGTATTGCTGGTTGGTGGCTTTCCTTATCTCTTCTGGCAGGCGGTCTACTTATCCTGTTTACTTACACCCACGCATCTCACGGCTCATGCTCGAATCGTCGCATCGGCGACGTTCCGTTAATTGGAATTTAACTCATATAAATAGTATGAATCATTGTTAATGTCTTCGATTTCGTTATTCATATTTTGACGGAATAATGTCTCGTCTTTTTATTTGTTTCCGTAGGGGAATTTGTTTTTGAAAATAGTTCGATTCTCTCAATGATTATTTTCTCGTTGAGTCGTTCCCTGGCGCGGGTGGACCCTTTAAAGAAAACGCAACAGAAAGATTTACATACAATTGTTTACGGCTTTCACAGTTATTCATTAACTCTGTTTAGCCATAAGAGCTCACCGCTTCTTTTTATTTAAATGGACGTGCATGGATGAAGCGTGCTTTGTTGGTTTGACTACGTCGAGAAAGTTTACTTAAGGGTGAAATGATGAAGCTGATTTATGATATAGGAGTAAATGGTTGGAAGGGGAGGAGTGGACCGCGAAAGTCATGGGTGGCTGTGATGAAAGAGATTCTTAAAAGAAGCAACATTAGGTCACTTCACTAGAAGAACAGTAGGGCGTGCATAAAGCCCAGTATGAGTGTAACTGAAAAAATATGTAAACTAGAGGGGGCCATTGCCTATTAGGGCGGTATGGAAGTTATTATTAATAAAGAGCTAGTTTTCAACCTAACTCCAAGAATTAAGCACTTTTAACTGTGCCGTCCCCATTAGGGAAATGATATTATGTATTATAGGGTAATTCTCTTCTACATTACATCTACAAAATACCCTGCAGCCACCTCAAGGGTGTGTGGCAGGGGGTGAGTAGTCACCGACATGCATTACACTATACCCTAATGTTAGTGTAACTGCGACTAATTTTCTTAATTCTGTCAGTGTAATATTCAACGTGGCATCTGGGATATCATAAAACTCCTCTAATTATGTAGTTTTGAGTGAACTGGAAAAAATTTACCGAAAATATCGACGTGTTATTACCTATGTAAGAGACTGATTCAGGCCTAACTATGTGGAATCAAGTTAGTAAAAAAACGGTAGCTTAGTGCTTATCATATGTATGCATTATTTCTGACCATGGTTTCAGCTGCTAATTGTAATTTTCAATGTTCACTTAACGTGCAGAAGCGTTCATATAGATACGCTTCTGCTCTGTACTCATTTTTGGCCTAGGTTTACAAACACAAACATTGCTTGTACTCTTGAAAATAGCAATTAGTTGCTGAAACTATAGGTAGGATTAAATTATTAGTTTGGATGAGTACTAAGCTATCGTTTTTGGGCTTTAAAACGGGTATTATCTATTGCCTTACTCTATATATTTCTTCCCTCCTCATTTACTTGCATCGAATGTGTTCATCCTTTGACTCTCCCACACTTCACCTAACACTCTTCCTGCTGTCATGGCCTCTAGCATCCCATTTCCTCCGTAAAATACTTAATTTACCTTTTCATACATGAATTTGTGACATTCAGAGTGAAAAAATAATTTATCTGGTGTGAAGCGAGTGATTCCCATTGACGTAATTGTAATCATTTATTTTTTCCAAAAATTAAGCGGATATTATATTCTGCTTTTGAAGAGGAAATGCGAGTATTTTTCTGCTGAAAAGTCAATTAAATATATTGTCGACATAACCGTAAGATATTTAGATTAAATGAATTTGCGGGACACGTTGATTTTGATCCTGCGAGATTTGAGGTAATTCTGTATTTATTATTGTGAATATATTTATACTCGGCACTGTAACTTTGTTGACTTATTCGAGACAGCCTACCAGCATCAAGCAGTAAATGAAAAGTTATTTAGGTAAGGTGTATTTATCTTTATGTTGTATTTAGCGAGTCTTGCAGGTGCAGGTATTTTACGAGCTTGATGCAGATAAAGTAACGAATAGTTAGTGTTTATAGAAATGTTTATCTCTAATTAAGCCATGTAATTATCTGGACGGCCATATCTCAGGGTCCACGGGTAATCAAATTTAAAAAATGGTCAAAAAAGACCATATGGAAGAAAGTTATATAATTTTGTTATGGAATCTATCGAGAATTTAAGGAGACACTTTTTCCGATGTTGCAAATTGTGAGGAATTAGTTTGGAGGTATCCATGTAATGAGCTTATTGAGTTATTTATTTTAGGATATATAAGCGTTTCTTGTTGTGAAGTATTAGTGTAGCGATGTGTGAAAGAAATCCACTTACAAAGCTGTTCTCCTTGTTCCCACTTATCTCTTTTATCAATTCGTTACTCAAAAGCGATTTAAACACAGTAACGTAGAATTCGTAACCGATGTTTTGTCGATGACGTAATGCAATCTGGGAGTTTCTTGGCTGAATGGGTGTAAATTAGTTTTTAGATTAACATTATATCTTTGGTGTCAATCATAAATGCTTACTTTCGTTATCGTTTAGATAATCTAGGTCCATGAACAGTGTTGAGATTAGGGCGTTGATCCTCTGTTACTAGTGGTTCAAGCTCTCCACATTGGCGGAGACAAACAGCATGTCGACGCGTATTATTCGTCATTTTTTTCTCTCGTTCACTCTGCCTTCTTTCAATAGCTGCTGCTATCCCAACGTGCTTTTCAGTGGGGCACTACCTGGTTATGTGTCTTCGTCGTGTCATTGTCTTGAAGTGAGTTGCACAGGTCCGCATTGGTTTTTAGTGGGCGGCTGAGTCCTGAGGGATTCTGGGAGGCTCTTCTCTATTTCTGGGTTAATCTAAGGTTTCAGGCGTGATTTAGTGGAAACGTAACATTACTGCACTTAAAAACTGAGCAACTTCCACAGTGATTGGATTTATTACGGCCGGTTTGCTGCTTTTTACAGCATCTTATGTGCAGTTCTGGGTTAATTTTCTCCGAGTTTTTCTCAGACTTCCGCGGGGGTGGTGAATTGCTTTTTTGCTGTCGGAAGGAGTCGCAGGAGGGCACGCTTTGGGACGGCGGTGTCCCGTCTTTAGAAGTTATGGGGGGATGGTGTTCGCACATGTGATGTGCGTTGATGGGGAAGGGGAGGGGGTGGCTCTCTCAACTCCCACTCCGGCACATTTTACTTCCATTGGGGAAGGGGATGAAGAAAAATAGGTCAGTGGGGGGGGGACGCCGTGCCGCCATGGGAACTGCGCCTCGCAATCATTCCCGGGGACGTGCATCACGCTTACTTCGGCCCGCGGCCCATAATGCACTCGTAATCGTGAGCAGAGGAGAGGTTCTCGAGATTTGAGTGAGATGTGTATGTGGACGGGGGCACAAGCAGCTTCTTTGAACGTTTCATTTACGTCTACGAAGTACCGTGCAAGCCACCTCGCACGTTCCCCTCGCACGTTCCCCTTGCCGCTAGGCGCAGACACCAAAAAGCAGTCAGGAGAACAGTGCACAGTGCAACCAGAAACTGGGAGATTGCTATGCACATGAACATGCAAACATGCAGTGCATTGCTTAAGAGACATCTAGTGGTTAATATTACTAATGATATTAAATTATGAATGCTACGAGATATTACTTCTTGCAGAAAACAAAATAATGCCGGACATCTCAAGCGGGGTGAAGTACCTAATGATGCTATGTTATTAAACACAAGTGAAAAGTCTACTCTACCTATTGAGGGTGGGAGTTTCATATGATTGATCTATCGCAACTATGTATTATTATCCCTTATTTTACGTGGAAAAAATGACATTTTAAATCTATCGGTTCTGCAGTCAATATCTTTTATCTTATTCCTGTGATCGCTTCTACCGTAGTATGTTGGCTCTAGCAAAATATGTTGAACGTCCGGCAAAAAATTGTCTGCTTCTAACTTGCGCAAAATATTTAACCTGTATTTCTCCCTTCGATCAGTTAGCGATAGGAGTTTCGATCGGCTCTTCCCGAAAGTCATGGACTGCATCCTCGTGCGTTTGGTGCGTAGATACGTTTAATGCGTGAGCCGTCGCGCCGTGGGAATTAGCCGTTCGAAGCGCGTTTCAGATTGAGTGGGTTGAAATAGTACTCAATTGGTTGGGTCATTGGGGAGGCGACCGACATCAAAGGTAGTTGGCGCCGTTTGAAAGGGTGGTGGGTGCATTGATAGGGAAGGGGTGGGGTCGTTTGGAGAATGGGGAAGGGTAGAGAGACACCCTGCGCTGTCAGTAGCCTACTCTATACGAAAGACGCCGGGGGGCCACAGTTTGGCGTTCCGTCTGACGGATGGAGTACATTATCTGAACACATTGAGCACTAAAATAAGGATCGATTTCCGATAAATAGCACTCAAGGCCTCCGCTTGCGTGGGAGGGCGTTGTTCTACTGACGGGTCGATGTTTGAATATGGTACTTACTGTGTATTTTCGATACTGAGGATGAGTAATGCTCATCTCGAGAATATCGTAAGATTTATCTAGCCTTCGTTTTCGTTCCCAGGCGACGTCGACTATATCGGTTTTAACAATCGGAATTAGTCACATGTTTGGTGGTCTGCTGAATGTTCTATACTATTTCTCCCTTGAATGCATTTCCTCGTCGTGAGCTGATTTTGTCTAAATCATCGTTATCATTTTTTAAAAAGTAGTTCAGTTGCGTATTTCTTGACTGAAAGCAGAAAAAAAAGAAAGAGGCACTCCGGGAGTGCCTACAGAAGTGAAAACTTGAAATAACGTGAGCATTTTTGAATGTAGGGAATAATTTCTAATGAAGTGTTTTATTAATCAGTAGAAAGTAGTTTCATGTATATAATAAATTAAATATTCATTTATTGCGCTATTGTACACAATTATTTTACATAAAAATTGTACACTTCAGAATAATCAACTTTCATCCATTATTTCAACAACTCTTTCATCATCACCGCCATCATCATCGGCAATATCTAAAACTGATACAATAGGCTTATGGTAACTAAAGTAAGAAACGAATAATTTTGATTCGAATTTGCTTAAATTTCTTGTAAATACTGCATCAATAGTAGTTTTATATTTCGTTGTGCCAAGATTGCGATCATTAGACATCGTTAAACCAAACTCACTATTTAAAAATTCAATCAATGGTAGATTTTTATCGTCTGCAAAGTTTATGTTTATGTATATATGAATAAGCTACTCAAATTGAACGTATTAAAAGAAATTGAGTTATATTGTACTAACCTTCACTATTCTTGTATCGAGTACACTCTCCTGCACGAGTATGGACTGTTATATTATCCGGCATAATATTTGTAGCAACCCAAATTGAATGAACTAAACCGTATATTATATATATATAATGTAATATGAATAAAATTATAATATAGTTTATTTGACGGTGACGGTGACGCGAGTCCAATGGTTTTTACCCATCCACAAGTACTGTGTATATAGCGAGTATACTGTGTATATACAGAATATACAATTATACATATATTTAGCAGCAGTAACGGTGACATTTCTAGGGCTCATCAACTTCGTTGTGGCCTAGTGCGTTAAGTGTTGAAATACTCACCAGAGACCACGGGTTTATATCCCAATGATGCCTCTGATCCGTGGATCTTCCTTCCTGGATGACCAAAGGCGGTGAAGGGAAATGGTCTGATCCCCACTTTCTTATGTGTGAATTTCTCTCGTTGAGCATGATGTGTCGAGAGCTCTTACCTCGCCGAACAATTAGAGTGAAAGATCTTGTTTCTTGACTCATCATTATTCCTTCAATTTCTTCGAGGAATGATGTGTATAATTAGTTGTTAGTGGCCATCTGTTCTCCTTTAATCATTTCCAATTCTCATAATCCTTGACTCTCTTTTCCCAACATGTCTTTTGTTCGTCCCAGGTTTTGTCTTTCGTCTTCCTCAATGTACCTTTTGCGCTATTTTCATTGCTGTTGTGCTTCGTCCATCCCGGCCCGTGTACCGGATCCTAGTTGATTGAATAATTCCGCAATCTCTCTGATTCTTCACCTTGCTGGGCAAAATCTACACACATTGTCATTGTTAATTACTTCCGCTTTCATGCATTGCATTGCCGCAAGGAAAGCCGCACAATTCGCAAGATAGGTCCTGAGTTATCTGAGTTAATATAGGCTTAATTTATTTGTAAAAGTAATTAGCCTCAATTTTCTCAGGAGATTAAGCCTATTCTTCAATCTACGATGTGATAGCACCCATCCCAATTCTGCTACCACAACGCACTCTTAGACTTAACGTTAGCCGCTTAAAGTCACCGCGTATTTCCCGGATAAATTCACTCGAAAATAGGTCCTGAGTTATTGTGACGCCTAAATATTTAAACTGTGACATTGTAATATATTCTTGGTATACTAAATGGTTGTCAAGGAGGGCTGTACAGTGTACACGTATCCATGTTATGCTTGCAGATCCTCTGCTTAGGTATTGCAATGCCATCCGCACAGTACAGAAAGGCAGTGTCCTACATTTTCCTCTTCATTTATAACTGTTTATTCCCCAGTCTACAGGTCTGGCATTTTGTTAGTATATTTTAGGTAGTGAAGGGTATAAGGTACTTCTTGATCGGGTGTCTTAATGTATTTTCAGTTCTTATCTCTTTTCTCTTTCGTTGTTAGCATGGCGACTTGATTTTTGTAGAGGTAATTGCGACGAACGAAAAATTGGTGATGAAAAATTTTCGACGAATATAATATACTTTAGCCACATTTTTAAGTTTAACTCAGTTCGGTGTGGTTCTCCCGCTGTGAGGCTATTGATGAGGCCCGAGGCCGAACCGAGTCCCGGATTTGGACGTTCGCGAGGTCCTCCCTAACGACCGACTACCATGGAGTGGCCCGTCATAACTACCGTTATACTAACAAGTAATGATTCTGCTATCGTTGTTATCTCTTCGGCGAATTTTCAGTCACTCGGGCATTCTCCTCCAGTCAATTTAGTTGAAGTCCTCTTAGTCTACAGATGCTCTGCGCAGTGATTAGTTGCGCGTGTAAGTTTTGCATTTATTTTTCTAGATTATTTTTTAATTTTTTATTTATTTATTAAAACATTAAGAAACAGCCACAAATGACCTTTAACATGTTTTATATAACAATTAAATATATTAATAAACAAGAATAAAATAAATCAAGATAAAAATAACTATAATGGTGGCCCGTACAATCAAACCATAGGGAGAACCAACTGGTTACATTAGGAGGCAGGGAGTTTTTTGATTCGAGTGGTAAAGGAGTGACGGGAGGTGGAGAGGTCAAGTAAGGGGAGATTGAAAGAAAGTATTTTGAATAGTTTCGGGAGTCTGAAGAAAAGAGAACGCTGGGAGAGTGAAAGACGGAATTTAGGTAGGTGAAGGAGATCACTGCTGCGGGTTTTGCGGCTTGGAATATGAAGGGAGAAAAAAGGAAGGATATCGGTGGATCGGAAATTGACGTTGATGGAAGAATGGAGGAAATTTAGGTCATGAACTTATTGGCCGGTTGACAGAGGAGAAATTCCAAGTAATGACATAATTTCCCTTCGGGGTGAGCTACGCAGGTGGGGAACACGGTGACGGACAATTGAGGTGAAAAATCTAAGGGGACGTTCCAAGAGTTTTAAGCTGGTGGGACATGCAGTTGACCAAATTAATGAGCAGTACTCAACAATGGGGAGTATGCAGCCAGTTAGGATCGTTTTTAGTGCTAGGGGGTTTGATATTTCACTGAATCTGTATAGGATTCCCACAACGGACGTGGCTTCCGACTTTGTCTCTCTGAGATGAGGGTTGAAGGTAAGTAGATTCATATATCGTAGTAGATATTGATATCCTCCGTTCTTCTGTTGTTTCTGTTTTCGAAATAGTAATTCAACCGTCTCCCTTCGGTTTTACCTTTTGTTCTTCAGTTTCTATTCGACTCATCGCATTATCGTATCTTTGCGAAAAGAGTTAAACTTCAAATTTATTCATCTTTCCTATGGGAAAAGGTGGATTCCCGTGGTCGATCGCTACCTTAGCGCCGGTGATGTGAAATACGCCGAATGGAGGTCGAAGGTTGCAGATTACTGTAGATCCATTCACAATGCCGGTTATTAAGCTAATTTTTACCGCAACTGCTGTCATGTCCCTATTTCCTTGAACATAAACATTAATTACTCCAACGCTTTGTAGCAGAATGGAATTGTGCCTATCCTCTCGAGTGCTCGATAACATAATCCTTTCGTCCTGGAAGAATGGGTCTGTTAGATAATATTAGAAGAATTTTCTTGCCAACGGCCGGGGGCACTTGTTTCCAGAAATTTATCTTATCTACGCCACTTGATAACATCCATGTCTGCCACTTTATTTAACAAGTAGGTAGGTATCTCTATTGTGGACGAGTGAATACTCTGCTCTGTGAATACGAGTGAAGTCACTGCTGATACTAATCAGAAGTCCAGTGTGAAGGAGATGGAGGTTCATGGATCGTCGCACTTCGATGCAATTATTACGGCCTAACAGTAGGTTTATGTTCTCTTCAGTTATCGTCGAAATTCTTTTTCTCTTATACATGATTTAGAGTTTTCTCGAATACTGTTTTAAAGGGGAGCTATTTTGTGAAGTAACGGTTTTGTTTGTCGAAAATGTGTTGTTTCGTGGTGCTTTTTGCGGCTGCAAAATTTGTGAAATAACTTCACGTTCGACCAATTTTGTAACAAACGCATGAAATGGTTTAAAAATATATATGTGCGTGATATTATGATTCTGTATATCTATCGTATTACATGTGGTTCCTTGGCAGATACCTATGAGTTAATTATTTGCTGCATTCAAAATGTATATGCAATTCCGAACTCAGAAGTATCCATGAAATACATTCATGGAATTTTCTTGTAGATATTGGTCGGAATCTCATGATATAAGAATTAAACTACATTCTTGCAGCGACTGCTCTTAAATTTTTGGAAGCGATCACCTAAGCAAAATGACGACTTACGGTGGGGGATAGTTTAATCAGAATTTTGATACGATTATGAGGTGGTATGCAATTGCGTTTGTTAGGCTTAAAAGCAGCTACACGAGTGATGGTCGAAAACGAAATTTGTGAAATTGAGTAAAAAAGAATTTTTCCTGCACGAATTCCGAAATAGAAACACCTTGGAAATAAATATACTTCGAGAGTGGATGTTGAGAAAGGTTTTCGTGCTTTCTTTTGGTAATGGGGTGAACGGAAAGCCTCGTAGGAAAATCGATATGTAAATGTTGCGTTTTACGCTAGCACGGAGCGTCGCATCGGCCTTGGAATTGAGGTGCAGCACGCGACAATTCTCTCGTCTGTTTTTGTCATATGGCCAATTTTTTGTGACTTTTCAGTAAGCGTTGGTTGTCATCATTTTGTGCTGTTTGGTCTTTCCCGGGTGTTATTAATTACATTGTTTCCTTTATATAAGCTTGAAGATTCGTTTTCTTGCCTCTATGTCATGATGGCATCATCCTGCCTATGTTTGTGGTCCTAGTATTCCATGCTCTTTATCTTTACCAAGTATCATGGTATTTTCTGGCCTGAACTTCGCTGCAAATGCGCATTTTCTTAGTTATTTGGGGAAGTGACTGGCAGCTGAGGCTATTTGCGCCATTGAACACGGTGATGATGAGATGATTGGAGGAACTCCTGTCGTTGGGTGACAGAAGTTCGCGAAAATAGTGCATTTGAAGTGATCACTATACACAAGGGATCTGAGTCCCACTGCCAAAACCTCCGCCACTGTCGGGATTCAAACTCGGACCTTCGGGGTGGGAAACCAGTGCTCTAGCCACCACACCAACCCTATCCCCATATGCACCCTTATTTCAGAGGGTTTTGTCTGGCGCATGTGAGACCATGCAAAGAGTTCGTTATTTAATGTTTAAAATAGCGTTTCAAAGTAATTGAATTCGTAGTATGTTTGAATGGTCACCCAAATGTCCACGATATGCTTACACATCACTGCAGGAGTCACGTGAACAAGTTAATGCCGCCCCACCATGCTAGTCATTTTGGTAAAAATATTTGAAAAATATTCCAAGTTCATCTAAACATTGCATTCATTCGAGTTAATTGGAAAAACGAATTTTCATGAAAACAATGACATTGATAAATTTTGTGTGTATTGGCAGGTATCGCAGTATTGCATCTCATAGTCTGGCTTTGTTATGTTTTCAAAATTTTCTACTCCGTTAATTGTATCGTATTTTCATTTGGATCGGATTAGTTTTGGCCGCGTTCTGAGATTAATTAAAGTTAAGATTTCGAATTAATGGGTGTCTAATTCTTTTTATTAAGACCACAATTCAATGGAATTATTTTATTCCAAGTAAAGATTGGCGCCAAAATGAAGAAAATGCGCTAAATCTAGCGTGGTTAAACGCTTGGAATTGTCAGCCTGCGCTAAGGCGTTTTTTAGGGAAATTTTATGTAAATTGTGGGGGAGGGAAGGATTTCACCATGGCTTTGCCTCCCGCCGAACCAAAAAATTACTTCCCGACCCACCAAAGACCTAAAATATTTCATAGCATTTTACGGGTATTTTTCTTTTGCCGCGGAGTATTTCCCAAGGAGCCCTTCGGGTGTAAATTCTCGAGTGCGAATTCAACGCGGCTCTTTAGCGTTCCTTGTTCTTCCTTCACCGGAAAGCACGTGAGGCCGCGAGGAATTTGGACGGCCCCGCATGTAGGACGCGCTCCAGATGTTAATTACGAGAAAAAAAGGGCTAAGAATAGTGTGTCGTCTTCTTATGAGTCCAAGCAGCGAGTTTCCTCATTGTCTCTTTGTTGCCCTAACCGCTGGCCGCCCTCGTCATAACTCTTTGTAAGCCGCGGTGAGCTCCTTTTTGATCGCCCAGGCTTTTAAGGACTATCGTTTTTCATCTTTTTGTTCAGAGGATTCTTTTTTTGTGAATTCCTTGAATGTCTTCGCTGTTTAATTTTTTTTAAACTCTCTATTGCAAAATCTGTTGCTCTTTTGGAGCTCATTTACATCCCTTGATTCTTGCTTTATACTGCCCGCCTTCTACAATTGAATATAACATGTAGGTAAGTATAGATACTTTTAGTTCCACAGAACTATACAGCGTAGCTCTTTAAACTTCTGTAGTTGTTGTTACTTCAACCAATGAAATTATAAGCTTTTATTTTTAATTTGTGTTGACTACAACCAGTTAGCTCTTACTACTTGGGCGATTGGTAATGAGTTTAGTATTGAGATATCCGTTTTTGTCACAACCATCATATTTTTACTCTTTGCAAGGCTTTTGTTTCTTCGACCTTTGACTATTGTTATACCTCATGTAACTCGCCAGGTACCGAATAGTGTTCTGTTCATAATTTTTTTTTTCAATTTTGGCAATAAAATTTCTCCATGTCTGTTGTCCCTATATGAAGGTCAAGAAGTATTTAGGGTAGAAAATATATAGCATTAAAGAAAATATTTCATAATTTAAGCATTTTATTTTCTTTCATGTCGATAGTTTAATTTTGCCGTAAAAATGCTTTTGTTATTACATAGCCGAGGTTGGTGTTTTATGTCCATGCTTTTGGCTTGTCGTCGGCATTGTCAGTAAGAGTACCCACTAATGACTGTTGTGTGAAATAAGGTGAGCTACTGATCGTAATAATACTTTTAATATAAACATTTCAATGGACGTATTAAGGGATCTTTCCAGGCTCAATTCTTTGACTGCGGCAATGTTATTCATGTCGAATCCAGGCACCTCTTCAATAATTCTGTTGTTACGTTAAAAGAGAGTACGTATATTTGGCTTTGCATTGTTGAAAAATCCTCTCATTGTGGTACTTTTTTCAATGAATTTTTGTAGTCATCTGAATAGTATTGCGTATTGTGTTATTTCCGAGATGTTTTGTCGGCGAAATTATGGGATGTTTAGGAGTCGCCCGGGATGATTTTTTGCGCAGTGGGTAATTCTATGCTTTCCATCCTCCCCATACCTTTTCCAAGTTTGCTTAACCACCCTCCATTGAATTCCTGATTGGCAAATCCTTTCCTTGAAATTAAAATGCGGAAATAGAATTTATTTCTAATCAAGCTATTTCGTGTATTAAGTTTCATTTTGTTTCAAATTAGCGGAACCTTTTTATTCCACGTGTGACAACCAGCGACGAAGAATCGAAGCACATTTTCTTCAATAACGGTCATATTTGATAGTTTCTGACCCAATTTTGTGAAACTTTTGGATGCTACAAAAAGGAAATAAACAGGATTTCACAGGGTTTATTGGAGTACGAAAATCATGTCGTTTCAATTTTTTCATTCAATAGCGGTAATGTATTTGGGAGGTAGTAATAAACAATGCCACCGATATTTTCGCGGTTGAGTTTTTGGCGTATCAGGTACATTATTTACCCTGCCGTTGACCAAAATCTTTGGTTTTGCTCTTGTGATTTCCTCCCTATAATGCTTGCCATTTCCACTCGACTAACATGGATGAAAAAGTCTGCTGCAAATAAGAACACCTTAGAGAAAGGCCGTGTCGCACTTTATTCATTCTCCTGTATTATGTACCCCTGTATTACTTCCCATGAAGGAATTATACTTGTTTTAGGACGTATAAAGGCTTATTTTCGAATGCAAGATGATTATTAATATTGATTTTCTTCGCATCACTCTTAACTTTCGTTAAAGCGTTCGTTAAAAATTAAGGTGCATTAGCCCTGCTGTTTACGTCGTGATAAAGTTTTATGTACATTCGGTTGGTTTCCTTCTTTTCCGCGCTAAAAGATTAAATTTAAATTAATTGAGTATCAGTATTTGGCATTGAATACCTAGTAATGGACATGCTTTGTCGCCCGTCACAAAAAAAAGAAGGCAGAATTGCACATTATCTAGTGAGAAATCAGACTCAAGTGCGGAATTTTCGTGCTCTTATCGTGGTGAAATGTTATTTGGCTGTGCATAAGGAGCTCCATAATTCATTATTATGAGTTCTAGAGTTGAATTCATAGGCTCTCCTGAGCCACTGCTTCCCCGACTTGTATTGTCCAACATCATGTATCCCACTCCCTCGCCTAAGAATCTACAATCGCCTTCCTGTATTTTCTGGGCGACGCTTCGAGCTGTTATCCTATCGCAGAGCATTTTTCTGTCGCCGAAAGGGGTCACAGGCAAGCATCGAAATTAATGTTTTCTGCACTTCAATTTCAGGTTGGGTTTGGGGGAGAATAGTACGCGAGAAATATCCAAGGTGATTAAGCCTGGAGTTTTTTTTCGTTTTTCAGCCCCTTTCGGTTTTCGTGCGTGAAGGGGGTCAGGGTGTGTTTTGGGAGCCGGCGGGGGGGGGGGAGGGGTCAGGGGGAGGAGGGGTCAGGAGGAGGTTTAAGTTTGGGGTCAGGAAGATCTAATGGAATGAATGGTCGACGTGGCTCAAGAGGGAAGCTGGGATTGCCGCTCGTAAACAAGCTGGAGCAGCGTTTTGGCCTCGGGTTGGGACGCAGTAAAATGCGTTGAGGAGCCCAAGAGTCGCCCCGAAACGGTTACTTCAGTGGGAACCAGACTTTTCAACTACACGCGCGAGAAAAAACGTTCGAGTTATTGGGATAGCCGGCGCCTGGCAAAGACTCCGCGTGAGTCACTCAAACCTTGGGATGAAGATACTATTCTCTCTCAGCGGCTTGCTCGTAATCCTGCTTTCGTTTGCTTATCGAAGGTGTTCGTAACACATCGTCAGATGCTGTCTTCGGGCGGCGATTATTCACTGAAAAAAGTGATGCTCCTCCCTCTCTCTTATGAAGTAGCCATAACCTCTTTTGAGTCCCGTCGAATCCTTAAGTTGGCCACTACATTGTTTCGAGAATGCGTGTTGAAAATGGGACTATGAGAGCGAAGTCCGTTGTCGGGCGAGGGATGCGCCTCAAAATAAGTTTCCGTGGAGAAATGAAGAAATGGGCGTACATCCGCGAACTGCTGTCTACAAGGATCTCCTCTAAGATAGACGAAGGTCAAGTAGTTAGAAAAAGTATGGTTTTTATTTCAGTTTATGAAATGTAATGCCATTAGCTGAAATGGGGAAGCTATAATATTCTGAGGCTTCTTTTCCTTTCTGATCTTTCGATCTTCCAATGGTGCAATCACTTCTTATTCGCTATGTTTTACGGTCCATTGCGAATGTCTTCACGTGCCGCTGGACCGTCGCTATATGTATCTTCTTTGAACAAGGGAGGCTGCCTCTTCATGGAAAGTATATCAGTACATATCTTAAAAAACGAAGAGCTGTTCGTTGAGTAAGATAGAGGGTGGAAGTTTTCGGCTTTTTCTTTCCTTGCATTACGGGCTAAACTTTTTAAGATGGCGAAAATATAGCTGAGCTCCGGGGGTTTATGGAAATGTATCTCATCAAAAACACGTTTTTGGTTACATTGTTTTTATTTGAATGAATTTGAATGAAAGAAAAACTTTAAATTTTCTTGAACCTTAAAAAAGATGCAAATCTGGCGGGTAGCATTGTTATTTAAGAAGAAGATGAAGATTACGTATTTATCATACGCAGTTATTTTTGTTATTTCTCAGAAAAAAACTTTTATATGGTCAATGAATTGAAAATAATTACAAGTGGGTAGTAAGATGAACCTTCACGTCCTCATGACATTGTTTAGTGTTTGACGTTTTCAATTGTTTTACTATCCCAAGTTTTGAACCTGAAAACTTTCCTTTGCTGCTAAAAACTTTAACTATACAACCTTCGGAGTGAAAGTCTTTGTGGAGGCAATTTTTTTTCGAAAACTCCCAAAGACAATCTGCACATTTATATTTAACACGTCCACAGCGTTCGGTGTAGAAAATCTAATTCAAATTATGGTGGAGGGAGGCCAAGTTTAATTCAAGGAAATAACTCTCATCGATTTGACATTCGCGTGTGTGTGTATTCATCTCCGTCCCACCCGTTTTGGTTGTCGTTCGTGGCGAGAATGCGGAGGGCGTGTAGCCTTGGGTTCTTCGTCGATCCGAATGAGAGGAGGTCGTGTGAGTCATTAGGGTGTCGAATGGTCACGAAACCCCTTTTCCCGATCTTCCACTGTTAAGGTGGCAGGAGCGATTTTTGTTTATGTTCATATTTGCGTGAAAATTTGCATACGTGTCCGTATTAGTAATATCTATCAAGAAAAGTGAAAAAAACTGCATGCTACCGATTTGGTTTCCTGTCAATTCAATGATATTTTAACAAGTACTCTTATGGCACACGGCATAGATTTTGAAACAATTCGATTACTTATGCACAGGTTTTCTCCTAAATGCGAAATAATAAGTTTCATTTTTTTATAATAGGTGCTAACAAATATCAAGGTATCATGTCAAGCAAGAAAAGCGCATTTAGATGTGATTTTCTCGTAAATTTCGAATTTCGCGCCGAAAATCCTAGTCAAAACATTGCTTTAATTTAGGCAAAAATTTGAAATATAACTCTTGCATCATATACATTACTGCATGTATGGTGATTTCCAACGTATAAACAGGTGTATTTGAGTGAAATGTGGTCCAAGAATATTTTTTTCGACTTGCTTGAAAAGTTATTAGAATGTGCCTTCAACGACTCACGATTACCGCTCCAGCCACCGTAAGACATTCCTCCGTACGAATCCTCGCTGTAAAAGATCACAGTGCCTCCGCGGCGTTCCCTCTCATAGTTGCCGCGAAATCGGAGGACGAGGAAAAGAAGTGACCATTTCATGTGCGTTTCTTTCTTCTATTTGTGCGAATCTCCGTCCATGAATCCTTCCTTCACCATGAGTCCTTTAGTCACCCGCCGTTATGTTTTCTCCACCTTGTATTTTGATGTCCCGTCCCGCGTCGCATAAACTCCCTTGTTCATGCGAGCACATGTCCATTGCACTGGCGAGAAAGTTTCTCCGGAAGTGCGTTATGTTCTCCACATGCTTGCGGTTCACTATTTCGCGCCGTTGATTCCCTGTGCACGTGCGTTCATGACGTTCATTTCTCCGCAGGCTTTTTTGACTTTTAAATCGATGGTTTGCAAGTTTTTTTTGGTGTTACTGTCTTCTTTTTATTTGACTCGAAAGTTGGTGCACCATACTTATCTCTAATCATCAAATGAATAGAGGACCCGTGCTTTCTTTATTGTGAATTATTTCCTACTCATTTGGTTTTTAAAAATTGATGTACGCGAGTTTTTATTGGAAAATAAATTGGGAAAATTCCGTAGGTTCAAAGTTCCGTATGTTCATGTAATCCATGAAATGTAGAGTATTTCATATCACATTGAAGTGAACAAACTAACGCCCACTTGCTCTTGTCTTATTCGGAATCCGGTTTGGCTATATCAATCGTTTCGGCTTCGTAGAATCCGATTGATTTTTATTAAAATGGGTATGATTAAGTAATTTTTCTGTTATATTTTTAATAATAGATTTTTGATCTTATTCAATTCTATTTTCCTAATTCCTATTGTAAAGGTAAAAATAATTGCAAAAGTTCATCGAGCTCTCATTTTTTCAATTCAGGAACGCACAATGACTACAATTTGGACAACTTTTGTAAAGTCTTTCCTGTGGCACGATCAGGTATTTTACCAAAAGTTGCATGACTGATTGTAAGTTTTTTCTAAAGTTATCGTTAATTATTAAAGCATGCTGCTTGAAGCTACAATCCCCTCCGATTCACGGTTTTCTTCTCTTAATTTAGAAGTAATCGATGGCTATGATGTCGTCCTCCTTCTCCATGTAAACATTCTCCTCTTTTCTTATTGTTCACCTCCTAAAATTGGCAGTTTCCCTCAGATATCGACTCAGCCAGCTGTATTCTGTTTTCGACATTGCAAGGGCTACTCTCTGTAATAATCCTAAGCCTGAGCCTAATCTCAAGGCGAGATTCGTTTCGTGATTGAAAAAATCTATATATAACTGCCAATAAGAATATTGGTTCGAAATATTTTGTGAAGCACTTCTGTGTGGGGAGACTCGGACTGGGGCTTTGGAATGGTGACTGTCCTCGCCTCTGTAAATTATAAATATACCCCAAGGGTTATGGACTGAACCATATCACTAAATTTCGCTTCAATTTCATTCGCAGCGAAATGATCATTGCATTGTTTTTTGCCGTTTTGTAGTTCTAATCAATTGCATTTCTTGTTTCTTTTGTTCTTCAGGACGAATAATGATCACAAAAAGTAATATATATTAGACATTTCTTATTTCCATCACCTTATAACAAAGTGCGCATGATGTAAGCTTGTTTTCTTTGCCAGAGTCATGAAGAATATTTTCATATTATTTTCATATTTCATATTATAGTCAGTCATAATTTTTTTTCTCTTTTCCATTAGTGACATTTTGCACCAGAATTGGCTCCCTGGCGCAAACCGGTATTTAACGGCAGAAGGACTATATTTATGCTGTGCTTGAAGTAGGAATGAAACAAATGCCACGAGCCGTCTTTTTACTAACTCGTTCTTTCATGATATCCATAATGTCGTTTCTCTGTTTGAAAACTGATGCGATTTCTCTTTCTTTGGCACCTATAACGTAGGCGAGAAAAAAATGTAGCTCTTCTTTTTACGGACTAGATTTCTGTTACCCAACTTTTATTAAGTGGAGCTTTTGTTTGAATGAGGCATAGTATTAAAATAATAACTATCCGATATTTTTTTAAATAAATATTTATGTGATTTAGCATCAAGTTTGGCTAAGTCTTGTAATAATTAAAGTTTACTTGTATTGTTCTTGCTTACAAATTGTGTATTTAACAACGCCCTTTAATCGGCTAATTCTTGCGTGATATATCTCATACACTTTTATTAGGCTTGCTTATGTTCACCGCTCTCCTTGCAAGCACGATCAACTGTGACGTTTGGGAACTGTCCCCATGAGAATGGTCGTGTAGTGTTTCAGCGCAAAACATTTTTAGGGGATTTTTTTCAATAGTGACACATGAATGAATCACCCCACGAAACTAAGATGTGGACTTTGGTTTATTTAACGTATGCATCATATTTTTAAGGAAGTTGACCGAAAACGTGACTGTGCTCTGATTCGTCGACCAGTGATCGAGGACTGAGTGGGAAGCGACCGGGGCTTCGTGCTCCGGGAGACGAATATCAATCGGCGATAGAGTGAACAGGGATGTTACAAGTCGGGGAAATCAGGGAACTGTCAGGGAATTTGAAACCCCTCAGGGAAATCAGGGAAATGTCAGGGAAAATCGTCGAGCTGTCAGGGAAAAATTGGATGAGGGCGAAGGTCGATGAATTGGTCAGTGGCCGACGCACCCCAACTATACGTTCGTTCGCTGTTGTCGGAGTTGATGTTTCATCTTCTGATTTTGCCTTCGTTTCATGAATTTTTCAATAAATTTTATGAGTAAAATCAACATTGGTTTGTTTTCTCAACTTTAATTTGCACTTGAAATTTTAGAAAATTTCATTGAAAATGACAATTTTTGTCAGGGAATTTATTTTCCCGAATATTGTAACGACCATGGTGAAGGTGTTGACTTGAGAGGGCGCGGGAAGAGAGAGAATTTTCGCTGGTGGTCCGAGTTTGTCATTGACGAGTCGTATTAGTTGATGGGCAGGCTTGTGGTTTTGTTGTTTTGTGTCTGCCCACCCACCCCCCCGCGGACCATGGCCGAAACCCCCCTCAGCCAATCGCCCGCCGATTCTCCCGCGATTGTCCGCACGCAACTCTTCATTTTGTGTCCTTTTTCCTCTCCTCCCTACTTACTCGTCATTGAGTTTCAAGGAACACACGGGTGGCGTGCAGTCGAAGCTCTTTTATTTCGTCCTTCAAGGCTCGAATAGAAAATCCATACCATGTGTAAGCATGAGGTCGATGTTACCGTGTTTGCGTTAACTACACACCCTCGAATAAGAGGCACTCCGTATTTTTTACTCCCTTTATATTAGCTCACACTGTCTGTCTGCTTGTCTGTGTACGTACAAACCCATTTCCCCTCATCCAATCGATCTGAAATATGGTCCATAGACTCCTTGTGACCAACGATTAATTTTAACAAACCCACACACACAAACATAAATACACACTGACTTAATTATATTCAAATGTATTTGTATGAAAATGAAAGAGCATTTAAGGCCCGTTATCTACCATCCTTGCAAGCAACCAGTAGCCCAGGGGTAAGGTAGTGGACTGTGGAGTGGAAGGTGTGATGTTCGATTCCCTGGTGGACCGTGGATGGACCGTGGTGAGCCAAGAACTGTTATTATCGCTATTGAATGTTCAAAAATTAATATAAATGCCATATCGAAATACTAATGTTCCTAATGGTTGTCGAATGTCTGAATAATTTGACATATCCGTGAAGATAGAATGATTTCCTTTCACAAATTAAATTTATTAGAAATGTGATAATACAATATTTAATGGCAAAGATACCGTAAAAAAATGAAAAAAAAATTAAATGCACTGAAAATATGAGACATTAAAACGTGACGTAATGCATTTGAAAATAAAGGGAGTATAATAAAAAATGTTTTTATGAGGTTATTTTTTTTTGCTTTGGATATCGCGAAAATTTATTTCCCGCGCATTGTAATTGTATAGAAAGCGGGAGAGGCTGAAATTTAGACATGGACAAATTAACTCAAGTGGAGATTGTGTTTTTGAGCGCGTTATAACGTATTGTGACAATGATCTGTCACGCATATCCTCGTATATGACGTGCACCTAATGCTGATTTCGGGGAAACGCATGAAATATTTCTACGCTAACGGAAAAATGTTTACACTCCAATCATTTCAACGAAGCCACATATTTGTGGTCGATTTATATCCTTCGATGCGCTTTCAACGTGCACGATTGGCTAATTTGACGATAATGTAGGAATAAAACGCTATGGCGCTTTGAGTCTTCGTTTTGGAGTAAATGCACGTGCTTCATATTATCATATCACTTCAACGTTACCGAAAATAAGTTAAATCGGTTATCGGATCGGGGTGCGGTGTTATGGTATTCATTTCGAGGGCTTGGGTTCAAATCCTAGTGGTGGCCGAGATATTTCTGTGAAATCCCGCTCCCTATTCGGGTGCCTTGTCGAGAGTACTTAAGAGTTACGAACTACGTCCTATCATCCGCAACATATTGTCTACGTTTTTACTACTCGACCAGTAGGACTTAACTGGCCGTCGCCCGCCACAGAGATTCACGAATTGCGAATTTCACATGAAGCACTTGCAAAAATCATTCGCCTGGACTGGGATTCGAACCCAGTTCCTTCCATTTCCAAGCTTTCTGCTTTGAATTACTCCATGATAGATAGTTATGTTTTATATTGCTTGGTTTGATGGAACTTCATATTTTACAGAATGGTTTTGAAATTTAGCTTTTTTATTTTACAGAAAAAGCAGCTATTTCCTCCTAATGTTGTTTTTTTTTCAAGTTATGAAATTGTTTTCTGCATTTATTCCATTAAGAAACGTTACCGCTACATTTGATGAAAGGACGTTATTTCAAGCCAGTAAACTCAAGCGAGTGCATCTTCATCGCGTGTTCTTCTGCTCCATTCACGTCCGCTCCGTCTCGCCGCCCGTGAAATTATTCTCTCCCCCTGGGCGGTTGTGTTTGAAACGCTCGAGATAATTCCGATCACGTAACTAAGAGGAGTCACGTGGTGCAACCACGATGGGTCCGAGAATTTAGTCTATTTAAACCACTCGTAAAAATCTCACGCAGCCTTTCCGATCGGGTTTTGTCACCGGGATATCGTTGATGGAGTTTAATGTATCGATTGGAATCGCAATAATCAACATATCAGACAATAAATTTATCCATCCGATTTTTTCAAACAACAAAATCGCGAACATTACGTTACTGTGCCACGTGACTCCTTAGTTACGTGATCGAAATTATCTCGATTGACTCAATACTTTCCGGCTTTACTTGGTGCAAACACTGCATAATGAATTGGTAAAATAAATTTGTAAGCTCCACAAATATTTTTATTGATGCAACCAGGTTTGGCCAGTTAAGGAATCTTCAGGTACACAGACGTATACGTGTATATCTGAAGATGCCGTAACTGGCGAAGCCTGGTTGTATCAATAAAAACATTTGTGGAGCTTACAAAGTTATTTTACCTGTTCATTATCTCGAGCGGTTCAAATACTCACCCCCCAGGATCGCCGTCCTCGGCGTGTCTCGGTGGTCCACGGAGCGTCGGCATCAGTTTGCTCTATTATTTCGCCAGGAGCCGGTCCTTCTCGCAGTCGCCGCCACAATGTGACGTATCCGTGTCCTCAGCTATGACGTTTATTTTCGGGAGGGATTGGAAAGAGGGAGAGGGGGGCATGGGGGAGGGTCGTGTTTGTCTGCTGAGGCGTCTGCCGTGACGTCGCCGCCACCGCCGTCGCCTAACCCATTTCGCCTCGGCTCTTTCCTGTATCAAGATGGGGGGGGACACTTGGAGGGAGGGAGGCAGCGAGCATGCTTTTCGTGTTCTCTCGTCCCTCCCACTTCCAATCACTTCCTCCCCCCTATTGTCACCCCCCCCTATTATTCTCCCCCCTTCATCTCTCTCTCCCCTCCCAACCCCCTCCACCCTAACCCACCGCCGCCAGTCGAAGGAAGAAAGGCCTTCAATCGCCACGTTCGATTTGGTCGTCGTCTCTCCTCCCCCCCCTCTCATTTTAAATCTCTCTCTCCTCTCTCCATCCTTTGGGGGATCGATTTATCGATTTGATGTGAACGGTTGAACGGCCTTGTGCGTATGTATGTGTGTTTTTCTCGCTCTTTTTCTCTTATTCTCTTCCCCCCGCCCACTCACATCCACCATTCCGTTCCCAAATGCCTCCCCCCCCCCGTGCACCCCATCTCTCTTTCTCTCTCTCCTGTTGTCACGAAGCAACGCGAGATGAGGTCTCGTGTCGTCCGGAGATCGGCGCTTCTCTCCCCTCCTCCCTCTTGATGGCACGGCCGGACCTCACTGACTGCACCCACCCCTTCTACTCCCGCGCCGTCACTTTGCGCCACCCACCCGAACGCTTGCATTGTAAACCAGTGAAAACGATGACAGGTAGCTTCGTCAATCGTTTATCTCGATATGCACATGTTTCGGCACCTCACCGATTATTTTGACATGCATAACCATCACGCCGTTCCCTTTCGGGGTAGGCAAGAGTCAAAAGATCATAATTATCGGGGGGTTAGGCCTTTGGAAACTGGCTCTTGTTTTTATAATTATATACTTCCATGCTGTTTTTTCCTTGCGTGCATAATTGATTGCTTTATGTTCATGCACGTTCTCTTATTCATAAAGAGTCCCATTCCTCCTCTTCAGAGTCTCTTCCACCACACACACTCATGTATTCCTCGGTATAATCCTTCCTCTCACAGCATTCACGGCTCTATCGTATATCTGTTTCAATATTCGAGTCTCACTCTTTCTCTCAACGTCGCCAAACCAACGAAACACACTTTTTGTGAACGTTGATTACCGGGGCAACGATTCCTCAATCATCCTCACCTAAAATTTTTATGCATTGTCATTTGTTTTAGGCGAAGTGTCCATAACGAAAAAAGAGTAACCACGAATCTACGGTTACCACGGAAATGCATTGTGGCCTATCGGTGAGAATTCCCGCAAAATTCTTCTGATGTCACCGAAAAACATTTGCGGCTGGGTTTTTCTTAAACTGCTGGTTTCTGAATGACACGTTTTCTCAAAAGCCGGCCGTACCTCTCCATTGAAATTTTTCGTGGTCTCACCAGGTGGAAAAACCCATCGTCATCGCCAGTTTCAATTCAAGCCCTTCAGTTTGTCAATTGGTATGGTCTCTAGCTGGGCAGAGACCTCCCTCCAAATGCATCACCGACACCATTGACGGCATTGTGTTATGGTATTGTGAACGGCTTAGCACTAAAACTAAACTAGATTTTACTGAGGAAAAATAATACATATACAATCAGAGTTTCAATACATCCATTAAATCTTCTATTTTGCACCAGTAGCCATGCTCTCTGCAACTGTGTCTTCATCTTTGGGATTTCAAGCTGGCCCCTTGTAGATATGAATTTTGCGATATATGTAAATATAAAAGCTTAATTTTCTGTGCGTAAATATTATCATACGCACAGTGAAGCAAGATTGGCTTTCAACCAAGCACTTAAATATTTTAAGCCTCAAGCCACTTACGGATATGTGCATTGTTTGGCAGCCGGCTACGCAATCTATATTTTATACCTTTCATGCCCTGCAATTTTATACTGGCGACTCTGTATCAATTCGAGTGGACTTGTGTTTAAATAAATAAAATGGCGGGGTGGCAGTTTAAAAATGTTGGGCCTTTTTGCGGTAGGTATGTATTGAAACGATAACGCGCATGAAGGACACTGGTGGTACATATAGAGTTTTACGGTGGAAAATTATGGAGGCCGAACAAAGAATTCTTGGCATCCATATGAGAACAGTAGCAGGTTCTTGTTAAGCATCCTTCTTCTAAAAAAATCCCGATCCCACTTGTTCCCTCCAGTTCAGGTTGGCAGGGATCAATCGGAAAGTTTTTTTGAGGTGACGAAGTGTCATACTGAATAATTAGCTAATGTGATCACTCAGCGTTACATTTCCGCGTACACATTAGTTACGCCGCGTTCATAACCTGCTAGGCGGAACATGCTACAATTCAATGGAATAAGATAGTTCTTCATATTCGTTTGGTGTAAATTACCAAGCGTGTATGATGTTGGGCCTCTTGGGAAATTATTATAGAGAATTGTCTTTTTTTATCGTAATGAAAGAGCAAAAGTACGCCGTAAACTGTTGTAGTCACGAGCGCTTCTGAGTGGTTGGATGTATGCATATTTCCAGTTATCAGTACTAAATCAAACTTGTGTCATTCCTTGACATCCTTCCTTGTGTGCATTAGATGTATCGTTTTTATTTCACGTAAATGGTATTTTTAACTGTTGCGCAAAAAACTCGTTAGAGAGATAATCAATCAATCATAGAAGTAAGAAACGGTTTCGGGCGTAACCTTGTAGAAGTCTTTCATAGTAGGAAAGTTAGATGAATTTTCAACTCAGCTTTTTCCACATGTAGTTAATGTAAGCAACGAAACCATGGTGAGAAAGGAGAGAAACTTATGCATTGCAACTTTCCATGTTCTTTTGCATATTTTAAATCAATGTAAATTAAACCATCGTGAAAATGTATTCTTGTGAGAATTGAAGTACTTGGTGAATTTCTGGAACAATCTGATGAATTATTGTCGAACTTTGATAAGTTGAGTTGCATCCGAAACTGAAAATTGCTCCAAGAATGCTTAACTTTGTGCTCTGCTCGTGCAATGTTAAGAGCACGATAGTAAATTAAAATCATTTAGAATTACTGGAACTTCAACTTTAGGAAGTTGAAGGTCTAGAATTTCTTGTGCAATTTGTTCAGTATTGGATTTTATATCGGCCTTGAAAGATCGAATATTTCCGTGTATCGACCCCGTCGAAATTATCAAAATAGTATCGTCTTATCATAGTTGTAGCAGTTACATTACAATGGTAGTATCGTGGGTAGTGAAATTTGGTTATGCCAGGACAAACGTAAATGTAGTCTAAATGCAGTGGGAACGAATTGCCTTAATGATGTTTGCCGTAAAAGTAGGAGGGATTAGGTTAGGTATGAGTGGGCCATGGAGTGTGGAATGGATACTCTGGTAATGGAGGTGTATGAATGGAGCATGCTCCGTTGGTTTGGCCATTTGAGGAATTGGATGAGAGTCTAATATTAAAGAAATTTAGAATAGAGGAAGGGGAAGACCAAGAAAGTCGTTGGTGAAAATGAAGAAAGAGCTTTCCTAACCTTCCTTCTTTCCGCCTAATTAACCTTTCCCGCCTCACCAGCCCTTAATCAACGTGTTTTTTTCCTTTCTCAACCCTGCCCGAATATTTTCCCCCTCGTAACTACAACAACAAATAATACAAATAACAAACTTCTGTACCTGACGATGCCGTAAATCGGTGAAACGCGTAGTACAATAAACATTTTGTAGAAAAGTACTAAGTATTATCTTTAATCATGAGTACTGATGGAAGATACTCGGTAGAGGAGGAATATCAAGTGGCTTTAGATCAATAAAGCGTATATAAAGTAATGAATGAATGTAATGGATGCAGAAGTGGTATTCAAGGGAAGGGCAGTGTGAGAGAAATCATTAGAACGTGGCCAGTTTCCTGGGACTAATACCAATACTTATATAAGCTCATTTGACCGTGTTTGCCCCTAAAGGGAACGGCGTGATGGGTATATTTTTATGTATGTGTGCATCGTATCCCTTCCTCGTCCGAGCCCGGAATTTCCCACGAAAGCCCGCGTCGAATCGGAGTCTCCGCCGCCGGGTCCTTATCCTCCCAGATGCGTGCTGTGCGTGCCTGGGTCTGGGACACTCACGCACATACATACATGCATACATCAACTCCCCTCCTCTCTCTCTCCCCCTCTCTCCTATGGTCCCCCCTACCCCCGTCATTCGGTCTCCCTTCCTCTCTCTCCCCTACTGTCGGTAGTCTCACAGGAGAGGGACGGGGAGAGGGGGGTTTGACGCCCCCACCCACCCCCCATTCCACCTCTTACACCCCCTTCCTCTTCCACCGTCGCCGGGTTCCTATTTTTAAAAGAACCGATTTTGAAACTTTTCTTCGTGGGGATCGTCCGTCTCGAAGATTTTAATATCTCCGCGCCGCCTGTCTCCCGACCTCCCTCGCCGCGAGCGGCCGCGCTCTTAAGCATCACCACCACCACCATCGTCTCTCGTTCGCACTCTCGCCACATGCCGCGTCTCCCGTGGTGATGAGCCCGAGAATCTTATGTCGACGATTTTCCCGTTTGGGAAGGTGTGTTGCCCGCCGGGAATGCGAGGAGGAAGGGATGTGTGCAATTACACAGCTTTATTTTGAATGAAATAAGGGCATTCGCGTCGCTTCTTGTATTTGATCCATACTAGTAATTATGTCGTGCCAAAATTACGCAAACATTAGGTAACTCGAGCATAATTTTGGGAAATGAGCTATAATTTGTTCCTGGGTAGTATTTATAAAAAATAATTTTTTATGGCGAAACGAATGATCCTTTTTCGCAAAAAAAGCTTTTCTTGCGAAATGGGGACGATTCGATTATCTTCTTCCATTTGACGGATAGTCTTTATAGTTTGCCTTCAAAACATGCTAAATGGAGACACAACACAAACCTACGTTGGGGTCCCTAGCAGTGACAAGTTTGGAAATATGTATATTATAAAATTTACGTCGGTGTCTGTGGGAAAATCTAGAGCTCCCGGGCGTAAAGACCCGATTGAAACCATTGCAAGGAAACGTTTTAAGCAAGTAGATACGTTAAAACCTTCCGTTTCCCTTTCTCCAGCAGTATGAATTGAAGGGTACAGTGCTAGGAGCTACATTTAGTTGTGAGACGTCATATTGAGAAGCGGTGTAAGTCTGGGATGGTTGAGGTTGACGGGAATTAGTCCGGTGACATCGGTCAAGGGATAAATTGGTGGCTGGAGTACTTGCTTATCACCCAGAGAGCCCAGGTTCGTAACCCGGCTCTGGTGGGGATTTTCCAGTGCATTCTTGATCCCTCTGTGGAGAACACTTCAAGTTCAGTACTCCGTCTTCGGATGATACGGGAAACAGTGGTTCCTTCCTTTGGCACCCCTCGTTAAAGAGTTGGCCAATGCAAACTCCAGGTTTCTCTCCACCCTTCCTCCTTTTCTTAAACAAATCATGCCTACGCCAAGCGGACAGTTTATCTTAAATGACGCAAATGTCCTCAGTTGTTGGTCGCCTCCCCCGATAATATATGAACATTAGGCTACGAATGTTCCAACTTTTACGCGTTGAGTCGACGCAAACTTCTGTGCTGTTAATATTTCTCTCTTCATTCAATTTTCTCAGCCTCAGTAGTCGAGATATGGGATTCCTTTTTTGATGATCTTAGTGTTTTCTTTTCGTACTTCCATTTTGTACGACTCTTGATTATGATTGCTTGCATTTTATTGGGTTGGAAGGCCAATGATAGGAAATCCCGTTAATTTATTAATTCAAGGATTGATATTTCGAAATGGGACTGTTGAATCCTAGAATCCGGTGTATCTTGAAAATGATTCGAGATTCGAAAAAGCGAATCTTCGGCCTTTTTTCATCATCCTAATTTTTCGAGTCGTAATTGGCAACTCCGTTCTCGCTGTTAAATTCAATTCGAAAAATCTAATTTTTATGGGCCTCCTCGGGAAGCCATAATTAAAATCTCAAAGGTTTTCATTATTTATTTCATTTACTAAATTTTTATTTTCGCAATACATGTAGGTGTACTTCAGAGAAGTTTTATTCTTTAATATGTTTCTCATTTTACCCGAGTATTTAATTTTGCTTCAATTTAAATTTGTTAATTTTGAGTGATGTTTCATGGTTTTATTTTTATTCAAATTTGAAGGGTCGAGAGTCAGTATAAATTCGACCCCGGGTTCGGTATTAAAGGCTCGTCTCACCTCTGATTCGTTGGTAGGTATGTTGCGCATCACATCCAAATGCAAGGGCCTGGATGCTTGCTTTTTGAGTAGAGTGTTTTTTAATGGTGGGCACTAGGAGTGTGAAGGTTTATTTTTACAGGTTGCCTCAGGATGTTAATGTTGCATTAAATATTTTTCAATGCTCTTGATTCGGCAGTCACCACCATCGTGTTACAGTTTCAGCTGACATCTATACATACAGAATTCTCGTCTAGCGTCCAAAGGATAACCTAGTCACGTGCCGCCAACAACGTCAATCTCATTACTAGTCATGAAAAAGGAGGACACTGAAAACGCCATGAACGGGAAGAATGCACTTTGGTAATTCCTTGTGCTTGCGTTGTGGTCGCAAATCATGAAAGGGAAAGAAGGTTTTGTGAATCATTCAATGTGGACTTCGATCACTCTGATTATTAAATATCATTTTGATTCGTGCTACTGTAATGCGATGTTTGTTTTTACAAGAGCAGAATGAACTATGACTGGTAAAAATAATGGAAGTCAGTTGGGAATGATGCGTTTTTTCTAGAAAAATTGGATATTGAGGAGGTGAAGATGTTAATATTTGACGCTTTTTAATGTTACAGCAAATGGTCACGATAAATTGAGCTGAAATGAGGGGAATGAAAATGTTGAGTGGAACATGAAGGGGAAATAATAGGATCAGGAAGATACGAAGAGTATATGAATAATATATTTAGAGTTGCGTGGTTTCAAAATATGAAATAAAAGGCGGAATGAGAATAGGGCAATTGATATGAAAATATAATCCGATTGTAGTAATTTTTAACGTGAGTTAAAGAAATATGTGGTGCTGGTGTAAAGGGTTTCACATTGTTTATTGATTTCGTTAACCTTCGCGAAAACGGCACAGAATGTACTACACATGTCTGCAACTGCGATAGTCACCAACAAGGAATGCTGCTGCGGCAGAGAATTGTTAATTTCGACCTAGTTGTTTTTCTTAGTACACACCACTAAGAGCCATTTAAGTTATCCTAACGATGTGACAACAAATATTTGGCAAACCACTGGGCACCTCATTAGTGTTTTTTTTTAGACATTTGAATTTCAACGTTGGCACGCGAGGCCGCGTCTATGATTCGCCGTGGGTTCCGTGCGTTCTTTCGCTCTCTCCTCTTGCTTCCTTTCTCACCTGCTTTCGTCGTGATCTCTTTGAAACTCGGTTTCTCTTTCCGTTAGTCGCAAAAAAAGCGTGGTGGTGTAATGTATAGCGCTGACTTACTCCACGCAATAAATCGTTCTGTCGTAAACACTCGCAATCCGCTAAGATGGATGGGTATTTATGATTTTTCTAATTGAATAAAGCCAGTTCCGTAATGCATATCATGCCATAAAAGAATATCATAAAAGCAATGGCGTCGCCAGGGAATAAATAACATTTATCTTTTACTGTAATTGTTCAATCACCGAGAAAGAACTAGGACGTGGAAGTGCGAGATATTATTGAAACGATTTGCAAAGCTAGTACATATTACAAAATTTATGGGTCATGTTTCATCCCATTGATGTGAGTGTTCATATTTCCTGCGTCACGAATGTGCAAAGCCTTGTGGTTCTTTAGCGGAGAAAAATGTTTCATCGATAAATGCGATAATTAAGTTTTTTGTCTTCAAATTATGGCATGTGACTATTGTGTGTAGGTCTTCATGTGTATCGGTGCATACGTCATCTTTTTCCATTAGTTTTTTGTTAGTGCAACGCATTGAACGACACTGACTGGCATCGTATCTGAAGAATTTCATCGTCCTGCTCTTTATCTGTGTTGGACTTTCAGTCGGTCGGAACGTCTTGTGGTGGCAGAAAGTGGCGGCTAGGCTTCAAGTAGATTGTACGAAAACTCTTTTAAGTTAAATGGACTTTTTTTCCGAAAATATTTTGCCGTTGCGGTGCGTTTTATGTGAAACTGTGATGAAATCCAAACCTTATACTCCTTCACCGTAGTGACCCTTGTGCATTTTCTGTTGCTTCAAGTCGCGCTGAGAACTCGGCTGATGTACACTAAGTGCTTTTGGAATTCCTCATCAATTAATTATAAAATTTAGTTATCCTATAAAATCAATTTTGTTTTATACCCATCTTTTCCAGAGCAATTTTTCTTTCCCGAGGAATTTCCACTGGTTTCGTTCGATATCTGATGATTCTCTCTGATACGACACTTTGGCAGGAACAAATATTGAGATCGCATCCCTAAGACTGGGTCTGAAACTGTCTAATAATGTTGTCTATCCTGGAAATATAGCGAAGATTATCAGAAAATAATGATTGCATAAACGTTATGTGAGACTTCTGTAACTCACTTTGCGTCGGATCTAGGGAAAATTGAATTGGACTCAACATACTACCCTGAATGAACTCTTCTCGGATTTCCAACCGGGTTAGACTCTTCATGATAGCCGACGTTTCGATGCCCGTCTCGTGCATCGTCATCAGGGCTGTTGCGTGATTTTTTTAAAGGGGTTAAACTCGAATATGTGGGGCCGAGACCAGGTACTCGCAAGATGGGTGGGGCCCATGTGGTGTTATTGGCGTCCATTTATATGGCGTCAAATTTTTGGAAGGCAAATTTGGTTTCACTCAACAGAGGAGTTCTTTTACTTTCAAGTACTTTTATCTTTTGCATGTATGATTGTCGTCTACATTCTAATGGGCAAGTTTTGTGACATAGCTTTTGGCCGAATAAAGCTAAAATATAATAAATATATTTCCAACCTTACGTTTGTTCCTACTTTTTGCTTGCGGTTTAAAATACCGGTGGATATCACTGTAATTAATCGATGAATTAAAAAAAGAAGTAATCGGTCATCAGTCTTGTTAAACTTTAGCAATTAGTAACCGAAATAAGGAAAACAAACACATCATGCATCCCGGAGAAATATAATTCATTTGGCGTGTCCCTTTTGGTACATTTAACTGTGGTAAATATATGGCCGGTGTTTATGAATGTCTCCTGATTTACGAGAGTACTCTGAATGCTCAAATATTCACTGTGCTCCGTCTTTGTTGAATCCGGTTGTTGATTTCGGCGAAAGAACAAGTTGCACAACTCGTCACCCGTCCCATATTTCTGTAGCGCAATCCTTCGGGTCTTCGTATTGTTACTGCTTAACTCGGTGTTGCAGCGACACATTAAGAATATTTTTAAAGGATGAATAACAGCAAGAGATGAAGTTTAGTCGATCCTGATGAATTTTCGCGCGCCATGCATCCATGCGCGCTGGAGCGGAATAGTAGATATGCACTTTGGAAAGAGGAGTTATTTCATCGTCCACGCGGAAACCTTTTATCTCGGACGTGTTGTGGCGCAGTGGGAAATGAGTCCGTTGCCTTATCGCCCCTATTTGTTGATATTTGACTTGATCATGTGTATTTCCGACCTAGTTTGCCCCGAGTGTTTTTGTGGTCGAATCCAGAATTTGTCTGATGTGCCGTCTCGAAGTATACTTCGGCGCTGATTTTCCTAAGACACTCTGATCGACTGAAGTGATTAATTCCAATAGTGACGTCAAAGTGAATGAATATCGGGCAATAGGTTAGTCTCGGCTGAAGAGCGGATTCAGGTAAATTCTAGTCAGTCCACTTTTCCTAATGGGTTGCGATTCAGCCTTTCCCGTAAATTGGCAAGCGAAATGAAAAATGCCTGGTGGTCGTCTACGTTCTTTCGTAGGCTGGTTCTTTGGGGTGGTGACCGACGGCAGAGGTCATTTGCACAGTTTAGTATTAGTAGGGGGGGTCGAGTAATCGAAGAAAGGTGGAGAGAAACCTTGCTTCGGCATTAGTCCACTCGCAACGAATGGCTTCGAGGATTCCAATCAGTTTAATTTTCCATCCTCGTTCCACTGTTTAGGAATTTCAAGGCTTTATATGACCTGTTAGACTAATTTCGGGGAACGAGTTATTTGGCCCATAGAGAGGCCCCCCTCGTTCTGTAATTTTGTAATTGTTTTATTTAGCTTGACATATCTTTTTGTTTGGGTCAAATTTTGTAATCAATTTTTCACCCCCTTCCACCAAGTCGATTTTCTTTAAACTTTTTCCACATGTGTATTTTGGATGACAGTACAATATTTTCTCGATTTTAACACATTAATACAAAATTTAAGCACTAATTTAACACAAAAAGTTTGTTCCATTCCTTTTAATAAAAGATTTCTCTGTAAATTTTTCAATTAATTATCCATATAGGTAATAACGACAGAATTATTTGAATAATACTGTCGTTATTACGTATTTCCAGATTGAATTAAAAATTGAAGAAAAATTATTAACAACTAAAATAAAATAAAAAACTTACAAAAATATGGCTGTATTAAAAAATGTACTAAAAAGCAGAAAATAATTTTTAATCTCTCACAACTGGCCTACAACAGGCAGAAATTGATTCATCTTCTTCTACAAAATACCCTGCAAGCCACCTCAGGGGTGTGTGGCAGGGGGTATTCACCAACATGCATTACACTATACCCTAGAGTTACTGTAACTACGACTAATTATGCATCAGCATAAATCGCTAATGCTTGTCACGAGGCGAAGCCTCACAAGCATGCACTACCCTACAGATATTATCACAGTGGAGAAGGACCGTTAATATATATGTATTTTTCAACTACACTAATGGACAGAAACTCAATACTTATGTAGAAAACATGCACGGCGTGCTGCTAGTACTAGGTAACAGATAAGGATTCAAGTATTAGGGAGTACTACTACTACTAAGAGCTACACTACCTATCGACAAACCTAGATAAAAGTCTCATTGTCCGCTGTTATGGTCCCTTTTAGTTCGTGGGAAAAATGACATTTTAAATCTGTCCGTTCTGCAGTCTAGTTCCCTAATTTTATTCTCATGATCTGATCTGCCGTAGTATGTCGGATTTCGTAAAATATTATCAACGTCGTCAGAAAATAGACCGGTTCGAAACTTACATAATAGATTGAGTCGAAATTTTATTCGACGGTCTGAAAGCGTTTCCCATATCAGTTGCTGCAAAAGGTCAGTAACACTAACGAGATTATCATAACAGCCTTTAACGTATCTTGCCGATCTTCGCTTCACGCGTTCTAACTGAGTTTCCAAGCCTATCTCATAAGGATCCCAAATACTGGCAGCATATTCCAAGTGGGGTCTAACGAGGGAGAAGTAGCTGATTTCCCTAACTTTATCGTCGTACTTGCCAAGTACTCTTTTAATAAATCCCAATTTACAATTAGCTTGACCGGTAAGTTCTCGAATATTTTTACTCCACGAGAGATCATTAGTCAGTTTAACTCCGAGGTATTTAACCGATTCTACAGTCTCTAATTTGCCGTTCTTTATGCAATAGTTGTTACAAGGAGCGTTTTTTCCGATTCCAAAAATTCATAACGCATTTTTTTCAGGTTTAATTCTAGCTGCCACGCATCGCACCACTCCTGTAATGCCTCGAGGTCCTTAGTTAGCACTTGCTTATCATTAAGGCTACGAATTTCTCTATACACCACTGCGTCGTCTGCAAATAATCTAAGCTTAGTGTCAACTGTTTCACCGATGTCGTTTATGTACAAAAGGACACCCGATGTGACTTTTACTTCATTAGAGATAGCGCCATCTAGAGGCCCAAGAATGAGAATGATGCTTCATGCGGTTTGTATAACTCGAAATGGAGGAGATAAGAATATGTTTAAATGTCGACTAAATTATTTGCCGGTGTTATCAATCAAGCGAATTTTACGTGGGCCTTTTGCACTCAAGAGGCCTGCTCTAAATCGGCCGGCCGTACTGTTGTCGATGTAAGCGGAAAGAGATTGACTGCGGGTAATATCAATGGAGGCAGGCGATACTTTGTGGAATTTAGTTGCACTGAACATGTTAAATGAAAGACTTTGTACTATTCCACGATATGTATATTCATATCGTGGAATAGTACAAAGTCTTTCATTTAACATGTTCAGTCATTGACTGCGGGGATTCAAGGACACCTCCGCCATCCTCCGTCTCTTTCTCGATGTCTCAACGAAGGAAAAGTAGAAACTCAAAACACATTTAAACATATCATCATCGTACTGAGATTTCCTCGTCCCTCAGGTCTGCTGGTGGTTATCCAGCACCATTATTTGAATTGCCTTGCTGAGTACCCATGGATGTAGTCATTAACTTATTATCAAGCCACTGAGAAGCAAGCACCTCAGCGGATCGCTTTTTTCTCCAAATTCCTGTATTTTTCCCGGCCGAGACTGATATAGTTACGGGTATAAATTACCCAAACGCGCAGTAGGTAGTTAAATGTTTTTAGTGTCATACCGTGTGCTCATAAGTCAAAGTAAGTGCTTGAATCACTTCGGTAAAAAGTCAGCCATGGAGTTACTAGGATAGCAGAATAGCAAACACGTGGATAGACACCTCGTCGGTCAACCAGCTTACTGACAAGGCGATTAGAAATGAGATTGGCGTATGAATGTTGTTTTGCGAAATATTTATTGTATTATGTTTGCAATTGAAAAAGTCTTGCCCAAGGAATACATTTTAAACAATTCCTATATGTGCCTCTTAAAGTATTGTTATATAGTCGTAGTCTTTATTTCCGCTGCATTTCATTTCTGAAGGAGATCGTTTGGCATAGCTTAAAGCGGGGGATTTCTATCTTTTTAGAGTACCGTGTATAGTATTGTCAGCTACGTCTCAACTAGTTTTACCCATCCGTCTTTGGGAAATTTGGTATCTTTCTATTGGCCTCAACAACGAATGCAATTGCCTTGTTGAGGCTTGGTCAGCGTAAATGCCTAACTCAGCAGTGAAAATATTATAAATGAGCTATACTCGTAAATTAACAATTTTCTCTCCTTTTCTCTCTTTGGGTTTAGCCACGCACGTTTCTAACGACCTTTATTTCGAGCAGAGAAATTGGCACGCTGGTTAATTTGCAACATGTTAGCGAGCAGTCGTTGTCGTGATTTGCGCCTTATTGCGCTTCTCGTGAAACCGATTGTGACTAGATCTTAGAGACCTGGCAATGTTTTCATTACAAGAAAACTAGAAACGCTTTCATATTTACGACATCCTACTTATTTTCGGAGGGAAAGTGGTTTGCTTGACTGTTAGGTGAGTGATTCCACGCAAACTCGACCACGGCCGTGGCTCGAAAATCTTCAGCACTGACGATTTTTTTTCATTAAGAAAGACTATGATACAGGAAGACGTTTCGATAACTATTAGCCCTTAATATTAATAAAGCGCTTCGAATACACCTTAAAGTATCGCGAAATGGTGCGCCGCACCTCCGCACTCATGACTTCAAGACTGCCGGCCCCGGTGGCGGCGGTGTAAAGTCCTCGCCTGCTAATCCGAGGGCGCGGGTTTGAGTCCCGCCTGGGTTGGTTTTTCCCTGCCCAGGGAATGGGTGTTTCTGTCAAGTTCCGGTGGTTCGGCCCCTGAAAAACCTGATGACAAGCCAATGGCTTCTCTGGATCCCAAGGGCATAGGGACCACCAGAATCGTCCCTGAAAGAAAAAATAAGAAACGTCGATTTAGTAGTCTGATTTCGAATATAATGACATTTTACTACTAAGGAGACGACAGTCGGAGTTTTCAAATAACTATTTACTTTGTAGACATCTTCTCTGAGCTCTCCGATACGTCAAATGTTACCTTTTTTTCTAATTTTGGTGCATATTTAGGGCCTAATAATTCTTTATTAAATTACATTTTTTTCAAAAGTAGGATTTTGCTAACTTTTACAGCGTGAAAAAAGCGATGTTTGGCAAGTCGTTCTGGCTGATATATTATGTCCTACTCTCCAAAAATTAAATCTTTCAAAAGAAAAAGAAAATTTTGGGTTTTCCAGTAAACATAATGGTTTGCAATACGCCGCCGGCTTTCAAAATGGGGCGTTGGAAGGTTACGAGGGCGGTCTGCGTTTGGGCAGGAGCGTTTGGCTGGGGGTCGCGGATAATGGAGAAAAGAGAGTTCTTCTATTCTCCTTGCTGGGGGTGGACACCAGCCTTGAGAAAAAGGGGGAGGGGCTAGAGAGAAGGAATTGGAAGAGGGAGAGGATAGAATAGAATTTTATTTACTTCCATCTGCAGATCATTACATTCAAAAATAATTAAACATGTCAGCGGAAGCTTTAGGTGGGCTCCTAAGTCAAGACCTGAATTGAGCCACCATCAATGTTTAACATGTTCCCTTCACATTCGGTTTGCAGTGGTATAATTTAATTCTTAATTCAGTAACACAAAATCAGGAAATAACATTAAACATCGTCATAAAACGCAACCTTTAACCAGTTTCAAAATTTCAATTTACATAAGGTTGCGGTAACATAGTGAACTTTTAATTCAGTAGAATAAAAAACAAAAAACATTTGAAAAACATTCAACATTTTCATTTGACAGAAACTATCTTTAAACATTTTCCAAAATTTTAAAGAAAAAAGTGAAATGTAGGTTAACTGAGTGTGTTGCTGTTTTTGTTGTGGTCATTAATGGTGCTCGGAGGGCGGAAATTAAGGAATCTGTTGGATAGTATATCCACAGTATATTTCTATTGTTTTCTCGCTTCTGGCAATTCTGAAGATGTTGTGCGGAGTTAAACTCCGCGTGACCTTGATACTCGCCTAATCTGAAAATTTCAAGCAATCTTAAGCCTGTTCCTCTAGCGGCTTCCAGCGTAGCCCTCCTAACAGGTGTTCCTCGATCTGTTCGCTTGCAGCAGTTTTTAACGAAGAGTGCTGCTTTTCTTCGTATGCTATTTCGATGCAGAGTGCCAACGCCCCCGATCCAATTGTGAAATCCGGTGTGAAGAAAGTGAGGTTCTTTTTTTTAAATACATTTCCCTAATTTTTTGCCTCACAACTGACCTTCCCTCCAATTAGATAGGAAAACGGAAAGAAGGAAAAAGTGAGCTTCTCTCTGAGTACATATCCACATCTCGCACGCCACTTTAATTGACTCGCTGTCTTCGATGTTAATCGGTCTCCGAGATTTTTTCGGGTAAAACGGGGTATCTGTGCCGCGCGGCTTGGAGCACGCGACGCCGCCGTCGGCCGCGCGCTGCAGAACGGCGACAGATAGCAGCGTCCCACCCCCCGGAACCACCCTCCTCCCCTCAATTTCCCTCGTAGCCTAGGGGCGAGATACGTACTCTGAAGTGTGCTCGTCTTCCCCGGCCGTGATCCCTGCCTCTTTTCGAAGCGCGGAAGTAGATAAGCGTGGATGGGGAAGTGACTACAGCTTCCCTCCCGCACACCCGAACTAGCGCCTCATCTGAGTTATCTCTATTTTCCTCTCTTCGTTTAGGATACTGGATCATGGCATGGAAAATATTTTATTTTTTTATTAAGGGTCCTCCGAACTTATTATGAGATAACCTCACCATTCTACACAATTTCTCTTCGAATCCACTTTAAAAAGTATTTTACGAGAAATTTTAAATTTGCATTGCTTAGAATACAAAAATTATTATTTTTTATGGCAAAGCAATGCATCTGTTATTCCGTTAACCATATATGACTTGCCTATTCTTCGAGGAAGTTAAATGGTCAAATGGCTCCTATCTTTTTTTTTCAAGAACTTGCGAATACTTATTCGTTCTTCATGAGTGAATTGCAAACATTGTAGCTGAGGGAATGTGTGATTAAGATTTAAATTTCGTTTCAGTCTCTCTTTTAAGAGTTAAGAATTTGACTCCACACACTGACTAATGTGTGCCTTCTGGGCCTTCTTTCTTGGAAGTCCAGTTTGTCATTACTAAGAACGGTAGTTTTTATATGACCCATCCAGAAAGATGGGATTTCTCATTTGTGCAGTCATGAAACATCCCTTTTAATTGGTGTAGGGATTTTGTCATCCATCAGACACCAATTATGTACCTATAATTCAGATTTAATTGGGTTAAAAGAAATTAAGACTATAAATACTTTAGATAGAAACTGTTATCATCAGTATGACTCAACGTGGAATAATTCCAGAAAACATCCACACACCAAAAATACTTGTTTTCCTCAGTAAATAGATATGTGGGAGTACATTAGGTAACGGAATTTAGGAGGTAGGTTTAGCTATTTTCCATTAGTCAGAAAACAGACCCAAAAGCATTTTTTCAACAAGCAACATAGAACCAATGCACACTATCAGTGAAAAATCAGGTGATAAGTTTTTTTGTGTGTTTGTGATATCTTAGCTGCGGGACCATGGGTGTGGAGGTCTGCAAATTCTGCTGGCTGTTGCAAGGCCTCCTGTGTATAGGGATACTTATAATTCAGATTTCATTGGGTTAAAAGAAATGAAGACCATATATTAGCATTATTAAATATAATATGGCTGACCAGGACAGAAAATATGGCTGGCATAAATTTTATCTTATTTCTCGGTACAGAAGTTGTAGTAAATATGTGTACACAGATTTCCAATCATTGCATTAACATTTATGAGTGTTAGTCATGTGTACACAGGACTAATATTCATAAATAAATTAGCATAGTTATCCTTTATGGTTACCTCATTGCTTAACAGAACAGATATGCTGGTCGCGGCAAATCTTTTTTGGCTATCATCAAATTTTCAAGGACACAATTGATTTTGTAAGTTGAAATCGAATTGAGATTTCTGTGTCAATTGAAATCGATCAATTTCAATTGTACAATGCACCTTAGTTTTGCCTTATGCGTATCAGTAATAATATAAATTGTAGGAACATTTTGTAATGATTTTAAGGTGTGTTGGAACATTTACTTTTTCATGTATGCATTACAGTTTTTATCATGTCTTGCTAGCCAGTATGCACTCTAGATCTTTTTAATTTTACGTATACAATGTTTTTATTTCATGGATAAATTTTTTGTCTTGCAGAGATGGAGGCGACGGTGGTTTGTTCTCCGTCATTCAGGCGAGCTTCCTGGCCAATACTTCCTGGAATATTACACTGATAGAAACTGTAGGAAGCTCAAAGGAAAAATTGATTTGGATCAGTGTGAACAGGTGATTTACGCTAACTTTTAATTGGTGTAAATTTGAAAAAATTGAAAATAATCTCTCGAGATTCTTGTAGATTTTGATGTGTGGGTATGTGTTGGTTTTTTATTTGATCTGTGAAAATGTCAAAGGTGAGTTACCTCTGTTCTGTTAAATAACAAAATTTTGTTGGTTGAAGGTCAAGAAGGTTAAAAAAGTATGAATAGAAAGAAGGTGAACTTGATGTGAAGGCTTCTGAGGAGATATGAGTATGACACCAAGGCTTTTGGGTTGCTCCCACGTTGCTCTATCTGGCTGGATGACAGTTTCGCTGGAGTTGCTATAAGCATCTTCAGGTCCATAGTTTTCTTATTTTTCATCAAAGACTTGTGACCTAAAGATGCTGAATGCTACACTAGCAAAACCATCATCCAGCCAGATAGAGCAAGGTGGGAGCAACCCAAAAACATTGGTGTCATTTGGAAAGAAAGTGATTTTATTGGAGCTTAATTGTATGGTAGAAGGGCCATGGGAAATGATGGAGTGATTGAGAGTTTTTTTGCTGTGCAGAGGAAGAAATAAGACACTTGGTTGTTGTAATGCTAAACATAATATTAAGGAGAGAGCAGTAAATGTGAAGCAAGTGAGTAATAAAATGATTTTAACAGAGATTAAAGATTTAAGGAAGGAGTTATACTGTATGGTTTCATAATAACAGTTATCTTGACAATAATGTAAAAGAAGAAAAAAGTAGGAAGTAAAAATTATTTTTCATTTAGTGTAATTTTTTATCAGCGAAGGTGATTTTATCCTAGTCATTATAGAAGGTAACAAGGAGAGGCTGAATGATTGAAGAGTTGAAAGCTAGGGGAAATATGGCTAAGTCAATGCCTAAACATGTTTCAGACTACCTAAGTCCATGTGAATAATGTGTGGCTTCTTGTGGTGGAACTGGTTCTTATTGAATAATCACCATTGTTAGATGAAATGGCTGTTTTCCTATTTTGGAAGTGGACATTTGCCATTTCAATATTTAAACAATAACGTAAGTAAAAGCTGGGAATAGGGAATTTGAATTGACAGTTGTGGGGTGGAAAGAGAGGCAGGGTTGCCTATTGTCATCCTCAGTCTTTTGACGCACATATGCCCTGCAAGCAATGCAAGAGGAGTGGAAGGAGCCTAAGTCAGAAATAGAAATTGGTCAATAATTGATTGTAAGTCAGGTTTATGAATGGCCTGGTATTAGTCACCCAAACCTAATTGTGGATATTTCTTCCATTGCAATGAAATTAATTGGCAAAAATCAGTCTGATAGATGGAAGATAGTGACTAATCATGGTCGATTAAAGGAATGAGATTTTCTAGAACAAAAAATTCATCCTCTCGTAAAAATTTGAGAAATACAAATGGGAGCTGATGGAACCTTTTATTTACTTCTTCTTTCTCAAATCCCCTTCTGCTGTTAGGCGTCGGGGTCCCTCAGCCACTTTCCAAATTCTTTCCTGTTTTGAGCGAGACGCTTCGCCTCATTCAGGCTCTTTCCCCGCCTGACTGCCAATCTGTCCACATATTTTTCCCATTCCATCCTTGGTCGTCCTCTTCCTCGCTTTCCCTCTGGTCTTGCCTCCATCACCTCTCTTGGCTTCCTTTCCTCATTCATCCTAACCACATGCCCATCTTAAAGTTTTTCTTTCCATCAACTCCACTATCGGGTCTTGCTGGAATTGGGCTCTGATTGTGGTGTTTCTCACTCAATCTCTTTTAGTGCTTCCTGCTGCTCGTCTTAGATACCTCATTACACAGCTTTGGAATCTGCTCCTGTTTATCTAGTAGGGTTAAGCTCCTTTTATTTACTTGAGGAAGTATTTCAGTAGAAAATGAGCGTATAGCTGTGTTGTCTCAATTTATCACGGTTTCAGGGGATTTCCCAAATTTTGCGTAAAATATTGATTTGAAATTTGATCTGGAATTTTAAAAAAATTAGCTGCCGATTTTGTGGATACCAGGACTAGCCACGGTATTACCTTTTACGGAGTCACCCGCAAGTGCGCATAAGTGCGATATTCCACAGAGGAAAAATCATTCACCTTGACCGGGACTTGAACCTGGATCCCTCGATTTCGCACCGAGAGATTTAACAAGTTGAGCTAGCGAAGCATCCTTTTCCCAGGTGGATTTTTGAAAATCAAGGGATCAGGGTTCATTAAATCGTGAATCAGCTACCATTTAGTCTCACTGTAACTCTGCCTTCTGAGGTGACCTCTGTCTGATTAATGTTTTTAAAACATATTGAAGACTCATTTGTTTCTTATCCTATTGAAAACTACTCAGGACTTCTAGCAACAAGCTATGCAATAGAGGGATTTGTTTTCCCTTTCTGACAGTGAAATCTTTAGTCCCTTTCCCACTACTCGTACCAATTATATCCAATCATCCTCCAGCTAAACTTAATATTTTCCCCATCGTGCAAATAGAAAATAAATGTGAAATTTCTGTTGGGTGTCAGTTTTGAATTCAACTTTTGCAATGACTGAGCAGTATATTTGTATTACTCTGATGTAGCTTTGTATAAAATTTTCAAAAAAATTATTCCCGATAGGTGGTGCTGTTATGAAACATTAAACAATTGTTGATTTAGGTTGTTGCAGATATTGGCTAACTGTTGTGTGTGTATGCCATCGAGTCATCTTTTGAATGTATTTCATCAGCAGTGTTGTTTGTCTATAGGTCGATGCTGGGCTCAAGTTTGAGAATCGAAAGCAGAAGTACCAACACCTTTTCGATGTTCGCACACCAAAAAGAACGTTTTACCTGGCAGCCGAGTCGGAGAAGGATATGAATAAATGGGTTGATTGTGTGTGTCACGTCTGTGGATTGAAAGCTTATAGTCACGAAGATGAATGTGAGTAATTGCTTTGTGCTAATGCATGCTTGCATGTACTTCGCCTTTGGTAAATGTTCCAAGAGTCCAAATATCTTAAATGTAATGATAATTTAATGGATTCTAGAAAGAAAATCTGCTCAGAATTTTACTTTTTCTTCTATAGATCAGTGATTCTTCATTATTTATCTTTTCCCCTTTCATTTTTCATTCCTTTGTTTTGCTAGACACCCTTATTTTAAACTTTTTCCCACCTTAAGCCCCCTTTCATTCAAACATTTTGATGCAAACAGCAGTATACAGGAATGCCTAGCTGTTGAGACTCCCCAGTTTGTCATGCAACCCCCTTTGAAGTCACTGCCGATATGTTAAAATGCCCTGATACCTAAACATCATCAGTGTTTCAATTCTAGCTTTGATCAACTATGATCCCCATTCTTCTCTGCTCATAGCAAATTGCTAATTCTGTCAGACTTAGACAATTCTTCTTTCTTATGTCCCTGTTTGTTTGACCTTTGTCCTTAACTCTTGATTTTGATGTTTTTATATCTTGATTTTTTTATCAAACAAAGTAATTATATTAAACATAGCTTGTGTATTTGCTCAATAAAGTTGATAGATATAAATTTTTTTAATAAATGTTTATGATGAATCCTGGTTTCATCCTCAGGTTTGTCTGGTAACACTGTAGAAGTCATAAGAATATCCTGTAACTCTTAAAATGTAAAGCATTGCTTATGCTAGTAATTTAATCATTTCTGGTGGCTGCAGATAAGCATAGCAGCAGTGAAGTATGGGTGTATTTTTTCATTACCTGGACGATCTGCTATTTGCTGTTGGAGAATTGATTTTTAAAAGAGACATTGGCACATATGCCCTGTGTCATCTAGAGATAATTTCAAGATCCTGATGCTATCTATGGGGATTTTTTTTCTTAAAAGTAGAAGACACAGTGTTTTACATTATTGTCTTAAATGTGTCTCTCTTTGGTTTTGAAAAGAGTATTTATGGAATAATTTTTTGTGATACATTGCAGAATTTTGTGTTGAATTTTCTTTCTCTTTTTTTTTTAACAGATTTCGATTACATGCCGCAAGCTGAGGAGATACATGGTGGAGGACAGCCTACGGCAAACCACCGCCCTGTGGCTGCTTCAGAGACTGTGGAACCTCCCACCCCACCACGTACGCTAGGGACCACCGATTCGAGTGTCTACAATTCTCTCTCCGGACCTTACATCCCTATCAGTGAGTGTATCTCAGGCCGTCCATTGAATGGCAGCAGCTTGGCCCACCTCAAGCTAAATAGAGGAGACACACTGCCCCTTGGTGCCCCTAGCACGCGTCACTCGAACCACGCCCTGCACTGGAGGAACAACAGTGCTGGTGGTGCCATCAGTAGCAGGAAGGAGCAGGTGACAGTGGCTCCTCACACTCTTCCCAGGCCTTGCTCCTCATCCTCTCGCGGCTCACAGGTCAGTGCTGTGGCAGCCCCCCTTGACTTGCCCTGCGAGTTTTATGACATGCCCCGGCGACTTCATCCCCCCAACCTGGATGGCATCGATCACCATCACTGTGGTACTCCTCCCTTGCACAGTCCTGCCACCACAACGGGTACAGATGGCGAAAGTGTGAGCTTTGTGGAGGAGGACGAGTGGTCAGGAAGTGGCATCTTGGCAAACGGCTTCTCTGCACATTCGATGACAGCTGTCCATGGTGCACCGAGTGTCAACTGGAACACATACCCACGAGATACAGACTCTCTAGTTGGAATCGATTCAAGGGAACGAACTGTGCCTGATGGAAGTGTGGATGATATGACCCTGAAATTTTCACGTTGTTATGCCAAGTTGTCGATTGCAGACGATGGTTCGGAGAGACCCAAGGCTCCTCCTCGACCCCCAAAACCACTTCACCTGATGGAGGCTGTCGCCAAACATAGTTACCTAAACCTTGAAAGTGTCTCCCCGAAACATGTCCCCGAGGCAGGTGAGTCAGTTCGCTCATCTGACAGCGAACCCTCTCCAGGCATCATGAACCACCCTGATCATGTATATTCTAACTCCACCAACAACCTAAACACTGTTACCGTAAGTGATGAGACATACGATTTCCCTCGGTCTCACCAGCATGGAGAGTCCACTCGAGAACCACGGCATTGCTACAGCAATGCCGCCCCTGGGAAGTTCAATGATGTCTTCTGTTATGACTTCCATCATGAAGTTAGCAAGGATTTGGAAGAAGTTGTAGCTGTCTCAGAAGAGCCCACATCTCCCCGGTCAGAATCGAGTTCACTCGCATCATCAACAGTCATTTATTCCAACTTGCCGAGTCCATTGTGTGGCCCTAATGGCCAAGCGGTACCTGAGACCACAGAAAATACCAGTGGCCCAGCATGCTCTCCACCTGCTGTTAACAGAGAACTGAAGCCAGGCCGCAAAGCATCCGACTCGACCTCCCATGACCTTTCCCCTGGTATCTTCCCAGTTCCTCCTGCAGTTCCCCCAACTGTTGACCGTGCATTGAAACCTCACAAGAAGATACTCGAAATACCACAAGCGGAGCAAGGTGAGTGAGATAATCGTCAATGGGGTAAATCTGTATGGTAGATCAGAAACGGCCTTGATGACAAATTAAACACTCTTTCATTTCCAAACTCAGATATTTAAGTGTATTTTAAGGCAAAGACCATCCAAAGTGTGTGTGGTAGATATGGAATGAAGATAGACCATGAGATTTTAAAGGTAATGAGATTTTTTTAAAACAATCGAAAATCAAACATTAATGTTACAAGGCTTGAGTTATGTCTGGTATACTAGTTTTGTTACTTTTGTCTTTTGTTGTTAGTTTGTGACTAAAGATGTTTGGAAAATGTTGGCAAGGAGCCTGATGTGGAGTGTAGCGTAGTGATCATCAGCTGGTTTACTGCAGCTCTCCACTCGACTAGATCCTATTTCATCCTAGATCTTCCGCAATAATTCTTCCCATTTATTTCTCCTTCCAGTACTCTTTTCAATGGGCTGTTGTGTTGAAAAATGTGTTTAAAGATTTCCTCTTTTACTTTGGCATAGTTTTCATTAGACTTTTTTCTCTCCAATACTACATAGGTCTTCTTCATTGTTGATCACTCCATCCATTTGATTCTTATTATTCTTCGGTAACACCACACTTCCATTGGTTCTAAACTCTTTCATTCTATGGCTGTTATCATCCAAGTTTTACTGCTGTACCATAACATGCTTCGTACATATGTTTTAATAATGTTCTTCCTTTCTTCCAAGCTTGTGCTACTGACATTGAGTAGGCTCTTCTTCTGGTAGAATGCTTTCTTTGTTTGTTCTACTCGAATCACTATATCTTTCTTGCTGTTTCTATCACCAGTGATCCTACTTCCCAGATTGCAAAATCCTTCTAATTTCTGCAGTTTTTGTTTACCAAGTCTTTTTTTTGCTTTGATTTATTCTTCTGGGAGGCATAATATCACTCCTATCACATGTAAATTTTTAGTGTAATCAATGAGTGAGTGAAGTAAATGCCATTATTATTAATATTATTATTTCTTTCTTAGACCATTCTTTTGGTTTTCTTGACATTAATGTCTAGGTCGTATTTATTCTCCTATGTAGCATTGTATGGTAGCAAAATTTGTAATGGTGGGAGAGAGAGAACAGGGAGAGAGATTAGAGGATTATGAGATGTGGACATGGAGAACGTGTGATGGAGCTATGGGAGACAGACAACAGAAGATCTTTTAGGAAAGAAAGTTGCTTAAAGAAATTGAAGAGAAATCGATTATTTGTATGGAATGGCTTATAAAGGGGGATGGAATACTGAAGGCTGTTTAGGAAGTGGGAATTCAGGAATAGAGGGCAGTCATTTTGGGTGCAATGCTGAATGGTAGTTTTATTGTTAATTCTGAACTGAAGGGATGGGAGGTTGAAGGCTTTGAGGTTTTGCTGAATATTGTATTGCATTTTAAACTTATGGATTTGATAATTGATTGATGTGTTTATTAAACTTGCTTTCCTCTTTCTTCAGTTATGTTTGGTGTGTGATCATTACATTTTTTTGTCTTCAGGAGGGTATGTTCAGTTGTCATCTCCCCCAGCATGCCGTGCGTCTGACACGCACAGTCTGAGAAAGCACAGGGCTGCTCCAAGCCCGACCCCAACTCCTCCTGCCTCGATAACTTCCAACCTGCGAACTGTTCGCTGCCAGTCCACCAACTCCATACCCGATGACGACAACTTATATTTTATGCGAGGTTTTGCTGAGGATGAAGCGGTATGTCCATCTACTGTGATATTATTTGACTTATTTATTAATCTGAATTTCCATTTTCCTCAAGATTGTATTCCCTGATTGCTATGTAATAAAGCTTTGGAGCAAACTCTTCTTGAGTTCGTATGTATTTACAACAGGGTATTATTTTATATGCGAGTTGAAAGAACAAGTCAAGTTAGGATGTCTAATTTCCATCTGTTAATTTATTTATTTACTGCCCTTGCTAATGGTTGACAATCCAAATATTTGGAGATTTTTATTTTAATTTTTTTAACTGAGTTTTTTCATTGGTTTCTTCTCTGAAAATTGTGCAAGTGGTGAAGCTGGCCTCCACGTACTTGCTCTGGCTTGTTCTACCCACCCTTCAGTCTTAACAAGTTTTCATGTCCATGCTAGTCTGTTGCCCAGAGCATAAGAGGAGAGTTTGTTCGGGAGATAATTGTAATTGTTCTTGATTGCCCTTTGTGTTAGCTCATTAGAAAAGTTGGTAGTGTACACATTGCGAGGTGTTCGGTATAACTAGAAGATCATCTTCACAACAATGCATAGATGCTTATGCCTGCTTTTGTATGCTATCAAAGTGTTTATCAAGGTGAAGGAAATGTAGTATTTCAAATTAGAATGAATTTCATGGGAAAGAATACTTGTAGCTAACAAATAATGTTACACTTCGCATTTTTTTGACAATGGAAGATGTTTCATTTGGGTGATTGATGTCTAATTACAAAAGAATTTACCTCACAGTTTTTGATTGATTTTTTGCACTCTCATGAATGTTTTAGAGAACATATTAATAATTATATGTTGCCAAATGTCTCCAGTGGTTTAAAAAAAACAGTTTAAAGTCGATAAAAGTATAAAATCAATGGTCAGCGAGTTCACTTCGTGGAATGAATACATCTTGGTCAAAAATAAACTTGGTTATATTCCACACAAATTTATTAAAAACACGACCGGTTTCGACCTTTTCAGGTCATTCTCAAGAGTTGCAATATTTTAAAACAGACAGGGCGGTATGTATATATATATATATATATATATATAAATAAAAATAAACTTTGCCACAGGTGGGGCGGAAATAAATATAGAAACACAAAAAAGAAGAACACTCACACACTATACGTTCTGATATTTCGACAGCCGAGCTGCCTTTCTCACAGAATGAAGGATACAGAATGGATTTGATGGACCATTCTGTGAGAAAGGCAGCTCGGCTGTCGAAATATCAGAACGTATAGTGTGTGAGTGTTCTTCTTTTTTGTGTTTCTATATTTATTTCCGCCCCACCTGTGGCAAAGTTTATATAAAAGGTGGAAGGACTAATGGCTTTAATGATTCCCTGATTGACACACTACTAAATCGCTTACGCCGAAAACGTGCCCTAATAGATTCTACTGCTCTTTCCCCGATCCCTGTATCGAATACCAAATGGGTGAAGCTACCCTTCTTCACAAAATTGTCATACAAAATCAACAAATCCATCCCTAATAATAAGTTTAAAGTGTGTTTTTATAACCCCATGACTATTGATAAATTGTTGTTTAACTCTAAAGAAAGATATTCTAATTGTGGCACGTGGCATTCTAAGGATAAAAGTGGAGTGTATATGTTAAATTGTGATCCCCCTGGATGTAATTGTTTTTATGTTGGGCAAACTGGTAGGAAAATAAGCATACGTGAATCAGAACATTTCAAATCTTTTTAAAATTGTAATAACAAATCTATGTTTGCAACTCATCTAATTGAAAATGACCAAAACTCTGATTTTATCCCAAAACTTTTACATGTTTGTGACAAGGGGAAGAAGCTTGATTTTATAGAGAATTTTGAAATTTTAGCGTATTTTAATATTTATAAGAATGATGTATTAAATGACCTAGTTCCTTCCAACTCCTCCCCCTTCTACTCAGTACCCGTCCCCCCACCACCACCCCAAGAGTCAGATATGCTGTCATTGTACCCTTGCCACCAGTTGTTTGCCGACTCACCTTCCTTTCTTGACCTTCCCCTTCCCCCCCCCCCCCCCCAAATTTTCTTCATAGCCTTCCAATCACCACTGTCCTTGAAGTCGTCGTCGTCCCCCCCCCCCCCCCCCCGTTCAACCATCGTGAGACCAACACACATATATATATATATATATATACCGCCCTGTCTGTTTTAAAATATTGCAACTCTTGAGAATGACCTGAAAAGGTCGAAACCGGTCGTGTTTTTAATAAATATGTGTGGAATATAACCAAGTTTATTTTTGACCAAGTTGATGAAAGTATCATATTTCACATAACATAACATTCATACTTCCCATCACCTCAATCTCTTTCAGGGTAGGCACAATCAAAGAGCTTAGTTTTTGCATTTAGACCCAGTGGTCATTCCATACGAAATTACCCAATGAAAAATAAAATGGTTGCATGAACATTTTTTTAAAATTATATTTTTGCACACACATACCTACATGCATTGGCAGTTGAATGCCACCATTTAAAAAAATGTATCCCTCCTTGTTTTCTTGCGACAGCAATTTTTCCAACTTGGCACTTGTGAATTTTTGAAAATTCTGATGTTTTCTCTATCCTTAATACTGTGTACCCTCACTAATCCAGACTACATAGGGTAAGGGGTTGTCTGAATTATCCAGGGTTTTCTCTAAGAGAGCATTTATGGAGTTTTTAGTGAATTTTTTGTCACCATCAGCTATTTATTACTTTTCATGATGCACGAGGCCCTTCTTAGTAAAAATAGCAGCTTGAATATGACTATGATACATGAAGAAAATCTCTTATGCAGAATTTCTAAATAGTAAAGACAAATATTAAATTTTTGTGCCTCTTGTAACAAATCAATGGTACTGTATTTGCTGGTATCATTAATACAATGCGATTTAATGACAGTACAACTATTTCCTGTAATTGATTGCATCAAATATTGGTTTATTGGGTGTAACTCAATATTTTCCATTATATTTAGAACTTATTATGAGCCTGACAGTCTATTATTATACAGCTGCCAATGGGCAGATGCAGACTCTTCTCGTAATCAGAAATTTGATTCCATTTACGGCATTGCCTACTGTTACTTCTTTTCTCTTTGATTTCACAATCTTAAGTCTTTGTAGAGTCTCGTGGCATCAATAACTTCTCCTGCATCAGCCTATTCACTATGTTTATACTGCATGAAGTACAAAAATGACTGTAAAGCACCTGCCATTTTGTAATATAACGAGTGCAAATATTACTCATATTTAGTTTTCAACCTATTTCCTGGATTTACAACTAATCCTTCAGGGAGAGTAGAGTAGCAAATTGCGGAATTCTATGCTTTGCCCGAAAAGAGACTCCACAGGCAGAAAGTGTGTCATTGGCCGAATATTTTCAGATTTTGAAAATCCGATGATATTTTTAGGGCAAGACAGAGCTTTGGTCAGTCATGGGTCTTTCTGGAGTCCGTTAACAGAAGACAAATACATAATTTTTTATTGCAAAGCAAGGTATGCATTACTTTGAATTTCCTAGAAATTATGCTCGAATGTAACTTAATTTTTCCTTCTTAACTTATTTGTAACTTAATTTTTCCTTCTTAACTTATTTGTAACTTAATTTTTCCTTCAATCGTTATGACATGCATAGTAAAAGTACGTAAAGCAAAGAAATTCTCTACACCAAGCGCATTTAATAAAGCATGCAGCTCAACACCATGAACGAAATACTGCAGTAAGCGTGTGTGGGAAAATAAATACTGTTATCATTACCCTAAATTTTTCTTGTACTCGAATCGATTGTCTTCCTCTTCCCCATAATCCACATTTGGCTTCCATAAAATACATCGCTTCATATTAAGCTCTTGTCAAACCTCTTCTTCATGCCCTTGGCAGCTGTTATGATCTCTCTCCTGTCAGTATAATCTTCATGATTGAAGGAAAAGTTGTGTTACAAATATCAGTTCCTATTTGAGCATAATTTTTACGAAATTCAAAGTAATGCATACCTTGCTTTGAAATAAAAAATTACATATTTGTCTACCGTTAACGGCCGCATAGAATTCTGCAATTTGCTACTCTTATCTCCCTGAAGGGTTAGTAGTAAATCCGGGAAATAGGTTGAAAACTAAATATGATGTTGTTACCATTGTACATGAATGGGATCGGGCATCTTGTGTTGTTTCCTAAACATATTCGACCGCAAAAAAATATGCCGCATGAGAGCCTCATACCCGATCTGTCCAACCAATACTTCACTACCAGCACCTTAGCCCACATGTCCATGGTGTTCCTTGAGACAGTGGGAGTAATGCAAAGTTCTATTGTAGTAATGCAAATTCTATAGTAGCAATTTTCTCACGAATCAGGATGAATCTGGGTTGGTGAGAAAATTCCTCATTCATTCACTACGTTCAGTGATTGTTTTTAAATGATTTAAGATTTTCCCAGTTAATCTTATGAATAAATTTTTCTCGAATTTCACACCAGGTTATAGGCTTTATTTCTGCCTATGATTATGTTTTTGTTGGCGAAAAACCACTAACCAATTGAAATTCATTGGCAACTTAGTGAAGTGTACAGAGTGAGTGAAGGTGGAGTGAGGCAGTGGTGCATTTTGTTAAAAAATGGCCATACCAATGTTCATGATGAGGACCGCAGTGGTCGGCCTAGCATTGTGGCTGATGCATTGTCTGTGAAAATCAACGAAAATATTTGTGAAAACCACCTATTCACAACTATACAGTTCTCGATTTCATTTCATCAAATTTCACTGAGTCTGTTGCATGAAATTATAGCAAAAAATCTAGGCTACCACAAGTTTTGTGCCAGGTCGGTGCCGAAAATCTTGACTGAAGACCGCAAAAAACAGCACCTGGCTGCATCATTTACATTACTTGAGGCCTACGACAAAGATGGTGACTCACTTCTTAATCGTGTCATAACTGGGGATGAGATATGGGTGAAGCATGTCAATTGAGAAACAAAAGGACAGTCCATGGATTGGGGACACACAATTTCTCCCAGAAAACAAAGGAAATATCTGCAAACGTTGTCAGCGAGTAAGATCATGACTACCGTTTTTTTGGGACAGGGAGGGAGTGCTTCTTGTTGATTTTCTTGAACGTGGCCCTTCAATAAACTCACAGAGGTATTTTGAAACACTAAAAAAATTTAGGTGAACGATTTGAAACAAGCATTGGGGAATGCTCAGTTCAAATGTTTTGTTTTTTCATGACAATGCCTGCCCGCACATGGCCAATCGCACTCAAGTTCTTGGATGGTTTGCTTTTTCGGCAGAATTCTAAGAGGATGGAATCGATAAGCTTGTGCACCATTACGATAAGTACCTCAATGCGACAGCGACTATGTAGAAAAATAGTTCAAGAGTGTGCCTTTCAAATTTATACAGTAATTTTTTTTTCTTTCCCTTGAGTTTTTTTTTTTATTTCTAAACGAAGTTACTATCTGGGCAACCCTCATAATACTATTTTGGCCTAGTGCATCAGTACGCCAAATATTCCTAGTCGTGGGTCGCAGGCCCATGACTATGGTATGATGGTATGGTGGCTCTCAAGGTAGTCCTTTCAGAAGGGATCTTAGCTCAAGTAGAATAGTGAAAGTGGATTCTAAGGTATTACTAGGCTTTAGTTTCTCTTTTGTCACATGGGCAAAAATGTGCCCAAACTGACTGGTAAAGTGCCGTAGCCATTAGCAGGAAAAGCTGCTCTTCAAAGGCTGGTAACCTTGCATTCGCATTTATAACTTACTGCAAAATGTCAAGAAGTAGCCTAAGCCACAATAGGTGGTTGAAGCTGTATACAATACCGTCTTTACCATGAGGGCACACAGGGCACGGGCCCAGGGCCTCCTACCTCACGGGGTCCCCGAAATGCAGATATATTTGCTGAGACAAAAAAAAGGAGCTCAATTTTTTTCGGTTTTCAGGTAGCTATGTTGTACTAAAATAACCGTCAGATTTTCAATTTTTTCCAGAGAGTGAAGAGCATACATTTTAACAATAATAAATATGTATTATTCGCTATTTGGTGAAACTGATTAACTGTGCCATAAGCATAATAAATATAAAATCATAACAGAAAAATATTTTTCTTGTCATTCCTTTTTTTTTACTTTCCAACGGGGCCCCAAATTTTTCTGTGCCCAGGGGCCCCGGGCATGTCCTAAGACAGCCCTGGCTATATAAGGTGTTGCATACCAATTTATTTTGTTCTGGTTATCTTAACTGAAAGGAGAAACAACCATAAAATGCAAACATTTCTGTTATGGACTGCATTGTTACAGAAACACTTTGTAAACTTTTCTGGATACCTTAAAATCATTTCAGTTATGGTTGTCAGTATATTTTTCTTGTGGATAATTATCCTAAGGATAATTATTTTGAGCCTAGAATAAGTTCTAAGCAAGTAATTCCTATTCCAGGTTTACTACACCAGGAATCAAAAGAATCAATTCCAACCGGCAATGCTCTCGCAAAAGAGGTTTGAAACAATCCAGTACTTGGATCTCGATCACCCTGAGAGCTCAGGACTTCAGCAATCTGTGCCCAAGTCTCCTGACAGGTCTCAAGCAAGTGGCATCGTATACAAAACTGTCGACTTTGTCAAGACGGAGGCATTCAAGAGGACCAAACAGGAGGTTGAGGAGAAACGGAAAGATTACCCTGCTGCTGCTCACGACTTGTGACCCTCGCACTCTCACCCCAACTACGTGTGGGAGTTGGTTGAATTGCCAGCAAAGTCATCAAACTCATGAAAGGGTAGGAATGGTGAATGTGTTGTTGAATCAACAAGTAAATACGCCTACGTGCCTGTTTTGTCATATCTTGGTGCCATCAAATTCAAGAATCAAGCCCCTCTATTTTACTGCCATGAAGAGTTATTTAAGAATATTTATGCCATTGTGAGAACTATCACCTATTTTATTATATATGTATATGTATACAAATTTACATATTTTAATGTCTAGACCAGTTTTATTCTTAGAGTGCAATTTGCATTGCTGTGTGATACTTTTGTACTCTATAGTTCTTTGCTTGAATGGTTGAACCTTATATCTTGAAATAACTTTGTACATGCCTCAGGAAATTATTCTTTTAGTGAGACATGCCATAAATTTTACCATGGTAGACATAGAAATCAGTATACAAAAATGTTATACAGTGTCGATAATCATTGTAGTGTTGGTTTTTGAGCCTTGTCTTTAAACTGTATAGGTCCATTCGAAGGAGTGTGATAAAATGCATTTTTATCTTCTTAGTGATGTCTGAGATAAAACTAATAATTCATCATAATTTTATGAAATAGAATGAATTTTTATCTGTATATATTTGAAGGCCAACAATGACATTTTTATACATAATGTTCAAAATATATCCATATCATTAATTTTAGTTTTTTTATTGTCAATTTATGAAGATGTAAAGGAAACAGGTGCTCTAAAAATAGCTTAGCATAATACCAAAGGATTTTTAATGGCTTTCAGAAGATGCGTTTTGTGGGTTACTGGAAGCTATGATACCAACTGGGAAGAATTATATCTTGGTGTTAGGGCTGTAAATGAATGAAATTCCTTGTAATTTTAATGTGTAATGTAGTGTATGGTTTTCTTGGGGTGAGCATTAAGACTTCAGTAGTGGGTGGGTAGCTCTGAGTAAAATATGCACTATGTTGACAGGGGTCTTGATTCTTTCTGGTAGCTCAGATGAATGAGTATTTTGTCATATATCACTCGATAAATACATTGAACAGTTAAGTGATTCAGGGTTTATAAGACATGATGTTTTCTTTGATATTAAATTGCTAATATATGTTTGTATGCACAGTCATGCCTTGTCTAGTGCAATTTTTCTGTAGTACAAATCTGGTTGCTGGCTGGCGAAAACTGCTGCCCCTCCCCCCTGCCACCTTTTTAAATATTACCCCACTCTATAGGCAATGTAACTGTACTTCATCAAAGGTTTCTATCATTTATTTGCCAAAAATCGTTAAAGAAACTTAACTGGTTAGTGCTAGTTTACTTAGATTGCATTTCTCTTAATTACTGTACAGGTATACCTCGTTATACAAAATTAATTGGTTCTGTGGGGTACGATGTGAATTGAATTCCAATATAAGTTAAATTTCAACATGAGTCGATCCATCACCCCTAGAAACTGCTCAGATATACACTATTTTACCTTTTTTTAAATTTAATAATGTGCAGTAGTGTATATATAACATGATGACAGGTTTAGTTTAAAAAACTTAATTTCAAGGTGTTACTAAATTATTGGCAAACTTGTAGGCAAAAGTAAAATAATGGTAAATAGAAAGGAGACAAAGGGTAATTGCAATCCTATTCAATATAAGACATTGCAAATGCATTTCTATTGGCTATAGTGAGCTGCTCACTTCACACCAACCAGGCAAACTTCCTCCATTGCATTCGTTTCAGACTATCTGATCCAGGTTGTGTCCTTTAAAACCTTTCGGGAATAGACTTGATGAATGCTAGACAATAAAATAACTTTACATCAAAATAATTGCATCTGCAATGTTTTTTCTTGCTCATTTTCAGCGAAAGCATCAAGCATGAATGATGTAAAGTTTTTAATTACTCAGTGGTAAAAATTTCACGTTTGAAAATCAGTACTTTGAACGAATTTGAAAACCACTCACAAAAAATTATGCCATGAACAAAGAATTCCACAGGCAGTTAACCGAATGTTTCTTCTGCGTAGATCACTCCATTCGTCACTGTTGGTGTGCACTGATATGCTCCAATCTGTGCTAGCTTCATCACCTAGAATGGAAAGCTTCGTGTGTTACCGGGTATGCCTCTGATGGCACCTGGCAGTGCACATGTATGTAGCATGCCGGTACTTCTAGACAGTGCGCTTCAAAACAGATCAGTAGTAGACTTTTGCCCCATTTCCACAACAGCTGTGTAAACCGACATAAAAAGCCCCACACGTATTCCCACTACATTGGCTTTGCAGCTATAACTCAGTGCTGCCCTCTCCAGGAATTGCCATGAACAAGTGAAACGCAAGCAGTTACTTTCAAACTAAATTAGAATTCCCGCGTCCATGATACCTTTTGTAATATTCAGAATAGTTTCAAGAGCAAGCAAAACTCTTCTTTGTTTATCGAACACAGTAATATCTCGCCATTATCCATTTTGTTTTTCTTTTCTGAGTATCGCATTTCATACTTCCTGTTCCTCCCTCGCAGCGCCAGTGCCAACTGATGGAGGGTTGGCAGCATTAGGAATTACGTGTTCCTACTATGTACACAGTTGTGTATTCCCAAAGCAATTTGGGCCTACAAGCATTACTACTTCGGTCCCTATTGTCATGATCAGAAGACCAGGACATCAGTTTTGCTCTCTTAGTTGTGTCAGCTCGATACGCGACTTAAGAGTGGAGGTAGATTCGAGTGGCTGTATCTTCCTCTTTAGGGTTGTAGGTGCACCAAAGAGTTGATGTTCACGCAAAGACAGATCTTTCTAGAAGAGTTTATTTAAGAAGGTTACAGATCATAGTCTCCTCCCGACTATCTACAGCAAGAGTTTGTAGCAAAAGGCCCTAATCTTAGCCAGGTGTGGGTATTTATAACCTCATTCGGTGTCATGGCATCGGTACAAATCGAACAATCCCAAACTAAGGAGGAGTAGGAAATCCTCTCACCCCATGAGGTCAGGACAGAGGGCAAGCCTCTGCCTAGACAGCTGTATATCGTCTCGCCTAGTTACAAAATCTCTCCCTCCTCCTCTGCTTGGTCAAAGTTTAACTTCTCCTCGATCGTGTACGCCATGACTCCAACGACTAAAGTCTCATGTTGGGTAACCATTGAGCATGCAATCACTACACTATGGCTGTTGTGGAAACGGCATTGATGAGCACCAAACAATAGCAGAACTTTGTTAATCGCATTTGCCATAGTTTTTTTTTGTTGCTTTTTGGTAAAGATAACATGTATGGATAATGTAAAGCTTTTAACTACTATGTGGTAAAAAGTTTACGTTTTTAAATACGTATTGAGTTCAATAACTATGCACAAAATATTTGGACTTGACATTGTGAAGACTACTTACTACATACCAGTAGGTTACTGAACATTTCTTCTGTGCACATCGCTCCATTCAATGCCATTCATGTTCAATGATGTGTTCTAATCTACACTTACTTCCTCGTCTTATCTTCTTGGATATTTTGTGTTATAATTTACTTTGAACTATTTGTTTCTAAATGATTTTTTTATTTAATTTAAATATGATTTCTTATATTTTAATTATTTTTTTTTTCGATTTTAGTATTGTATTCCAAACTCCATAATGTTAAAATATCTTAACCTATTCTATCCATTAATTAGCAAGAAAAACCGACGTTGGTTGCATCCATCCTGTGGGATCGTTGTAACTCGAAACGATGTAAGTCGAGGTATACCTGTATGTGGCCAAATATAAGCCTCGTATTTTTGGTTAAATACTGGCAGTAAAAGTGAAGGAAGGGGTGGGGGCTATTTTTGAGCAAGAAGAAAGCCACTAAGAAATTCTGTGGCTAATGACCAAAAACAAAAGAGAAAATGGGTAGTAATGTGCTAATACAACTCATATCTGCTATTGAAGTCTTATTTGATAAGAGTTAATTAAATATTATAAATTATCTCACTGATATGCCTTCTTGTTGACGTGTTCATTGCCCAATAATGCCATGGTGAAGATGTGTTGCCAGCAAGATTACTGCTACATTAATAGTAGAACTATCTGGTTTCACATAAAGAATGATTATGAGCATTAATTATTGTTTAAAGCAGATTGATGTGTAGGAAATTGGAGACACGAGTTAAAATACCATTTACTGATGGCATTTTCTATATATGTAATTCTATTCAGGAATGATTAGTGCTTAGGAATACAAATGTATAAACTGGTCGAAAAAGTTGTGTAAAACAATTCAATCAGTGAACATTTCTGCGATAAAAAATTGGCGTGGACTAGGAATCAAACCACGGACGGACCTTTGGTGTGCTGGGGGAATACACAGACCACTACACTCCCCTGGCTCGCTAATTCTCCTGGCAATTTTTGGAGGATTTAAGAGAATTTAAATTTTGTGCCCTTGTGGTCCATCAAAGTTGGAATGATGCAAGGGAAAAGAGGACTAGTTTCAAAGAAGTCACAACCCATGAGGTTGAATCCTATACCCGCACTTATAACTTTGCTTGGTTGAAAATCATCATATAAATCAGTCTGAGTTTGTTAATGCCAATTTTTCATCTTCAGTAATCACCAATTTACGTGAACAAATGCCATCAGTGTAGGAGATAAGATTCGTTTTAAAGCCATGTTACAGATAGTCTGTAAAATATCTGGGCAGCTAGATTTGATTCAGCTGTAATTCCTAGTGGAATGGCTAGCCTCAGGGTGTGAACACATCTAGGAATACTGGGAGAATAAAAAAATAGGAATTTGAAACTACTGAGAAAATCCAGAAATTTCATTGATTTAATGGGGAAAATGATGACTCAGCAAGCTTTAAAAGAGAAGCAATCATGCAGTTGTTTTCTAGCGTTCCTCCTTGTAGTTCCATGCAGAAACCTTGATATTTTTCTTAGATTTTCTGTTAAAACCTTCAACGATAATATAAAAATGAACTTGACAATCGAATTGGAATTTATAAGGCATTAAAATTGCTTCGTAAGTGACCTTCAGATTTTCCATTAAAAATATTCCAAATCCTCTTTATGTCTACAGAAGTTATAGTACCTGAGAAAACCAGAGGGACGTTCCAATCACCACAAGTGATTAGTTACAGGAACATTCCCTTTGTTCCTATCACTTGTGAACTCTAGTTATAACATTAGAAACATGGTGACATATGCATGAAAACTAATATCAAGTGTCCGAAATCCAATATGATAAGTATAATTGATAGTAAACGCCTGGAATACATAGGTAATTCACATTTGCCACTCTGAAGGCAGCATGTATTGATGTTTTGATGAATGAAAGAAAATCATCATTTATGGCAAACCTCTTCTTTCCCAGTACAATATATTGAAACAATTAATTCTGTATCACTTTCCTATGATTCCTGGAGTTTTTTAATGCTTAAATGCTTAATTACCCGATGAGTGGTACTGTCATACAAAATGTAGCATCTGTCTCATTGGTGATGAAAATACCCTCACTGGCAACTTAAGTGATGTCACTGAAATTTTCTAAAGAAAGGATCAAATAATGATGGAAATTTGTAGTAATTTTATGCTGTCATTATAATTAAATTAATCTGGGTGCCTTTTTATGATTCAAAGACTATAATTCAATTATGTACTTGAAAGTCTATAAAAGAATACCAAATTAAACTTGTTTCCGGGTTCTCGAGTTATAAGTGCATACATGGACATCCAGAGAAATGATCCATTTTATGTACAAAAAGATGTATTTCAGGAAAACTCAGAGTATATCATACAAATTATAACTTCCTGCTAGTAGTGTGCCAAGTACTGGTTCATTTCCAATATTGTCTCTTTTCCTAATTTTAACCCTTTGAAATTACCCCATATTGATTGCAGAATAACTAGAATAAAAGCAAGGGAATAGGGTATTATGGGGAAATTTATGTCTTTAATTGAGTGGCCACTCTGCAAGCCTTCTTCAACCTGTTAATATAAAGTAAAAAGCCATTTAAAGACAGCTGGAAAGCAATTAATGCTGAATGGATGCTGGATATGTCAGTCATTTGTTCACGCATTCAAAAATTAAGGTTAAATGGTAGTGAATTTGCATTTTATGTTTTTATTAGGAAGTGTACTAGGTATAAAAAGGATCTGCCATGATACAAATGAAGTTTTACAAAAATGGAGGTGAAATGTTTTGGGTTTGGGGGCTAATAGTTTGAGAGGGGCTATTGTTGGAAAAGTACAGTGCATTGGTTTCGGCTGCTTGTTCAGGAGTATTTATTTTCTGCATTGCATTTATTACTGCTGATCATGTACCAGTGAAAAGCCAAGTAGCATCTGCTTATATCTTGAAAGTGATGCACTAAGCATCCTTACTCTGAACATCAATCAAATGATTTCCGATAGTGTAGTAAGTAAATCTGTGTCATCCATGATTTTTTTGTCCTTTTTGACATTTTTCCATGCTTTACATTTGCCTAAAATAAATGGCAAAGAAAATGGTCTAATGTTTCTGACCTTTGTCGATAAAAGTATCTGAAAGTGACGAGCACCTGAGTGGGAGAAACCCAACTTTTGAGAGAGAATGCGAACTTATTCCTTATATTGGATTTTTTGCTTACACATTGCTTTAAAGGTAATATTAAGAATGCACATTATACCATTTCAAAGGCTCTCAAATGGAATATATATTTAGTACTTTTGAAGTTCACCCCTGGTTTTTCATGATACGTGGAAGGCATCCTTGTTTCCTCTATGTGAAAATGATTTTATTTTACACAAGTTTAAATTGCTTGACAACTGGTATGGATGCATCCTTTGCGCTAGACATGGCACGACTGTATTGCTTGTGAGTACCGTAACACCAGTCACCCAGCACTCTTGAACCCTCTCAAAGGCTGTGTTGTGCACTTCGAGTCATCTGAGGTGTTAGCTTTGAGGACAATCACCACAATTATTCAATGCACACAGTGCTTGTTTTTTTTACTACCCTGTAACAATCTCTGTGTTTGTCAAATGCCACAATTAGCAGGCTGACAGTGTCAGTTAAAAGAATCAATGCAAAAGCCTAGATTTGCAGTAGCTATGAACAATCAGACCTATGTTTAGTATTTTTCATTCATATCTATTATAAAAGTCACGTGTATTTTCTCCTTAAGTAATTTATACTTTTTTCTGATAAATCGTAGGTTTTATCTTAAAACGTGTTTTTTTTAGCTGAACCTAAAACATGAGATATTCTTCTATGTTTCACTACCATTTTTATTATGTTATGAGTTGTCAAAATGACACAACCTTAATTTGCAGAAAATGGATTTGAGGAGTCTGCACTTAATTCTTATGTTGAAGTTAATCCTCATTTTAAAATAAAAAAAAATCATCATCTCCTATGTATTGATGCCATGTGAATTTCAAGCTGGCTGCGTGAACAACAATCAAAATGATAGTGGTGCATTTTATGAAAATTTCAAGAATGGAATATCTTCGAAATTCATAAAGCCCTGATTTTAATGGCTTGAAGTTGGGACAATCAATTCATATTCTTTATTTAGGAGTGTTGCTATCACCTATGTTCTACTATGAGGTTACCAACTTCCTTGCTTAAAAGAATACTTGATTTGAGTTTTTGAACATATTGTTGACGTTAAATGTTCAAATATGTTGTCTTATCGTAGGGTATTGAGTGTTTCACTTTTAATCTCTACTCCCTTCTTTTCATGGTTTGTTGTACAATACATGTCTTAGAAATTCCATATTTCTGCTTAATTATATAGGAGTTGACTTACCAATTTTGCCTTGCTGGTATAGAAATACCATTGATAAAGAGTGTCAATTAATTGTTTCCATATCAGCTGTTTAAGAATTATTCTATGAAGATTTTAGATGTGTGTTGTTATTAAATACTCAAAAGATTTCAAATAATAGGTGAAAGCATATTTGAAATGTTGATGTCTTATTACATTACAAATGATTGTTATGATTCAAAATTGCACATTTCAGTTTTTGAATCAAGAACTAATAATGTGCAACAGGCATAGGTCGTTAAATTTTATCTGTGGTAATGAATTCCACTGTTAAAATTAGTCATTTATTGTTAAATTTTATTGTGTCTGCTACTATTCTTGCTGTTTTAAATCATCATCTCTTGCATTTCATATTATTCTGTCCTCATATATTTCTCAGGATTATCCTAAAGCACAATATCTTTTGAGCATAGCATGTTTTACTCAAGGTTTATTAGCGTTTTGTGGTAATTATTGTAACAGTTTGGGGATCTTGTATGTACTGTTTGCCAATTTTGAAGGTTTGAGTTCATATCTTGGATCATTCATTGTAAATATTTCACAAAGAGAAAATATTGTACAGAATAACTCCCTAATGATATTTTAACATTTTTAGTCCACAGTGTAGAAGATTTTTTACAAAATTATGTAGCTTACTGTGGCATTCCAGTGTTTTGTACACTTACTTATGTAAATAGTTTTATCTGAAAACCTCTATACAATTGTGTTTGTATCTAAATGCCAATATTTGAGATGTTTGAAATCTTTTATTGTTATAGCTATATTTGCAATAAAACTCATTAATTTTTCAAGTATGTGATTTTATGTGCTTGAATATTATTTAACTTGCTTATTATTGCTGGAATAAGGTTGATGAATGGGAATTTCTCTTGGGATTGCCGCTGGGTCAGGCGTTTGGCTGCTGTTAGCATTTTATCATCACGGTGTTGATGTCAGGACATGTTCCTGGTCATCTATATACTTGCTGCTCATGATAAAGTCATCTCTGTTTGGTTGTCACATTTCCTCATTCCTCCCACCATTATTTCCTTGACAAAAGGCTTTCAAGCTTGGGTGAGCCGGTAACCTGAGTTGAAATAAGTACCTACCTATTTATTTTCTTCCCAAAAAATTGCAATTTCAAGGGAGATGATGGTTTCAAAATCAATCCATGATTTACATGGATTGATTTTGAAACTCTTTGTTAAAAATACCTTTGCACTATTTTTAGTGATGGTATTTATAGAGAGACCTTTCAGTATTGTCTGCAATTCGGTTGATAAAAATGAAACTGATAAGGTCCTGACAGAGAATAATCCATATCTCTAGCCAAAATTAATAAGTTACTTGTGCTCTCTTCACTTGTGGTAGAACTAATGGCATTTTATTTTGAAATTGAAATACATAATCGTAATTTGATGAAAACAACACATACTGATTAGAGATTCTGAACTTGGGATTCGATAAAAAAAAAGATATTCGTCCTTGCACATCATTCTTTTATTTCTTTTTCCTTTTGTCTCTCAGAATGTTCAGTTTCTTCAGTCCAGCAATCACCCATCGCACCTTGACATACTCCTTTTTTATGAACAATTTGCATGCATACAAAAACCCTTTTTGGTATCAACAATGTACACAATTGCTTTAATTTATGTTGTAAATGTGTAATTTAAGAGGGAAGGATAAAATAATTCCTTTGTTGGTATCAACTATGCACACAACTGCCTTTATTTTTATCATAAATGTGTAATCTAAAAGGAAAGGAAGAGGGTCTAGTGTAGAATTTGAAGTCCCCTAATGTGTACCATACCATCAAATGATCCATTTTGTTTGTTGCATTTACAATGCTTGTTCCGCAAGGGCAAACATCCAGTTCATAATGATTTTACTATTAAATAGATCCTGCCGAATCATGTCTAGTTCGGTGAAAAAGATAGTCACAGTGGCAGAGAGTATGTGTAAGTTGTTTAGATTTTTCTCATATGTTTGTCCTTAAATAACTGATTTTCAAGACCCATTTATAGTGCTGTATATTTCTATACTTTCAATTTGGCTTCTGGTTTTAACCTTTTTCTAATACCCTTTTTTAACCCTTAATGGGCCAAGATTTTTATCATTGGGGAAGGTTTTTTCCCTCATTATAAATAATGGAGGTTACAAAAACAACGTAAAAACTGTAAAGGATTCAGGGTGTCCACCATACGAGGAAAGCAGGGATTGCCACTATCAGGAAAAGTGTGAGAATTTATGCAATTCATCACGGTTATTTTTGCTAACGTTTATTTCATATTTGCCTAGGCTACAAAATATGTAACGTCTCACTTGCATTAATGGTAGGTTGGCTTAACTTCTCAAACGGCAGTGCATACATTGTTTGGTGCGTGGATTATATACTACTTTCTGATAATTTAGAATAAGTTGTTTAATATAATGCTTCTTTTGGTATATTTTGGAGTATCGAATTGAGAACCAAATTGTACACGAACTAATCATCGAGTAGATTGTGAATTTTGAATATGTATTCCATTCATCGAGAGTGCAGATTTGGAATTCTTTGTTCATTAGTCTTGTGAAGGAGCTTAAAAAATAGTTTTGTTCCAACTCTTACAAAGTATAATTTGTAATAGGGTGCTTTGAGTCGTAATCATAGGTCTGGAAGTGTTGTACAAGTGTTGATGTGCCTTAGTGACTCTGCATAACAGCCTAAAAATACTGAGCATCCTATTTTATATGGTGAACAATGACGAAATCAGTATAAATTATTTATAACGTATAACCCTTCTTTGTAATTATGTAACTCCACTCCAGACACCATCGCTCCCCGCCAAGAAAGGGGATTATATTTTTATTTATATTATTCACATCTAAAAACAGCTCAAGGCCAAATACAAAGGACAAATAACAGCATTAATCCAAAACAAATACCTACATAAAGAACCATATGGCAATAACAGCATTATATGTATACATTAATAACAAAGTAGCATTTAACACTGAATAAAATAGAACTAAACATACAGTGAGCGAAAGACGAGAGCAGATCTAGGCTGAGGGAGGAGTGCAACAGGCATGGAATGAATGGAATGGACCGAATTCAGGGACAATTTTAAACGTAGCATTGCATGTAGATGGGAGTCTGTAGATAAAAGACCGTTTGGAGACAGAGAGATGTTGAGTGGTGCAATGAAATAGCTCATTCAGTCCTGTAGTTTGTGAAGAAACACGTATGGAGAAAAGGAAAGAAGTTTCGATGACCTATAGTTTCCATTGACTATTTTCATGAAAAATTTTCTGTTGAGAAGGGCATGGCAGTCAATCAGGGAGGATATGCGATGATCTTAATTTATCGAGGGAGTAGTTGCAAAACTGTACATGGGTCATCCCACGCCACTTCGGACAGGAGTTGACCCTTGACCTCTCACATTTTGATGAAAATTGGTGAAATTGTTTGCCTTACCAAATAAGACATACAATCTCAAGCATTTTGAGAAAATCGAAAAAACATGAATAACGGACATTTTTCAAAATGGCTGTTTTCGATTTCACGAAATTTTCGTTTTCATATATCACAGGTAAGAAACTAGGTAAAAATGCACTTGATGGCTCGTTTCCAATTGAAGTTATTTGAAAAATCTCAAATTGGAGTAAAAATTGCGATAAAATGATTTTTTTGTTTAAATAATTTAATGTTAAACGATTCCACCAATTTTCATCTAAATCTGAGAGGTCAAAGGTCAACTCCGGTCCGAAGTGGCGTGGAATGACCCATATGGCGGTGCCTGATTTTGGAGAGGAAGAAATTCACTGGTCTTTCAAGGAGTTTGAGAGTAGAATGTGTAGCAGTGGCCCAAATTTGGGAGCAGTATTCAAGAACTGGAGAAACACGGTTGTCATCTATTCGTTCTAATTTACTACTGGCCACTTCTCTGAGTCTACTATAGTAAATGAGGAAGATCAGCTGCTTTATTGTGGATCCGTTCTCCACGTGAGGAAAAAGTGTCGCTTTGAATGGGATAAAGGCGGGGACAGAGGGTTTTTCTTTCCAAAAATCGCACTTATCTTACATCTTATCGAAAAACAGTGGGATAAGAGCTGAATTTGAGTGGTACAATCGAATAGGTATTAGGAGTCGAATGCTCTTTTTTAGCCTCTTGGGTTTCGTGTTGGTACAAGCTAGCAAGCCAAATTAAGGAGCTGACCATTTAAAAATTATCTGTCGTCGACTTTAAGAAATTTTAGGGGCAGGATTCCGCAGTTTTGCTTAGATGAAAGCGCAGGGTTTTCCGGGGGTCTCCGCTGCATTGAGTCAGGGTTCCCTTGACGTTTTGGATGCATTATAGAATTATCTTTTGATCAATTCCGAAATGCCTTGGTCAAAAAGACCGGCTTATGGGCTGCTCTTCCGCTTTTTCGCTTCCAATCAGAGTGCGGATCCTCTGTCTTGTTCCGGGGAAGTCTCTTTCAAGGGGTTTGCCAGAATTGGTATCCGTCTACTCGTATGAAGTTTTGTGGTTCCCATGCTCTTTCTCTAGATTTCCTAACCATCTGGGGAAAAAGAGAGCATTTTGCTCTGACTAATTTTGACATTTTCTTCATTGATTCCCTGGTCTAGACATGGGACAGTGTCATCAGAAAGTACGAACCGGTATTTTAAAGCAATACTTGTGCCGGACCGATAGTACCGACGCAATTTTATCGGTATACCGGTATTTTTGACTGTTTATTTGTATCAATTATTTGCAAATTAACGTAAATATGACCTTATTAGTTCGGATTATCCGTAATTTGGTACATATAAGTAATTTCCGTTACGGTAGATGATTACGAGAATACCATCGCCAATTGTTTTTCATTTACATATAGTGGTGAGTAGTCTGTGCATCACCGCGAGTAACATTCTTTCATGACTTTTTTATCATGACTAATATATTGAAGACACTTAGAGTAATGCCATATGGTATAACTCCATTCCACTTACGATATGATTATATCATTATCCATCTTGAACGTTGCTACGCTTTTGTCGTAGGACTCAGTATAATTATGTTACTTATATCAGCGAATTGCTCGATGGACACTTTGTAAAACTAAGGATAATTTTGGGTGTGCTCACTTTAAACACCTAAATTCAACAATTCAAGAATCATTTTAAAAGTAAAAAAAACTTTGCAATTCCACATAAATATTTAATGTACGACCTAGGTTTCGACGTGGCACGTCATCATCTGGTACAATTGCATAGAAGGTAGAGAATAAATAGTCACACACAAAATGATTTCAAAAACAAAAGTCCCAAAAACACAACGGTCTGAGGTGTGGGTTACCTTAACCCACACCTCAGACCTTTTTACCTTAACCCACACCTCAGACCGTTGTGTTTTTTGGGAATTTTGTTTTTGAAATCATTTTGTGTGTGACTATTTATTCTCTACCTTCTATACAATTGTACCAGATGATGACGTGCCACGTCGAAAACTAGGTCGTACATTAAATATTTATGTGGAATTACAAAGTTTTCTTTACTTTTCATTATATTAAGTCGATTCCATGAAGTCACACCCGAGACAACGAATTAATTCAAGAATCATTAATCCTATGTTTCATCAATAAATAATTACGAGCGGCATAGTAGATGTAAATCAGTGACAGATACATTAGAATCATCCGAAATTTTTACCGAATTATGATCAAAACCTGACTCTATCTCTCAGCTTGTTACACATATTTTTTAAGGAGAATTACATGGAAAGACGTAGAGCAAGTAAGTGAAGTTTTTATCAGTTCCTTACGGATGAAAAAGTAAAAGAGAGGTGCTATTTCGCACTCGTCCGGCCACACCTTGAATATGCAGCGAGCATATGGGATCCGGAGCAGAAAGGCTTAATCCGAGAACTTAATAAAATACAAAGGAAAGCTGCGCGATTCGTCAAAAACAGCTACGGGCGTACAGACAGCGTTACACAGATGTTAAACGAATTAGGCTGGGAGCCGCTAGAGACTCGGAGGCTGCGCGCTGGCTTAGATTACTTGAACAATTGAGAATAGATATCTTTAAGAGCGACACGGAGAACATCATATTAGAACCCCACTATATTTCCAGGTCCGACAGAAACGATAAATTAAGAGAGATATTTTGCCGAACGGATAGGTATGGGAATTCGTTTTTCCCCCGAAAAATAAGGGACTATAATAAATGCTAGGCGTAATTTCATTAGAGCGTGTCCATTTTATATGTAAACGGCTGGTGTCCTAACACCCCCGCCACACGCCTATTGAGGCGGCTTGCGGGGTAATATGTAGATGTAGATGTACTTGCAGTGCCTACATAGTTCAGTTTGGCTTTCAGCTCTAGCGAATAGTGTTCAAAGGAAGTGCCTAAATAATGGAGAGGAAAAAGTGCAATTATTTAAGAAATACCTCTTAAATTTAATATGGATAAACAAGTGTCCAATTCGGAATCGGCAGCCAGAGCAAGAGGTTAAATGGTTTAAATTTTATATTTCTTTATCCTAACATTACGCAACCCGCATTGCATTGTCTACTCGCAGTCAGCGAGTTAACAAATCATTACAACCATCATTTTATCATTTGTATTGAGAAGAAATGCTAATGTTTAAAATTTCAAAGAACCGTTGCACTATTAATATAAAGAAAAAAGTTTTTTTTTACTTTTTAGTTCAGTAAAACCTCCCTTTAAATAGCGGACACCACCTAAAAACGTACAGTTTTTCCATCCCCGGCAGTAGAACAGGGAAACTTTTGGAAATAATACCGCCTAATAGCAGAAACTCGATAACGGACGGATACAACATAAAATAAACATTTTTCCTTCAACTACCTCCATTAACGGACACTCGCGACGAGATATTCTGTAAAAATATCTCCTCTCCTGAACAATAAACCTAATTTCTTAAAGGAACTCAGGAATTTTTCCAGATCAAAGCTTATCTTAGCAATTCGGGTACAATCTATTGTCCGTCAAGGAGCAGTAATCCTGCATTTTCACTTTTCCCTCGTGGCTAACCGTGATGCACCTACTGTTTTTCTGTGTTGTTCCCATTCTGCTTCCCCCAATCGTTTTGAATGATTTTAGCACTGACTCTTGCTCTAGCCTCAGTATCTCCTTGAACGTCGTGAGGTAACAAATGAAAACACGAGCAAGTGCTTGGAAGCCATCCATCAAAAAAGGTTGCATAGAAACATGGCTGGCAAAAGAAAAAGGCTGTGTTTAAGGGAGAAAGTTTTAATTTGCGCGTGTCTGAGACAGAAAAGTTAAGTCTTTTTGCAATCGGTGAAAAATTTGGAACTCGGAAGAAATCATTAAGAGCAAGGAGAGATTGCTGAAAGAATGGACTGAGGACAAAAGTGGAAATGTAAAGAGGGAGTTTCCGAAATCGGACGGTTTAGAAATTGATGGTCTCACGTGTGAGTGGTTTTTAAGTGCTCGATCATTTAACATTCCAATATCTGGACCATTAATCCAAGAAAAAGCTCTTGAAATTGCGAAATATTTGGGTATTTCTGACTTCGTGGCATCAAATGGCTGGTTTCAGAAATGTAGAAGGCGTCATAACATATCGTTCAATAGTGTATGCGGAGAAGCAGCTTCCGTGAGTAACCGTGTGTTAGTGGAGGTCCAAACTTAAGGATTTGTGTGAGAATTATAGCGAAATGAACTTTAACTGTGACGAGACGGGAGTTTTCTTTCTAGCCTTGCCAGAAAAGGCCATGTATCTAAAAAAAAAAGAAAGAAAAATGCTCGGGTGGAAAAATATCGCAAGAAAGAATCACACTCTTGTTGTGCGTTAATATGGTAGGCGAATTTGAACTGCCACCTGTGATTGGAAGAGCCTCCAGGTCACGTTTTTTTAAGAACATGAACGTAAACAATCTTGGGGTGGACGGGCGAGCTAATAAAAAAGCATGAATGACTCGCGATATTATGACTGACTGGCTTACGAGGTTCGACCGGAAAATGGGAAGGGAAAGAAGATTCTGGATAATCTGGATAATGCTTCATCCCATCCACACTTGAAGTTAGAAAATGTAAAATTAATTTTTTCCCACCAAACACGACGAATGCCAAAGAACGTTGTATAATTGGAAGATAGATATAAATTTCAATGCCTTCACAGAGGGCAATGTATCGTAACTGTGTCATTTGATTAAATATGTTAGCTAATATGTGTAGGCATACACCTGAGAAACCCTTTTTTACGAGGAAAAGTTTCTTTAAATGTACATATATATTTGATGAAAAGCAGTTGTCATTTAGCAGAATATACTGTATCATCTTCTTGGTATCAGTATTCGAGAAATAATTCTTTTGGCACATGAAATACCTTCTCTTTATTGCTGACTTATAGCGTCAAAAATAAGAGCACATTTAAATTAGTAGAAAAATTATTTTTTCAGAGGCCTCGTGTTTTTATCTCAGCGTTTTCTTTCTAACATATATATTTATTTAATTAACCTAAGAATGATGACTTTTGTGAAGTTTATTTTATGATGGAGTTGTTAAATTTAACGTATTTGGAATTAATTCTGGCTATTACATAGGTAGCATCAAAGGTATCAACATTAAAAGAGAGTATTTTTTGGGGACATCATAAATTTGTTCTGCGCAAAATATCAATAAGTGGTCTGTTGCAGAGGACCAGTGGGTAAAATCCTGTTACGGTTATTAGGCACCAGAAGTGAAAAAAGTGGGAATGGGCTGAACAACTTCTGATTGTATTCCCTTGAGAAACTATCTTGTTCAAGATATGTATTCTAATATTTGGCCACTTGAAGTCAACAGGTACAATATGGAGTGAATAATTTATGAATTCACGGAGTCATTAAAACGTTTGTGACCTAATCCAGTTTTTTTGGGAAACATCCTTTCCCTGTAGACTTTGAATTCTCCATGTTCTTGGGTTTCACAGCAAATTCTACCGTTGTTAAATATTAGCTTCATTTCATCTGATGAAATCGCAGATTTCTACAGGGTTATGTGATAACATCCATCCTTTGTTTGAAGTTTGGCTATCCTTACTTAGGCTGAGTAATGGCATCGCTGCTCGGTGATTGCAAATATGACAAAATTTTATTATCGATATGTGTTGTTGCTGATATACGTATTCCTTATTGCAATTTGCGACTGGTACCGGTATGTTTTACATAACGGTACCGATATGCTCTGCAAGTATATTTCATGCCAAGGTATGTACTTATAATTTGTCGGTCGATCCTTTTTGAACTGCCAATTAAATTAAAATTTTTCAAATATAAAGATCATTCGAAATAACTCTATTGCTAATCTCCCGCGAGAAAATTTGGATGCACGAATGAAAATGTAATTCACTCTCCTAGTAGGTGTTCCTATCATGGATGAACGGCTCTAAAGATAAATTGGTTAGAGTTCTGCAACCTGGGGGACTGGGGTTTGTGTGAAGTTGCATAACTTCAAGGATATAGCGATTGTTTTTCTAAAGATCCGGTCGTGATGTCTTCAAATAGATCAGTTTTTCTCAACCCTTTTGACACCAAGGCACACTTGAGGTATTTCGAAATGCAGACGGCACACCAGTGAACAAAGAAAAAGTTAATATACTTATAAAAAATAAAGTATAAACAAAAACCGATGAACAAAACTTGTCGTTTTTAAACAAAAATAACAAAATTGAAAAGTATCTATTAGTTTAATAATTATTATGTACTGTTACAGTTGTAACACGCCCCTCCGAGTCTCCGGCAAGCATCAGGTTTCATTGCCGTCATAATGGCCGGTGACTCGAGAGGGGTTGGGCAGTAATCGTTGCCACGTCCGACGCCCATCGGATGAGTGGCTACGCTGCTGTCGGGTTATGCGAACGCAGTAGACGGAGTGACCCCAGGATGACAACCTTCTGCATGCGTGCAACTAGTGATTCCGCCTGTGCCACGCAGGACGGAATACACTTGATGTTGTTTATCAGTGAGCCCTTGACTCCACCGAGCACATCTATGATAAGGACCACTAGTTTCACAGAGTGTCCGGGGTACATTTGTCGAAGTTCGAAAAGCAGGTCTTGATATTTCGTCCGTTTTTCAATCTCCTTCGCCTCCATGTTGGTTTCAGCCGGAGCCGAAAACTCGATCACAAACATGAAGCGTGTGAGGTGGTCGAGGAGAACGACATCAGGCTTGGTCGCCTCCAACTGCCTGTTGGTGGAGAAGGAGTAATTCCACCAGATCGTGCATTTATCTTTCTCCACGACGGATTCAATATCTCCAGGGGCATAGGGCAGCACAGGCGTTTCGTCGATGCCATAATGGTGTCGAAGGTGAAGGTATCACACCCGCAGGGCCGCGTTGTGCCGAGCTAAATACGCTGACCTGGCGTCATAACTACAGCCGGAGAGAAGGTGACTTAAAGTCTCCGGCTGGGCTCGGCACGCCCTACATCTCGTGTCCGCGACCTCCGCCTTGAATATAATGCGGCGGTACACGACTGTGTTTATGACACCATCCTGGTACGCGAGGGCAAAACCCTCGGTCTTGGACTTCAGATCGGCGGAGAGTAGGAAGGCAAACGTCAGCTCCTTCGATAACCCATGCTTTTCGATGTTTCGATAGAAACATCCATGCATGGGGTTATCGGTATGCGCCTTGAGCAAGGCCTTCTGCTCAGCTTATTTTATTTCGAGCTTGAGGACGTCTGCCTTCGATGACAAGATGGTCGTGTCATTGTCGCTTCCGTCGAATGACGAGTCAAAGTCGAGACCGGTTTCGTCCGCTGCCCTCTTTGCCGCTTGGTAGAGAAACGCCCCTTCTCCCGCACTCTCGTGCTCTCTCACGAGATTGAGCAGGGGGTCCCTGCCTTTCAACACTCGGCATGCTGTACCCAGGACAACTCTGTTTTGGAGACACTCCAGACTCATTAGTCCTCTACCACCTACATTGCGAGGGAGATACAATCTGGTGACGGAATATTTTGGATGAAGACTTCTATAGATGGTCATCATCTTCCTCGTTCCTTTATCGAGGTTCTGCAACTCGTTGACGTTTCAGTTCATGCATCCGAAGGTATACAGCAGTGTAGCACCTGCGGACATGTTCGTGGCAAGAACCTTGTTCTTACCTGACAGCTCAGAACTCTAGATGTTCCTGAGAGTCTACCTGTATTTGGCGGTGAGCCTTTCCTTCACTGCTGCAACCTCCTGCATTCGGCGTTGGGGGACGCCGGGGTATTCTTAGCTAACATCGTCCTTGAGGTGACGAATGACGCTCCCATCAACAAGTTGCACGTCTTCTTTGATCTCCGAAAATCTCCCTCTCGTCAGGTGGATGGATGCACACTTGTCCAATCCGAACTCCATCCCTATAGCCTCACTGTATTCCAGTACGGTGTCCAGGGCAGTGCGAAGGTCTTTAGCATTAGAAGCATAAAGCTTCAGGTCATCCATTTAAAATAAATGGATGTTACCAACTCCGTGGAAACTGACCGCTCGCCTAAAGACAGAACAAAGCGCGTTTTCCAGAGTGGTAACAGGCGTTGGATGCAGGACGCTACCTCTGGGTGGACTTTCATCAACTTCAGCATGGCAATCAAAAGCTCATGCGAAGTGGTGTCAAAGGCCTTCTTGTAGTCCACCCTGGCCATTGATAGGTTTCGCTTATACCGGATGGCATCCTGGTATATGCACCTATCAATGAGCAGGTTGTCCTTGCATCCCGCGATTCCCCGCGTTGAGCCCCTCTGCTCGTACACCTCCTCCCACACAGGCTGGACGTGGTGGTGGATAAGGTTGCTCAAGATAGAGGTGAACGCCTTGTATACGGTGTTGAGGCAGGTTATAGGGCGGTAGTTCTTCGGATCGGACAAGTCTCCCTTCTTAGGTATCAGAACCGTGCGTCCCTCAGTCAGCTAAGGTGGAATTGGTTCTCTACCCATCAGAAAGGACGTAAAGATTCTGGCGAGGTGTTGGTGGGTGGAAGAAAATTTCTTCCACCAGAAATTATTCACGGCATCCATTCCTGGAGCCGAGAAATTCTTTTTGCCAGAGAAGGCCTTCTTCACGTCGCTTTCTGTGACTGAAAGAGATCCATCCACATCTTGTAGGTAGTGGTCACAGATGTCTTTAAAGAGGCCTAGGGCCGGAGTACCTCCATTGAATGGCTTCGACGTTTCATAGATATCCTTCCAGAAACGTTCGACCTCTTGGATGGGTAGCGGAGATTTAACGACAGGCGGAGGTGGTCGAAAGAGACGGGACGGGTGAATGAGAAAGGCAGAGTTCTCCCTCACGGCCCTGCTCCTCTTGAGGAGTTTTTTCTTGGCTATGTTGAGTGTATACTCTATCGACCGCGTGCTGCTTAGTGATGAGCAGCATTTATTATTATTATTGATCTTTTATGATTTTTTATTAGCGTAGCGGCACACCGTTTGAGAATCGCTGAAATAGATCCATATAGGATAAAATTTGGGCAAAAAATTGATAATTTAAGGTAAATGCTGTTACTCCTCTTCCTTATAAACACACCTGCCACTCGGTTTCTTCCCTCCTTCTAATAAAACTCTCCCTGCTCAAACCGTTTCCTTCAATCCAATTCCACTCCTTCCCCCGCACTTCACTCTGCACATTCCACTTCCAATGGACGATTTACACTTCCTTATGAGGGAGGGAACACCTCTCTAAAGCGAGCAAAGCCATTTTCATGATAATTTGCCAGCTTTTAAAAAAACTCTTTATCAGATACGCCCAATAATGTCGCGCTCAAAACCAAGAAAGGAAGAGGGAGACGTGAGTGTAGTGAAAGCGGTTTTTGCACCTCCACGATGACACCTGGTCCTCCAACCCGCGTCGACAAAACAACAATGTCCTTCAGGCGTCCTCTTGGATGTGATTACACCAGTCGGTGGAATCACGCTGGCTCATACCCAGGTTGTCACGGATATACCTACCACAGCGACAGTGCATCCTGCACCAAGGCGTGCACTTACACGATAGTCTTAAATTATTATTTCCCATATCCTCATCAAAGAACGATTTCCTCTCCGGTGAACACCAAAGATTTCATGATTCATTTATAATAACACATTCATGTATTTTTTCCACATACTTTGCGTTCACTTCTCCTTTCATTATAATTTTCAGGAGGTTTTTAAGTCTCTGAATGTTTCTAATAAGTTTGGCTATCGTATAATGTCGATCATACTTCCTAGAAATCATATATCTTCCACTTATGTTAGTTTTCGTTTTACAAGCCTTAAATTGAGTTTTATCTTGATTTATTCCATAAATATAATTGCGGTTTTCCTTAATATTAATTTTCAGCTGTATTTCTTCATGATGTTTTCATTATGTTCAGTTATTATGCAGTTCTCATCCTTCTTATTCCTCTACTAGAAACGCGATGTCATCAACACATCTAATTATTTTTCAAATCATATGAAACCTTTTATTTTTCATTTCATTGTAAGCTTTTTATTGCAATTTTGAAAGTTAGGAATGAGAGAGTATACTCTTTCCACTCTTTCTCATCCTCTTCTCTATAAGAAGAGGTAACAATTACGTTCTAAAAACTATTGGCATTCGACCGGTAGGATAATTATCGCTGATTATATTACATGGTTTGTACAGAGAATTCATTCCTGTATACCTTAGCCACTCTGTGGGAATTTCGTCAATAGTATCTGGGTCGTTTCCATATCTTAATCCTTAACTGCGGCGTATTCTTGTCTCAATATTGGGCAGTCTAGGGTGCCTCGTTTTGCCACTTTTTTCTAGGAGCGAATCGTAATACCCGGCAAAAGTTGCGTACCCAGATGGATATTATAGATATGATTTTTTTTCCAAATCGGATAATATCTTCTGCTCGCTACTTTGCCTTAAGGTTTGGAAAATTTCGACGAAAAACGCTAAAATTGTCAATAATTTAAATTTGGTTTGATCGAGCACACTTTTTTGGCAATGAGATAGAACTTAGGACTGTAATTGAGATTTAAGCGCAAATGCACCAACTATATTGCACTTAATTATCGAGCAGATGACCTTTTATGGTGCACCCGAAAGTGCGGTTGCGTGGTAGGCAACCCGCAACGCACTGCCGCATTTTATGCTATGCCTGCGAAAAATGACGCGAGGAAGGCATTTTTTTCAGTCAACGATGTAGAAATCATGTTTGGAATTGTCTAGGGTAGTCACAATGATAGGAGGTCCCTTTATTATGTCATACATTGTCTCCTAGGGGGCAGCAAAAGTGGTCAATTGATTATAATTGTTTTGTAGCTATTTCCATTTTCTTTTCCTTCGCCTGGTGGGTCGTAACAGGAACGGAACATTATTTTTAGCTCACAACAATGTTGTATCGAATGTTTACCGACCCCTTAATCATCCACCTGCACACTGAAAGTAGCGTCCTCCCCCATTCTTTCAGAGTCAGCCTTGCATAAGGAGACGAGCCGGACGATTGACGTTCTTGATTTACCACTACGTTTATCACTACAAGTCATTTGCCACTCATTTCGCTTCTTCAGTTTACCTGTTTTAGTGGATGTTCTGGTGTCGCTCTACTTAGGTCACAAGTGATCTTTTACATCTCACTGATCTTTATTTCCAAATATTTTACTGAATTTCCGTCTTATGTGCTCTGGTTTTGCGCTAATTTTCATTCAGTCTGCAGTATGTCTCTTTCGAAGTTCGTTCTTTGTGGTGCAAACGTTTGTCCGATTTTTAATGAGAACCCCAAGGATTTTGATGAAACTAAACTCCCCACAAAGAAGGATGTTCTACTTTTTTATCAAGAAGTTCGGCGGCAAGTTGGAATAGCGTCACGGAGTAACACGGAGCCACCCTTTTCTTCTATTGCCCGACTAGTTTCTATCAAGGTATGTGTCATTTGGGATAAAGCGTCTATTCCAGCAGTTACACAAAGTAGAGTAATTCAAAAAATCTCACGCTTCCATGATGAATACATTAGGATAAAGAAAAACCTAAGCGCTAAAAATGTACTTCAACAAACGAAAGATGTTCAATTGAAGAATTTTACTGATGAGGCAGCGAAACTTTTTGACATAGCCTTCTGCAAATGTGCTGACTTTTCCACATGTGCCTGTCCCAAGGAAAAAAAGGTTCCTGTTTTTGAGCACCAGTTCCTCCTAGATCAGAGAGGTCCAAGAATTGGCCGTATTGGATCTGTTGACGTATCTGCGACAAAACAGTTGCGTGAAAGGGCTGAACGTAAGCCTATAAGTAAGAGGCTTAAACTTGAGAAATCCATTACTGAGCCATCTAAATCAACTATTTCCCCATTGTCGTTTTTAAATGACAGTCAACATTTTGAGGATACTCATGGTGATGAGGAAAATCCTAAGGACTGTTCCGCTAAGGATTTGGCATTCACCAAACCCAGGGACAAAAATTCCAAGGTCAAACTTGACTTAACTGAGGCTGTCATAATTTCTCAGAGATATATCGTAAGCGAGAGAGCTGCTGCACACATCACATCCACTGTGCTTCACGCAACTTTAAAAGCTGGAATTATATCTCCAGAGCAATCTAATGATATAACGTCTGCTTTGGTTGTAAACAAGTGCATAATTAGGCGTGCAAAACTTAAAGTTTTTCAAAATTTGAAACGCAGTTCTACGGATAATGATCCGATCAAAAGCCTCTACTTTGATGGCCGACTTGATGAAACAAAAACACCCACAGGCATCATTAGGGAAGAGCATTTATCACTTGTGGCCGAACCTAATTCTCAATACGTCGGTCATGTCGCGTCATCTTCCGGCTCTGCACATGATGAGGCTACGGCTATTTTCGAGTTCATCATCAGCCAACTTAATGGTGGATTCGATGAGATTGATGCTCTTGGCTGTGACAGGACGAACACCAATACTGGTTGGAAGGGCGGCGTCCTGCGAAAATTCGAAGAAATGACGGGAAAACCTATACAATGGGCTGTTTGCCTTTTGCATTTCATCGAGGTGCCGTTCCGAGCCTTCTTCACTCACATTGACGGCGCTTGTTCAAGCCCGTATTCATACACAGGTGCCATTGGTTCAAAACTGCCAGAATGTGAAAAGCTTCCAGTGGTGTCATTTCATCCCATTAATTTTGACTTGCCAAACCACAGTCCGGAAGAAATCTCGAACCTTAATAAGGACCTGAAGTACTTACTGAAGATATCCCAAGCCATTGACTCTGGAACATGTCCGGAAGGGCTAGCCACTATGATGCCTGGAAAACTAAACAAAGACCGTTGGTTGACCACAGCTAACAGAATTCTTAGGTTATATATTTCAACAAAAAACCTACCAAAAATTCATCGCAATAGTGACATTCATATTACAAGTCTATGTTGTGATGCAATACAGGATCAGGACACAATCTTCTATTGCCGATGGTGCTCGTCACGTCTTTGAGACCATTCGCAGATTTAGATATTTACCAAGGAAGTACTAAGTAGTAAAGTAAGATTTCACGCTTTCCCGGCGAATTGCAGTGATGAACTCAATGAAGATGGGTAACGAGTCGCTACCCGAAACGTCGGCAACATTTAAATCACTCACCCGGTGTAGAGCCCGAGAAGAGTTCATCACTACCAAGCTTTCATCACTAGTTCATTCGTCCATCCAAACCAATGCGTTCTTCGCACTCCCAGAAAATATTCTTCTTGCCATGATGACTGATCATCGACTTACTATCCGCAAAGAAGCACTAAATAAAATTCTTAGTGCTCGAGAAGAAGAAGCAGGCAATTTACCTCACTGTATTAGATAAAACATTGTTCCCCAGCTGAATTTTGAGGCCATGAATTACGAAGAAATGATTCAATGGGAAAGCACATATGTGTCTATTACCGTGCCACCAGTTGTGAGGACTATATCAAATGAAGAACTCGTTGATAAACTTTCAATTCCTGACAATACTTCGCCAGAATGGTCATTCACCGTATATCCGTGCCACACAGTCGCAGTGGAACGGACAGTGAAGTTAGTCACCGAAGTAGCCTCCCGTGTATGCGATAGTGACGCCAGGGATGACGTCATCAGATCTACTTTAGTTTCAAGGCAAGTTCTGCCAACATTTCAATCGAAATCTCAATTTTTGACAATATTTCCGGATGGTGACGATTCAGATTAGATAAACTATACATTACTATGGTTGGTTGGTTGGGTAGGGCAGACGGAGTAGCCCAAGGTGCAGCCACCTCCACGTGGTGGGCTCTGGGTCGATTGGCCAGTGTCGCTAGCCAGGTGAGCGAGGAGCTGCAAATTTGCTTGATTATAGTAGATTTCACACTTTTCCGACCGCAGAGGAGGCATCTATGACCTTCGAATTGCACATAACCGGCATATTGAGTCCCGAATGTTAGTTTCCAGTTCAAGTTCAATTGACATCTTCTTACCCGAAAATAAAGTGACTATAGGCGGCGATGGCATAAAATAGAGTCTTTCCCATCTTGGTGACTACCCTTGACAATTCCAGACATCATTTCCACATCGTTGACTAAAAAAAATGCCTTCCTTACGTCATTTTTTGCGGGCAGTGCGTAAAATGCGGTAATGAGTTGCGGGTTGCCTACCACGCAACCGCGCTTTCGGGGGCACCGTAAAAGGTCATCTGCTCGATAATTAAGTGCAATATAGTTGGTGCATTTGTGTTTAAATGTCAATTACAGTCCTAAGTTTTATCTCATTACCAAAAAAGTGTGCTCGCTCAAACCAAATTTAAATTATTGACAATTTTAGCGTTTTTCGTCGAAATTTTCGAAACTTTAAGGCAAAGTAGCGAGCAGAAGATATTATCCGATTTGGAAAAAAAATCATATCTGTAATATCCATCCGGGTACGCAACTTTTGCCGGGTATTACGATTCGCTCCTAGAAAAAAGTGGCAAAACGAGGCACCCTATAATGGGCACCCTTACCCTATTTCATCCACAGTTTCTGTATCCTCCAATATGCTTCTGTTCAATGCTTTGTTGCTGCTGAGATACTCCAATGATTCTTACCATCTTTTCACGTTTTCTTAATTTTATATAAGGATTCCATTTCTTCATATTTTTATTTTTACATTTTCTTTGATAAGACTTTCTGTAAAGGGACTTCTTACTCTTCCGTAGGATTCCTTCACTTCTCCCCGTGATAAAGTCTTAAACATCTTTCCATAGGGTTTTCATACAATCTTCTCCTTTCGTCAGTTCATTCTTTTGAAGTATTCAAATACTTCACAATTTACCGAGCTGCTTTTCTTCTTCATTACGATTTTCATATATTTATCTTTCCTCATTTTTATCCAGTATTTCATGTGTACCTAATCTACGGCCTCCACTTTTATGCTTTCCTTCCACCCTTCTCATCTGTTCTTTGCTAACGCCTTTTTCATGTATTGCCATCTTTCTTCAATCGATTCCTTAACAATCTTTTTTTTTTCAGCGAAATACAATTTATCTTATGTAAAAAAATTAATTGATTGGCAAGTCTGTGTTTGAGGCTTCTTACATGGAAAGCAATGAATGAATTACATTTGGGTGGTATTGGCTGGAACTAAATATTTAGGCTCAAGTTTAAAGTAACTATGAAGTGTTCCACAGCTTGATTGGATGGATGATGGATATTCATCTATTTGAAGGATCCAGGTTCCATGCTTAGAACAATATTTCGTCGGATATACTGCCATATTCTATGGCTTAAAAGTCTTAATGCTTGTAGACATATTATATGAATGCATGTTTTTGAAAAAAACTACATTTCGGACTCGAGGAAGCCTGAAAAGTATCCAGCGAAATATTGTCCTGATAATGGAAAGGTGTTGCGTATTCCCGGAAAGAACGATTATTTATCCAATAAAACTCCGTAAACTATCACCGTTCACTCTCGTCTGGTCAATGACCTTATTGATTGAATGACACTCCTACAAAATAGTTTTTTCCTGAAGAATGTGAACAGAGGGTTAAGAAAAATTTCCGAGGATATGACCTCTAAGAGGACCTTACACCATGAAAAACCAGTGGTCAAGGCGTGTATCCCATACTTCTAAACCATCTCCGGAAAGAAATTCAGGTCTCGGAAGAGACGCGGAAGAGAAACAATCAACAGCCCACCCACAAAATTGAAGAACAAATTGATGCAGATGAAAGAACCATCGGAGGTCAAGATCCTGGGTGAGTACCGAATCCCTTGAGAACGCGGAGCAGCTTGGTATGTTGGTGAGACGGGAAGAATCGTCAAAAATCGCATGAATAATCACGTACATGTCCGTCTGAAACAAACACAGAAATGTGCAATGAATGCTGGCCTCCGAGTTCATCTCCTTTTGCATTGAATTGGCTGTTTTTTAAAATGAATATGCCATTACTGTATTAAATATATATATATTATTGGTCCTTCTTAGCCACATGGCTTGTCAGAAGGTTCCATAATATTCATACAAAGCATGTAACAAATATCTTTTACCTATTGAAGTAGAAAAATTACATTACAGTTAACATATTTTTAAGTGAAAGACAAAAAAATGAATATCATGACATTGAAAAAATCACCAAAACTGTGAAACTGTGAAAATAAGGAAAATATATCTTTGCCATAAGTATAACAGATTTTTATGAGGGATTACAGATTCCTAATTTAGCTAATTAACCATTCTTTCGCCTTTTCCTTAACTTCTACCAGAACTTTAAGATACTGTAGTTGTTCAGGCATATAATTAAAGGTATTTGGTATATTATATTTGGCCAACCTAGCCAATTTGAATACATCTCTAGTAAAACTGGGCTTCATATATTTCCGGAAATTGTCTAAAAGAAGGACACAATTTCATATTTATGTAACAAATAATATAATAATTTTTTTGAAATCTTTCGTTTGAAAAACACACTAAGCGAGTATTTTCCCCAGGTGATAAGCGTAACGACGCGGGAATGGCAAGCAAATGGCGAGGACGGGGAACTTCTTTGAGTTATCTCCCGGCGATTAAGTCCGGATTGACTGGTAGGAATTTGCGGTCGACGATAGCTCCACAACGGGCGGGGTCGACGATAGCTCCACATGCACTGGCCTGTCACTCCCCTTGATAGTGAGGAGGAGAGGTTGACGACACACGCACAGGCGCCTATACATATCTCTTAGGAGGAAAAGGCAACAAAAAGACAACTTCCAAAAGCAGAGGGGTCGCTGGGTACTCCCATGCCCTCATGCCCAGTGTTGGCGCGGAAATTTTATTTTGGGTGTTGCAATATTGAAATTGAAGATATCGTACACTATAATTGTATATTTTTTCTTGAATGCATTTTAAGTGTTTCTTTAAATAATTTTCTTTATTAAAAATTCAGAAAAATCCCACAATGGAGTATTAGCAGGATGTTGTCAAAGTTAAAGCTGGGTCCTGCTAAAATTCCAGCTAATCCTGCTGATTCTTGTAAAATTCCTGCTAATCCTGCTTATCCTGCTAAAATGCCTTCAACACCCTGCTAAAATTCCTGCAAGATCCTGAAAATCCTACAAAAATTCCTTCTACATCCTGCTAATCCTGCTAAAATTCCTTCTACATCCTGCTAATCCTGTAAGATCCTGCGAACTTCCTGCTGGTTCCTTCTAAATTTTCCAGATAAATTTTTACCAGGGATGCACTAAATCTGGAAACAGGTTAGGTGGAAACTTCTAGTTGATGAAAAACATTAGGTATATCTTATAACAAACTGAAATTGCGATTTGAAATGAGTGGTTGTCTACCCACAGTTGAGCTTATTATCCCTAGAAGTTAAAACAACGAGGTTACGAAATTACCTTAATTCTTTCGCGTCAAGGAGCGATATGAAGTAAACGAGTTTCTGGGACATTATCCTCTTCGAGTTTCATAAACGGCTTCGTCGGGTGCAGACGTCTAGTAAAAAAAGGGAGAAGTCTTTTGGATCAGACTTGAGACCATTCACCGAGCACGAAGACGTTGCCTAACGTGTTGTGTTTGGCCGTGTTAACACTAGTTGCTCTATCCTTATTTTTCCGTTTATTGTGCGTGTGTCACAGTCAACTTGTCATAAGCCTGGAGCTTTGGCCCATTGTCCGAAGGATGGCGTTCTATTGACTCAAAGAGACTGAAACTTTCTGAAAATTATACAATTCCATTTAGAAGGTAAGTTTAAAGTAAAGTGCTTGAGAGTAATGTTTCGGCAGTTGAGATTTCAGCTTGCTTTAAGATTACTCCTTGAGGGTGGGGATTGCTGTGCGTAGAAATGTCTGTAGTTTAAAAATGATCTTAACCTTTAAACCGTTCAAGCCGCCATTGAATGGGTCTAGAGCATTGAGCGAATAAATGCTGCTCCCTTAATGCTGCTGTTTTTCAACGAAATTACACTGCATATTTAGATACTTTGTAACCTCAGCGATAATAGTGTGATGAATTAGATAGGGTGCTGGGTTTTTTTTTAGCAGCGATAAGGAATGGAGTGTTCATTTATAAATATTTAACAGTTCCATTTGTTGAGAGACCTCAAAATACATTTATTTTTTAAAACAGATTTGTATGAGGGCACCTCGCTCCGTAAAGTCTCTGTGAAACTCATAGTGAAAGATGACGCCTGGGTAGCTTAACTAGTTACAGCACTCGGCGCGAAATCAAATCCCAGTCTAGGCGAATGATTTTTTTTCACTGTTAATTTCAAACAAAGTAGACTGGAGACGAAAAGAACTTGTTCATATAAACCTCTGCTGAAATTCGCCTTGAATTTAGATGGCTTGGTGGTGTAGCTGGATAACTCACCTGACCGGCAATTGGGATTTCTGGGTTCGAATCCCGGTCATGTCAAATGATTTTTCATTGCGAATTTCACCGTTTTTTGTGTATATCTTCGCACCCGTGCGCGTGACTGCGTACCATGTCATTTGTGCAATCGCAATAATTGGAAAACCAATGTAGAAGTTTAATTACAGCATTGTTATTCTAAATAACATTATACAGAAATCTGCAATTTTGAGCCATTTACGAACATCACAATTAGATAAAAGTCTTTTCATCCGAATTTTATATAAATTATGGGAGCAATTGAAAAACTAATGCAGGATATAAGTTGGTAAACTTAATTATTCTATCCATTGAAATAATTTTACCATAGTTAGGGTACTATCTCATGTATGAGGTTGAAAACAAAGAGAAGGCATGAACTCGAAGTTTTTCGAGTGATACTAAGTTGAAAGATAATTCAATTAGGGAGTAATTTAAATTGGGTATATTTACCATGGAAGGGGGAGGAGAAGATTCATGGAATTTGTTTATGATTGATTTGAACATAAAAATAAATCTTTTTTTAGAAAAAAAGGATAGGAAATATTATATATAAGGTAAAAAGCAAAGAGAAGGCATGAAATCGAAGTTTTTCAAGTGGTACTAAGTTCAAAGATGATTCACTTAGGGAGTAATTTAAATTGTATATATTTACTCCCGTATTTCACACGATGATTCTTAGAAATTGTCTTCCAATATTTTCAACAAGCATTATCAAACAATTATATGGATTTTACATCAGAATCGAATTCTAGAACATATTTTACGAGCAAAAAATAAAGAAGTGTTACGGAGATTACACTAAACATTTTGCTGAATTTTTATGAGTCTCTAGCTCTCTTCCCTACTTATATTTTTCATGCACGATTCTATTTCTTAAATACTATGCCTCATATTCTTTATGTGCAGCTCCAAGTAAGCCAATCTTATATTTCGGCACCAACTGACTTTGGTTTAATCTATACTTCATAAAAGCCTAGCAGTCACCAAACTGAGAAATTGTAGGCTGAATAAGAACCTATTCCTACTGTATTTTCGGCACCAACTGACTTTGGACCAACCCCTACTTCATTAATGTCTGGCAATCGTTAAACTGACAAATTTCAGGGTGAATAAAAACCAATTCCTACTGGATTGGCTGATGTCATTGCTTCAAGACCTCTTCATCTGATAGAGGAATCTTATATTTTTATACTAAGACGGCGTAATACATCGAAATCATTCCCAGACCATTGAAGCTCCAGTAAGAGATAAAAGAAGTGTACCATGACGGACAAAAACCCTCACGGTGAGTGTCTTGTTTTTTGTTGATTCAGCGTTTTTTCTTTTTATCCGGAAGCTATTTTATTTTTTGCTTGTGTTTGCAGTTCAAACCGAACCAAAGAGACAAATGTCAACGGGAGAAGACGACCGTAACATTGTGAGGTCGCCTTTTTTTTCTTTGTTCGCCAAAGTGGAAATACCCGAGGTTCCATTCCCGGATTTTTTGTTCAAGATCCTGGATGTGAACTATGAATTACTCAAGGATCAAGACTGGGTGGTGAGCAAGAAACTCACATTTTTTGCTTGTTCTCATCGCTGGGAAGCCATAAGATATAAGGGTTTTTTTTCTGTCCCTGGTTTGTACATTTTGATCGTGGGTGCTCCCTGGGGGTCCAACGGCTGGAGTAAAAAAAAAAGGTACCGGCACCTCGCGGTTTCGACTGGCAGTTGGGATTCAGACTCGCATAAGGGAGATAGGAAACGTTTTATCGGGAAAATAGGTACTGAGAAGTGATTGAGGACAACATCAAAATTCATAAGCAGATTGCAAAATTTGGAAAAAAATTCGCTCTATTTGGTATTTTGAAACACGCTGTATCGAAGAATTGATCAGCGGCCATTTGATACCTATTTTTCTTAATCCTCGTTTTTTTTCCACATCGTTAGGAAAATAATTGCGCGAAATGTCACTGCTTATGGAAAACTGAAACACATTTTTCCTTTGAGAGATAAATCGAAATTTTAGCAAAATGATATTTATTTCGGTATGTATTATGAAAATGTGCCCAGTAACCCAGTAAGCCATCCATGCCACATCGTAGTGAGATAAGACGCAGCTTGAACGGGAAACATTATCGGTTCCGGCGGAACATTCCTCTAAGACATGGCTTATATATACGAGGTGATTACTCGCGCACTCGTAGCATTGAAAAAATAAATAGTAATATGTATTAAGAAAAATATCTAACTTTATGGAATATATCCATAGTTAAATGAACAATTCATTGTTTTCCACTGATTTAGTTTTCACAACACGACCAATGTTGGTTGTTACACAATAATCAGGTACGATGAAATGAAGTATTCAATAACGGCGCTCCTGGCTTCATTTTATGATACCTACTTGGTGAAGTAACAGACGAAACCGGTCGTATTGTGAAAAAAATCAGCGTTAAACACCATGTTGTGTTTATTTAATTAGAATAAATCGTATCACTATTACAAAGAAACTTGTTGCAGTACCAAATGAATGAAAGTTGGCGGCAGGCGTAGTTCGTATTCAAACATCTACACAAAGTGCTATATTATAATGAAAATGGTTTATTTATCGATCGTTAGTCTCTGATGTGAATATTTTGGAACCGATCTTGTTTTTAAAGAATGAGTGTTCCTTTTTTAATCTGGACAGGATGGAGTCATCACACACCGGGATTATGAGTCATATTAATTAGTAAAGTCGTATTTCTTGGGGAAAGACTAAGACTTAGATATTCCCTTCTGCCGGCTAACCTCTAGGATGGTTAAAAATACTCCCATCATGAAAAAGTTTCATTCCAGCTGATGGACAATCAGCCATTGACATGCCCAGGTGTTCACACTTTATGTATTCACTTATAAATTTGATTAAACTTAGTGAAAACCACAAAATATCTGTAGGAATAAAAAACCCAGGTTTATAATTTTACAAAATATTTTTAAGGTATCCTTTAAAAGTTAGTTTAAAATAATATTGAAAATTTATCAGCAAAAGTTGAAGAGTGGCTTACACAATAAATGTTAAAGTTGTAGACTATTTAAGTTATACTCAAGTCCTTTTTCAAGTCACGCCTGATATCGTCAAATACCTCATAGAATCCCTGTTTCTCTTCCTGATTCCCTTTAGGAGTGGTAGAAAGATAATAAAATGGAATTTATCGAATAACTCGCCTTCTGGACGTAAATTCCTGTAATAAATGCTTGAAAATTTCAATTAGGAAATTGCCGATGTTTAAGAAAAAAAACCAGGCTACTGTGATACTGAAAATAAGGCAATGTATATTTGCTGGAGAGTGAATAAATTAGCATTATTCTATGGAAAAATAAATCTTCAATAATACGGGTTTCAGCTTTATAAAGGCATCATAAAGTGTAACTTGATTACATTTATAAAGCTGACAGGCTTTGATGACGTTAACAATCGAAACCATGGTCGTGAAAATTAAAATCGAATGTGGAAAAAACAAAGTTTAACCTTTTTATTCAAAATGAAGCTTACAGGCGTTGTCCAATCAAAGTTTTTTTCTGTATAGAATAGCGCTTATTCATTCACCGTCCACAATGGCCAGCTTCCACAATGTGATACCTGATACAGCTAACAGTAAAATTCATGCAAGAGCGAGAGTTGAATATTTTCTTCTCATAGGTGGACGTGGTCAAAGGTACGTCGTACAAGTTCCGCGAAATCGAGCCGTTGACGAGGAAAATAGCCAGTGCTCTCAGCCGATTGGGGTTCAAGAAGGGTGACGTCCTCTACTACGTCACCTATGACGTAGCCCTCGTGTACGTGGTGCATATCGCGGTTTGGAGGTGCGGCGGAGCTGTGAGAGGATGCTTCCAGAGGGAGGACACAGGTGATGCACATCAGAGATCTCGAGGATTTAATTTCGGGATTTCGGAATATCCTTTGCCCATCCGCGGCAATTACCAATAGTTTAAGTAAACATTTTTCAGCACAATATACATATCGTATTAAGCGGTTATGGCGAAGTATGGATTCATATTACAATGATTTAATGGAATAAATTCCAAAGTCATGAGTCAATTTTGGACATTTCACTCATGGTCGTCTTGTAGAATGAGGTTGAATCTTATCGTGGAAGCAACTTTTTTCCACATAAATGCAACATTTACCCAATAAAGCCCTTAGGCTTGAAATAATGTGTTTTATAATTATTTGCAATGGGCCCAAATTTCATAAGTGTATCTGGGAGATAAGTAGAAGAATAAATATCCAAAGAACCATTGTAGGTTGTGGCAAGTGCTCTAAACGTTACAGCATGAAGTATCTGTACACCAATTGAATCAGCATAATGACCAGCATTGATAATTCATACATTTATTTCATAACTATTTAATTTTTAGATCCAGAAAGCCCAGTAGGTTATACTCATCCTTTGATATTTCAGCTAGTAATCTAGTAATGATTTTAAATTGGCTGGAGCGGTAATCGTGGGTCAGTGCGTGCACATTTTTATTAATTTTTAAGTAGGTCGAAAAAATTTCTAGGACCACATTTCAATTAAGTACATCTGTCAATGCGGTGGAACTCACCATACATGCAGTGATGGAAATGATACAAGAATTATATTTTTAATTTTTGTTAATTTAGTTAAAGTATGTTTTGATTTGGGTTTTCGGCGCAAAATTCGAAACTTAGACGAAATTAAAGTGAAATATGTTTGCTTCAAATTTTGAACTCGTAGTGACACCTTCACATTTGTTAGTAACAATTATTATAATATGAAATATATTATTTCGCGTTGAGGAGAAAATTTGTACGTATGTAATCTAAATATTGCGAAATATATCTCATGTGCCGTAAGGCTACATGTTAAAATAGAATTGAATTGCCCAAAAACATGTGATGTAATTTTTTTCACTTTTACCTAAAGATATCACTAATTAGAACACATATGCAAAGCTTCTAGCAAATTTGTACGTAAACACTAATCGCTCCAACCAACTTAACTTGTCCTGCTATCTGGCTAGCTACAAAGATTGTACTACGGTGTTATTATATTTGCCTATTGCTGCAGGCGCTCGTGCAGGTTTTTGAGCTATTACCTGGAAAGTAGTTTTTCTTAGTTTATCAAGCCCTATTAAAAATTTAAAGGAAAACAACGTTTTCCAGGTATGCCGATTTATTGACCGAGTAAAGAGCTTCAGTAGTCGCATGGCGGATTCAATACTTTGATTGCTTAAGGTGGTTCCACCATAACAGGACTTAAATGTCATTTTATTTATATTCTGGATACATATAGAAAAATATGTCCTCTATCTGATATGAATAACCAAATTTTACCTTTCCTCGCTATTTTTATCGCAAATTGAACTTGAATTTACATAGTGTTAAATGCGATAATGGGAGAAAACGAGGAAAAACTATATTTTTCTATCAATTATAAATGCCATTTTCACGAAAAACTGTTTACTGGAAGCGAAAACTCCCGGCATATTGATTAAAAATAAAATAGATGTATCTTATCGCCTTGTTAACGTGTTATTAGCTAATTACTGCGATAATTGAAGTTAAAACGTGGTGATTCCATTGAAATGGCGCTGCAGTCGGCGTCTATTGCTATAAAAAAGTGTTCATTAAAAATATATTCGTGGAATAATCCTAATATTTTGTACTTTAATTTTGGTTTTCAATAGTTAACGCACGCCATCAGCGAAAGCAGAATTTTTTTAACCAATTAAACAAAAAGTTGGAATTAACTATTTTTTTGACTCACACAGTCATGGTGGAACCGACAAAACGAGCATTGTGTGCACCATTGTTTTATTTCCCATGCACCCTCCGGCATCTCCAGAGGAGTTCGAGCGTCAGATGCGGGAGACGAGGTCCTGCTTCGTCCTGTGCGACCAGGAGACGGCCGAGCCGGTCAAGTTGGCCTCGGGGAGACTGGAGTGGCCTGTCCACTTGTTGTCCATCGGACGCGTCGAGGGTGCCACCGAAGTCGAAGAGATGATCGAGGAGGAAGATGGATCCGGTGAGCAATGGATAGATTCGCATAATGGGTCGCTCCGGTATCTTCTTTAATTCTTGACATTCTAAAACATAGACAACGCAATGGGATGACGAAACAATTACGCTCGATGAAATGTATCAAGTACCCGCACGCGAGCTAAAGGAGTTGGTACCACACTTTCGCACCATTTCTTGATATCGTATTAAGTCATTATCCGAAGGTTAATTACCACTAGACTTGAACATAGCCAATTTCACTCCAATTATTTAAAAAAGGTAACAAACAAGATCCAGGAAACTATCTATGTGCCTATATCGTTAACACCGCTACCATGCTAGATTCTTGAGCAAATGATAGTTAGTAATATCATGACCTTCCTGGACAATTGAAACTTCTTCCACAGCAATCAGCACGGCCTTTTGAAGAGTAGATCTTGCAAAACCCAGTTTGGACTCTTCCTCCAGGATAGTCTAAAATCAGGTGAAGCGAAAAAACAAGGCGAAGCTTCATTCCTGGGTTTCAAGAAAGCATATGACTAAGTTTTTCGTAAAAAACTAACATTTAAATTACAATCATGTGGGATAGCAAAAAAATAGAGAATTGGATATTTGATTTCCTAACCGACTGCAAACAAAAAGTAGTCATCGACGGTATTAGTTCCAACATGGTTAGAGTGACATTTTGCGTCCCACAAGGAAGCGTAATCAACCCTTTGTTATTCCTCATTTATATAAACAGCATTAGCTGTAGAGTAAGTAGTAAAATAAGATTATTTTCAGGCGACGCTGTCATCTACCGAGAAATTGTCACAAATGCTGACTTAAAAGTTTTTTCATTAGACCTCAACAACGTTAGCTCATGGTGTCATGTGTGAGGGTTCGAACTTCATCTTATTGTTAGTAAATGCACTGTAGTACTTTTCTTATGCAAGAAATCTCACCAATGCTATATATATTAAGTGGGAGGGGTTAATATATAGGAGTGAGATGAAGTCAAATACATGAGAATCACTTTGACTTCAGATTTAGCGTGGGGAAACATATATGAAACATTTTCGACGCTGCATTGAAGAAACTAGGGTTTTTTAAGCGAATAGATCGAAGGTTCTCCGGTAGAAAAGTAAAAGAGAGATTAATTTTTTCTTTGGTTAGGCCACGTCTGAAATACGCCGCAAGTATTTGGGACCCTGCACAGAAAGATTTAACTCGCGAAGTTGATAAAAGGCTAATGAAAGTCGCACGCTTCGTTAGAAACTGCTATGAGCGAATAGAAAGGATCACATAGCTGATGTACGGAGGATGGAAGGTTGGGATACGTCAGAGGGTTCTCGCTTGGCTTAAATTACTTGAAGAATTTAGATCAGGCGAGTTTCAGTACGCTATTGAGAATATAATTTTTCCCCTATATTTCTAGAACTGATGGAAAACAAAATAACAGCGATGTACTTCCGAACAGGTACAAATTCCGTCTGTCCTCGCACCATTTGTCATTGTAGCAAAAACAGCGTGACACTATCTTAAGACACATAGTTAGCACATAACTCACCTCTGTCCTCTCCCCCTCCTTTTCCCTATTCCCATCCCCAGTCCATGACTGTTGTCTTAACACCTCCTGCCAAATTGCCACACTTTACTGCGGCTCTCAGGGTAGTATATAGGTGCCTAATCCCAACTTCAGCCACTCCGTGAAAGTGACCCTGGGCCGATCCAAAAACTTTTCTAGCCGTTTTACCTTTACAAGGTGTAGGTACTTTCCGTGACAGAGCATTTGCATTAAGAGGCTCACCGCAAATGTTTCATCGGACCGACTAATTAATGAAAGTAGTCGTAGGACAAATAATTCATCCATGCCAATGGCAGACTTAGAACACAAGACCTTTGGGACTATTTCAGTCTGCGTTATCGTTGTTAAATGTATATAATGTTGTACTTAAAATAAAGAAATAAAAAAGACGATATGGATGTTAGGGATTGCAAAGATATTTTGAAGAAGAGGGTGGAACTCATAGTGAATATTTTGATCGGAAGGTCGGGCGAAATAACGGAGGAAATCTGAGCATGTGCCTTCGTACGACTGAAAAACTGAGTGATAGTTTGCTCGATCATTTGGACCAGGTAAACAGAGAATGTGAAAGACATGAATTGGGAGAACCATATGAGGATTTTATTTTCAATAAATAACAAACTTTAAAAAAATTCTTCAACGTTAAAAAGTCGGAAGCATTATGAAATTTATCTTTGTAGATGAGATATCATGTAAAATAATACCCTAAACACTCAACAGTTTTATTCCCACTAAAAATAAGCGTTACCGACTATGCGCTAATATTTCCTCGTGATATTTAACTAGGCATCATTACCGTCAATGGTTTCCATCATCTTATTACTGCCGTCAAACATACGAAAAGTTTGATCTAATCTAAAATGGGCTATTTAAAAGTGTTCTATGCTATACGCTCTTGAAAACCAACACTAAGGTTCGTGGAGTGGAAACCAATAGGTAAATGTGCGGGTTAAAAACTGCCACGTGAAGCATATTATTATATCCGTGTGAGCTCCTATTTGGCAGATGTGTATTCATGGTGTAACGCGAACAATCTTAACGAAAACCCTTTTCTCCTCTTCTTTCAAGCCTTCCCTCTGGATGTGGGGATAATTCCGAGGGATGACGTGCTGCAGATCCCGAACACCAGCGGGAGTACGGGACGTCCAAAAGGAGTCCTGCACACCCACTTTAACTTGGTCGCCTACGCGTCAAGCTTCGGCCTCCAGAAGATTGGAGCGTAAGTTATCCCTCCTGCCACTCGTCCTACTCACAACCAAATGAATCACTGAGCCGTTAATTTTACAGGTAAAGGCGATCGAGGAAAACTTTGTGCAACATTAGAGTGCGCCATTTTCACGTATTAAAAGGTGTCCTTGTTTATACTTAATCTCATTTTACTAGCGGAAATAAGATAGCGTAATTCCAAAGATGTGTGGCGTTGTATATGGTACAGAAACCTGATCTCTGAGGAAAGAGAATTAAAGTAGGTTGCTGGCTTTTGAGATGTGGGTGTGAAGGAGAATGGAGAATGTACGATGGACCGAAGGGATGGCGGATGAGGAATTGCTCGTCATGGTGTGTGGGGAGAGAATACTTCTGGAGGATATAAGAGGAGGCTGAGTATGCGGTAGAAACAGATAATGAGAGAATGCCGAAGGCCGTGAGAGAGGAGCATCCACCGCCATGTATAGGTTTAAAATCCCTTGTGCCGTAATTGTGAAGTACTTATGTATGATTCCTTGGTTCTAATATGATCATGAGTAATTTTACTGAATTATCATTAAGAAATTTGAAAAAAAGCTCATTCAGTTCTCCTTATTTTGAGAAAAAGTAGGATAACGTTAGGTGTGAAATTATGATTTGTATAAAAAAATGCGCATTGAAACATCCTAATCCTATAAGTTTGTGAGAAGTATACCTCTCTGGTTATTGATAATGTAAGAATTGCTTAATACATATTTATGAATATTCAGTAGTAAAGTTAAATTTATTGGTTTTTTATCATGACTGAAATAATTCATACACCACTGCAGTTTAACAGATATTGGGGCCCATCAGTAGAGAAACATATTCAGGCCAAGATACACGTAAACTTTGGTCTACATTTTAATTGATGTAGTATTTGCTGTGATGTAGTAGTTGCTCTTTTGCATAGGCAAAGAAGATTTGGAACATCCGCAGTTGCTCTGATGGCCAACTATGCAGTGGGATCTTTGCTCAATTTTGCATCTTCGATATCATTAGGATTTACGTTGAATTACATTTCCAAATTTGATTCAAACACGTTCTTGGATCAAATATTGAAATATAAGGTAAGGTGTTTTGCCTTAAATAACATTTTGGGTATGAAGAAGGCTACATATGTTTTGCCAATTGGTAAATATGATGCAAAATTTTATCTTTCAGCCCGACAGTTTACTCATATTCCCATATGCTTGTAACTGGTTCATTAATGCCTCCAATTTAGAGATGCATGATTTCTCATTTTTAAAACGCATTGGTGTCACTGGAGCTGTTTTTGATTACACAGCAGCAAAGGTCTTGAAGAAAAGGCTGCCATCTGTAGTTATATCTCAGGTAATCAGTAACTCATAATTTTATGAACTATTTTGTTCCTCCGTCATCAATGCTTGGCCGTTAGTTATACAATTAGCAATAAAGTATAATTTTTGAGATTTCAATCAATATTTATATAACATTTTATTTATTAGAACACATAAATACTCTCTGGTACCGATGTGAAATGCCCTTAACAGAATGACTTGAGCCTTTTATTGAAAAAAAATACTTAAACACTCTGGAAACTGGTTCCACAACATGTGATTTTTATGTTTCCCTTTTAGGTGTATGGTTCATCAGAGGCATTGTCTATCGCAACCTCAATTTTTGATGGCGTAGGGAGTAACACTCCTGAAGGAGAGAAAATAGCAGGAATAAAAATAAAGAATCTGGGAGAAGGTTTGTATTGCATGCTGTTTATAAGTATGTTTAAAAATATAAAGTTATGATTATTTAAGGTAGTTGGAGCGAAATATCACTTAAACTAGAATTTGATGTATGAATTTATTTTAAAGATTAGTATCATCCTTCCAACGATATCAAAATATCAACCTCTTGCCGAACTACTTTTCGACCAATTTGCCTAAAAAGAAAATCTGTTTACATGGGATAGATTGCGGCTGTGCGTTGGAGAATATGGAAAAAATTAGGAATTTATAACTCCTATATTTCGCCAAAAGACTAACGTTGTGTAGTTTGTATGTTTTCTCAACTGTTTATAACAACAATTAATCTATTACTCACCGCAGTAATTTTTACAGAATCGCAAAATACCTGGTGTTTTGAAGGCTTTTTAGCCGTACAGCGTGTAAAAATGAGTACAGTGGTGACTTATGTGGTTATATTTATTTAATTGCTAAGAAACTTTGTCACACATGTTTTTCCATCATTGATATTACAATATTTACTTCACACTTCTTACAGACGCCGAGATTGAAATATGGAATTCGAATATGGTCTCTATTATGACTAGGGAAATATCTCGCTCAAACTACCATAATTTCCACAGTGAAATGCAGAAAATTGACATTTTTTTAAATATTAATTTTTTTGCTGTGCTGAATTCGACACACTCAACATAATTTTCTTTTCATTCACGTCATTTTCTCAGTAAAAATCCTTGTGCCCCAGGACGCTACTCTCATGTTGGCCTGTTTATCAGTGCCGTTCAGATATGATTTCGATATCAATTTCAATGGCAATAATTAGCAATATTATAATATTTTGCTAGTAAAATATTTAGTCTTCAGTTCAGAAAATGTTTTTTATCAACAAAACTTCATCTATGAGCATATTTTGAAACAACCTTGACATTCACTTCCAACAGAAATACATGCATGCCATAAAATATATTTAATTGGTAAATACGCAATTTAAAAAAATAAAATTAATCAACTTCACGGACACGAGGCTTTTTATTTAAAAAATGAATGAAAAAAAACGGAAGAAAAAAGACTCCAGCACTATGCTATCAAGCCATAATTATGTATGGTGATGAGGGCCTTCAAATGGGGTGATAAAAAGTTAGCTACCAATGTAAGAAGAACACCTAGTATAGGTATATCATGTATATATTCAGAACTCCATATTTTATCTAACATTTCCATAATACAACATACATATTTTAGATAGTACTGCAAAATACACAGATATTAACATTGAAATGCATTAGAATTGAAGTAATTTGTAAAGTACACCACCGAAGAAAATGTATTGTTTCATTTTTGCTAAAAGAGCTTTGTACCCGGAGTAATTTAAAATGAAACTATTTCTTTTTCTCTTCTTCAATAAAGCAACAAGTTCCCAGTCAATGTCTTTCCTTTTTAGAAGTGCACGTAACCTGTGGCTCCCTCCTGCCTTTAGTGGAAGCAAAGGTTAGTTTCTTTCTTTTCATAGTCAGTGAGAAGAAAGAGTTCCATAAATATGTATTTTATTGAAGTCAATAATAAATCCTAAAATGAGCTCAACAATTTACCCGGGTTTGTACCATTCTATCGTGAGAGAGAGAGAAGACTACCAGATAACTAAACGAATTATTTTATTTAGGCTGTGGATGAAACCAGAGGATGCAGTGTTGGAAGAATGTTTCCAGGAACAATAATGGTGAAGTCACCATACCTAATGAAGGGCTACTTGAATGCGAAATATATTAAGGTAACCATGATTATTAGATCCTTAGGTACCTATCTATCTATTTCAACTTGCATGACATGTGATTTGATTACCTATTGCTGAGAATGCTCTTGCAAAATGCATTGTGAACTAGGTATTAATACTCTTAGCCAACCTCTTTTTTTTACATTGTTACTTCAGCCCAGCAATTGTGTTCCGTGTGGAAGGAACAAATGTGTGGCACAAGATCAAAAGTTATAATAACGTATAAAATTATTTTATTTATTACTCACGTCCAAAAACAGCTCAACGCCAATTACAATGGACAAATAACAACATTAATCCAAAGAAATAAACAAATAAACATATAGCAAATAACAACGTAAAAAAATTAATAACAAATTAGCAATTAACACTGAACAAATTAGAACCAAACAGGCATTCACTGGATTTCACTGGTACACTGGATTGGTAGGATTTCACTGGTAAAGGAAAAATGTAAACCTTTAGGCCGGCCGCACACCGGATACGGCACGGCAGGGCGCGGCGCGACGTTTTGCCTTAAGGCGCCTTATGCGACATGGTTTGTATTGGTTTTAATGGAGGTGCCGCACACTGCATCGGGCACGGCAAGGCAAGGCGAAGCAGCGCCGCACGGCGCTTTGTACTGCCTTGTCAATTTTCGTCCGTCGGGCAAAAGGCTTCAGACAAATCGTTCTGCGCATGCGCGGGGATCGCCGCCACGTGCAGTGCAGTGATAGCGACAGGCGAAAGTAGTGGGTTCTAGTATTGTCAAGTTGTTGTTTGTGTGGCAAGTGAAAATGGCAAGCCAGGAGGATGATGGGGTCTCTGTTGATGTTGCCAGTCTTTCCTCCGGAGTTATACACTGCCTATAGTTTGTGTTTCGTTTTTGGATTGTTGGAGTAATTAATCCAAGAATAAAATCAAATGTTGTTGGTTTCATACGACAATAGTTATAAATTTTTTCCGGGTCTGCTCTTAATTCTGCAATAAACGGTTTTAGGTTCCGTTTTTCGTTTATGGGATGCACCCACATTTCTCTGTTGGGCACATCATCCATTAACTTGACGAGGTACCACAACGCTATAACAGTCGCCTCTTCTTCTGCGTTCATTTTCACGAAATATGTAACAGAGTTCAAACAGACTTCACAAAATATAATACAAACGACACACACTACTTCACTTGTCAGTATACTTAACGCCACTGAAAGCGACGGTGCTCAAGTCGCCTTGCCGTGCCGTATGCTGCTCTTAACCATCGGGCAAGGCACGGCGAGGCGAGGTGAAAACGTTTCGCCGCGCCGCGGCGCGCCGTGCCTTAGCCGGTGTGCGGCCGGCCTTAGAACTTTTAGGGGTAGGCCATTTAAGGAAATATGGTAGTCTGATATTTTGTTGGGGTTGGAATTGCAAGCGTTTAACATGTACCTACTGTACTTAATAAATAAATAATAGTTATCACAGGGCATCTACTATCACTATCATTAGAAATGTTATAGAAATGGTATAGATTTATAGCGGCGTTACAATCGTTTGGATTAAAGTTCTCACCTCCGCGAATACTAAATCACTCTGCGCCAATTACAGAGGCTCGTCCAATGAGATACATTGTGGCATTTAATTTCTCAACGTGGTTACACGATGCCTTTCGATCTCGAGAACATAGAAAGTAGTGCCAGAGGAGGAAGACGTGGTTTTCAGTCAAGAAAACTGCTCCATGCACAGAGCGATTTTCACGACGCAGTTTTTTTTAGGAAAATCCAATAACTGTTATACGGGCTGTCCCCGCTTTTCCGCCAAGTTGCGCTCTCAAAATTTACGACGAAAAGCGAAGCACTCAATCCCGTGCACGAATTGAAGTATGTACCTATGTACTCTTTTTCGTGTTATTGTTGACTTTGTTGTTAAAAATGAACAATCAGCGCATAACTCTACCCTTTACTGATGATGGGGAACACAACAAACGGAAATACGAAAACAGCAATGAAGCGAATAATTGTATCAAAGCGACGGAATAATTGGATTAGTAGTGATACATTTCCCCCAACCCCTGACTGAGACAACTAAAAGCGTAACGACGAAAAACGGGGACAGCCTGTATTACCTTGGCCATCAAACTCACCCGACCTTAACCGTGTTTAATATGTTGGCGAAGGAAAGGGAATTCGTAGTTGAGAGGAATACGGGAGCGCTAGAAAAACACGTTGGGGACGCTTGGTGCTCCATTATGAAACGACCCCTACTTCTACAAAATATAATAAAATCAATGCTTTCGCAGCTATTAATTGTACTCGAAAATAATGGACAGTTTGGGGAATATTTAAGTGTTGCAAATTTTTTTAGTTTTTTTTTAAATCTGATGAAGCTTATTTCCTTTGAAATAATCCTATACAAAAATTAGGTACACGTTTTCTTATTTGGAAACGAGGAAAAATATTCGCTAAAATTTTGCTATGGATGTACCATATTATTATATTTCACTTGCGAGAGATTAATATCGAAAAGTGCAACCAAAGACCGAAGAAAATGAATTGCTCTAATGAAGGCTGTTATTCAGTTCAGGTAAAGGTGAGCTTTCGTCCCGCCAGCGTTTTTGCGAATTTCACCCACTTACAATAGAGATATCGGATCCAAATTCACATCACTTATAAAGCAAACCTTGCGCATTTGTAAAATACTTTCAACACAACAATGCATCAACTACTTTAGGAATGAGATACTTTCAAACCTGAGAAGTGCGTTTTTTCCTCTCCGCCATGTTGTGAAAAAATGTCGTTTCCTCTTATCCACTGTACGTGGCGCAGCGATCGAGCAGTTGGTTTTCTAGCATATACAAACCTCTCCTACACTATTTCTTCCCGCCTTCCACTCAAACTCGCCCCGCAACAGCCATTTACTACAATGCAATTCCATTCATTCCACCACAGTAAACATTGCACATTTCACTTCAAATGAAGGATTTACACTTCCTTTTCACTCGCATTCATTCCACTGCACTAATAACATTTCACATATCACTTTAAATGGAGGATTGCGAGTTCCCGCAGCGAACAAACACCCGTGCCTTTCGAGGAATTCCAAGCCCGACTCCGCCGAAACGAAAGTCTGGATCGCAGACATTGGTGTGTGCGTACACGATTGACAACTCATGGCGACCGTACACCACACATGCAAGACAGAAAATGATTAACGCCAACATGCTTCTCAACTCTCGTAGGCGAATGAATACCGGTTGACTTTTCAACAATCAACTTCCAATTATTGACAGTTAATTTCCCCCTTCCAGACTACCCGAGAGAACTCAGTCAACAATACTATTTAATTAGCCTCTAACAAAAGCCCACTTATAATAACCTTGTCATCTGACGAATTTTATACCAGAAACAATACGCAGAATAACATTTTAGCCTTCTACTAATGCCCACGAATAATCACCAATAAGCGTGAGGGATTCTATTCTTAAAATAATACGCAGAATAATATTTTAGCCTTCTACTAATGCCCACGAATAATCACCAATAAGCATGAGGGATTCTATTCTTAAAATAATACGCAGAATAACATTTTAGCCTTCTACCAATGCCCACCAATAATCACCAATGAGCGAGAGGGATTTTATTCTTAAAATAATACGCCCCCCAAGTTTATTGGAGGGGTGGGTTCAGGGCAAAGGAATGGAAGGGAAATTCGTTTTTCGGTTTAACAAAACACGGAAACGCAGTACAAATCAGCATTTTGAAATTTCCTCCACTCCCAGAAATGCCCATTTCCACTTTACCATTCCCGCGAAAACTGCGTTTTTCGCTGTATTAATTCACGAAAATGCGTTTTTCACTTTTGAAAATGGCCAAATCGGGCCCGCGTACCGTCCCACCCTAGCACCCCTGTTTCACTCCATAGGCCCGTAAGCTTGCTGGGGGGGTGGGGTATAGGCATACAATAGAAGTGAAATTAGTCTTATCCCTCTACCGGTTGTTCGTGAAAACCTCCAAATATGGCGTCGAAAACGAACGAAAAAGTCGAAAAATTGGTCATTTTCAAACGTCTATATCTCAAAAACTACTAGTTACACGGGTATGATTCTCACATTTTTACAAATGCGCAACCTTCCTCTACTCATAGGTATCACATTCAATATCGTAGGTTTCCTAGGTTTTTCAAAAAAAAATGTTGACCGTGCGGGACGAAAGCTCACCTTTACCTTCAGTTCACGTGAGCTTTATTATATATATTCGAAAACATAAGTTTTGTCATCATTTTTGAAGCGAATTAGATAAGGATTCTTTTCCATTTTCTTAATAAATGGAATTCGCTGAGGTAGCAGCGTCGTCGCAAAGTTGCCTCTTAACTTTCTTTCCAACTCTTTAATAAAATAACTGTCTTATGATTGCTCCGCTGTGATAGACTCCAATGAAATTATTAAATAACTTCTATGACCGACTGACTATAATTACTACGCCATTTCCGCCGTTTCGCGGACGCATGTTGAGATATAACGATGCTTTGGAGGATGAGACATGCCTAGCGATAGGCCAAGAGAAAAGCTACGAGAGGCTCTGAGGCGTGAGCTTCTTCCTATCATTTCTTTCGCTAGTGATTTCTCCCGCTGTTATATTTTACTTGGCCCTAATTCACTGTATTCCTCGACGACGTTGCTTAGCCACATAGCTCTATCGAAAGATATCTATTTGGTGGAAACAATCTTACAGTTGCCATCAGATTTCAGGGTAGTTACTATAAACAAATATCAGTTACTCGAATATTTCTTGAAGAGCAAATGCCTAATACCCTTATGATCGTAGATACATTTTGGGCCAAAAAAACAAAGATTCACATAATGTTAGTTCGTAGGGTTTCGCGGCGTTGATTTGATTTCAGCATTTCCGGATTTTATTCCAGGCATGTTATTTAAACATACGTGGACACAATTTCATAGAATTATAATGTTAATCTATCATAATTATAGTATCAAGCAAGTTCTCGTGTAGCCCTACTTTTTCATCCCGATTTTCACGTAGTCATGGTGACGTATAATTTTTTAAATTATCATTAATTGTTACAATATTTGCTATGGATCACAAGGTGTGACAATTTGTAACTCCGAAGGCATTTATTTTATCAAAGTCTGTTGAAGTAGAGGCCGGTTTGTATTGGAACTCCAAAATTTCCTACTGTGGGCTTCTTGACATGAATCAGTGAGCAGCGAAAGTGGCGCCGCTAAATTTCTGGCTTTTCTTTTGTAAGTTATAGTATCTATATTTTGTGTCCTCAAAGCCTTGGCTCACATGCCAATCAAAAGAGCAGGAGATGTAGTAATACAATCAATAACACCAATGAAATTGCCTGTTTCTATCTTTAGGGAAGTACAATGAAGATCATTGATGGCTGGCTTGATACTGGAGATATTGGTTTCTTTGACGAAAATGGCCATCTCTACCTATTGGGGAGTAAAAGTTTTACCTTCAAGTATGGCATGCACCATGTAAGTGCTCATTAATTGAGGATAACTTTAAGGAGACAATGAGTCATTTTAAGTTTCCTAGTTTATATTGTATCAGTATTATATTTTTGCCGAAGAGCAGAAGTAGAAGATGTCCCATAGTAGGTTTTAGTGGCATTGATGCAAACATTCTTGCATTGTCAGGTATTTACGGTTGGTGGTTGATTTTGTTAGACACCCATTGGAACATGAAATATTGTCAACGACATCACTGAGCAAGATGGAAAGACATCTTCATCTTCGTCAGTAAAAGATTGCCATTTTTTAATGAAGGGACGCATGTGTTATTTTAATTACTCCAAGATACCATACAATTGACTTAAGCTATGTATTTACGTCATTAATCACAAAGGGGATTATTTTAGTATTAGTTCATTAGTTCATCAGGGAAGGGATGCATATGTTATTTTAATTAATTATATAATTAATAATTTATTTAAAATTGTTTAATTTAATTAATTATATGTAAAATACCATAAATAGATTTAACCTATGCATTTACGTCATTGTAATCACAAAGGGGATTATTTCAGTATTAGTTCATTAGTTCATCAGGGTAAATATATAGTCATTGGTAACTACCTTTTCCAGAGTTGATCTCACCGATTTCCATCACGAATGTACATTTTTATTTAATTCCCTAATCACTGCTTGAAAAATGACAGCTTTATCACGATGGGCTTCCCTTACCATCCAGGTATCACCATTTGAGTTGGAAAATGTGATATGTGAGCACCCAGCCGTTCAGTCAGCAGCAGTTGTTGGCGTGCCTGACCCTGAAACCACATCTGCTGCCTGGGCATTTGTTGTCCTCAAACCTGGTTTTAATACCACAGAAGAAGATATAAAGGAGTATGTTGCAGGTAAAAACCTTCTTTATCACTGGTGTTTTGAATTCCGGAATTCACACTACGCAAGACAAATTTTTACTTTTCGAAAAAAAGGTGTTGTTTTAGGGCTATTTCATGGAATGACTTGGTTCTTCATTTCTGAGTGGATTTTAAAGTTGAATGGGATAAAAAAACATTATTCATAGTTAAAACTTTTTATCTGAGAAAATGTATTTACTCATAAAATGGATGTGTTAAAATGTAAAAGACAACTTTAACAAGTAACTAGTAACGATGAAAAATGGACTAGGCTAGGAATCTTGAGAAGATTTGATTGATGGATAGAAAAATACAAGTCTAATGCATTTTAAACCCATCATGTTGAGTAATTAATAAATGTCAGCGAGAGAGCCCTTTACTATTTCTGATGATGAGTAAATGTCTAATATCCATTTATTCGTAGATTGTGAATATGGGAGTGATATTTGCACATGATTAGTAAAACAACACAAAAGTGTTCTCCCTTACTCTCTTAGGCTTCACTTTGTTTTTACTCCCTTTATATTGGCTCACACTGTCTGTCTGCTTGTCTGTATACGTACAAACCCACTGGAGCGGAAGGCGTGGTGTTCAATTCACTTCTGGGGAAATTATTTTTCTTCTTTTTTCATAGCTGTTTTCACTTACATCTTTAGAAATTTTGTTTTCATCTTCGCATTACCCTTTTTTGCAATATTTTGCTCGCTAATTATTCATTAATGACGGCAATCAAAGATTTTTTATTTATATCAGGGATCTTTCGGGGTTTACACCGGGTAGCTAGGTCCATGGCGGCCAACGTTTCGATGCTCGACTCGAGCATCGAAACGTTGGTCGCCATGGACCTAGCTACCCGGTGTAAACCCCGAAAGATCCCTGATATAAATCTTCGCCGGGAAAGCCTGAAATCATTCTTTATTTATCATTTGCACAGGATGATAGTCGTCGTAGAATCAGGCAAAGCAAAATAATTTTATAAAGTTTTGATAAAGAAGTAACTGGAGTGGTTAGGTAGTGTACTGGCCTTCCACATCCTATTCTCGGGTACGAATTTAAGAGCATTTCGAAGTTCCATCCTTGGGTGTAATGCCGATTACACGGATGGTTCAGCACACCGTCCGTCGGATAGGACGTTAAACCGTGGTCCCCTTGGCGCCATTCGTTAAGAGTAGGCTAATGCCGACGCCGGGTTGCTATCCACCCTCCATCCTCTGTTCAAAATCCCTAGCTGATCCATTCCGGATTCCCAATGGAAGCATAAGCAGTCTTTAGGGTGGATTTCACCCCCAACAACTTATTCCAATGCCAGTATTCTGTCCCCACCCCTATATATGTCAATTTATAATCGCAATATCCTAATAAACATTTAAATATAAGAAATAAATATATAACACCCTTGAAAAGGTTATTTTAGCAATTGTTCAATTCCCTACCCTGTTAAAAACTCATTAATATTTAAAAAAAATTGCCTTAAAAATATTTTTCATTGAAGTAACGATGATTAGAGAACAATTTATAACCATTTAATCAATAAAATCCTTGAAAAATAAAGTAAAAAAGTTTCCGTTAGTGGGCATCGAACTCGGGACCATCAGACAGTCGACAGTCGACCGCTTTAACCCGTTTCACACGATGTTGGATCCAGCACAAGACCTAAGTATGTAGTATGCTAGCTGGTACTTGATATTGATGACAGAACCCAGTATGATAGAAACCGTGATAGAAGGTTTCACTCGATCATTGAACTTGTGCTTGCGATGAAGCGGTACTGTAATCCACTGTTGCGAACTTTTAAAAGAAAATGGAAGACTTCCATGAAAGAAGGCGACTTTCGGCTGCTGCAGTAATAGCAAGGATTGTTAAGACATTCACGGGACATTGACTTCACCACCAAAGAGAGCGTAACACCCGTGAATAAGTGAGGCGCTGATTAAAAAAAAAGTGAAGATCGCACTACGACTGTAAAAGCTAACGTGATTGGTCGACGGGTACTAGGTCCTACTGGGAGCTAGCAGCAAACTAGTACCGGATCAATTATGAAATCAATTAGCTCAGCCAGTATGATAGCGATTATACTGGCTAGCCAGCACGCTGGTTCTATATCACACGATACTGGAAGGTATTATACTAGCGAGTATCCTCGAACTTGTGCTGGATCAAGTATCATGCGAAACGGGCTTTATTAACCACTGGGCCACCGCCGCCATATTGAAAATTGTATTCTACAGACCTTACATACCGCGACATGCTTTTCTACGATTTTAAAATGCTTTTTTCTCAAAATATTACGAGAGGTGCGTCGTCTCGCTTCGGCATATTGAATTAATAATCATGAACTACCGAATGAGAAAATTTGAGCTCGATTGGCCACCCGACGGTCGTGTATTCCCCTTGTTAGCCCTTGGACGTTGTGGGAGATGAACCGTGGTGAGCCAACAACTGTGATCATCGCTATTGAATGTTCAACAATTAATATAAATGTCATATCGAATTACTAATTTTCCTAATGGTTGTCGAATGTCTGAATAATTTTACATAACAGCGAAGATAGAATGATTTACTTTCACAAATTAAATTTATTAGCAATTTGATAATACAATATTTAATGGCAAAGATATAATAAAACAATAAAAAATATATAATAAAATGCACTGAGAATCTGAGACATTAAAACGTGACGTAATGCATATGAAAATAAAAGGAGTAAAATAAAAACTTTGTTTTGATGAAGTTATATTGTTTATGTTTTAAATGATCACCATCATCACGTGACTTTTCCGACTAACTGGTTTGCCTTGCACATTCTCTTCCATTCCTGTCGACCTCACCTGTTGTGCTCTTTTTCCAATGGTCTCGAACTCCATCTCTTATCTGACATCACGTTTTTGGCCTTCCGATCAGTCTTTTTCCTACTACCTTCTTTAACAAGACCTTCATTCTCATTGAATGCCAGCACCATTGCAACGATTTTCCTTTCGTTATTTTTGTATTGGCTTCAAGCATAGTATTTCTTTAATTACTTATTCTAACCCTTCTCGTTACTATTTCTACTAATTTCGTAAATTCCATTTCTTTGTTTACTATTCATAACGTATCATAAAATTCTCTGAGAACATATGATTAAAATGAACTAATAATTTATCATGTGTTACTCCCCCTAAATTTCCAGTAGTTATCATGAATTTTACCCATCGAATGTAATAAACAAACTAATGATTATAATGAGAACATTTGAGCAGGAACATGATTTATTTTTAAATTAGTTGAAAATATTTTGATATAGAAAAAGCGGCAAAGAGTGGTTAATTTCGGTAAGAACTGATATATTTCACAGCAACTCATAAAAATAATTGAGTTAGCATTTAAGAGGGAGTTTGGTTCACAAAATTGTAACATATGTCGCATTTGATCATGGAAAAACTAGCATGCAGACCACAGCCTTATGAGTCTAAGGCAAATTATGCACATACACCCCTTACGAAACTGGAGAAAATATTTGAGACTCGGGAATATCTTAGAGAATAGTCTATTCACCTAAACTATGCCCTTATTGTTTACCTAAACCCTTACGAAATTGGAGAAAATATTTGAGACTCGTGAATACCTGAGAGAAAAGTCTATTTATCTAATCTATGGGCAGTTAGATGCATTATATTACTAAGAAATAAATATTTAAAAATTCTCTTATCAGTTAACGTATATTAATCGAGAGATAGAATAAACTATATTGTCTTAAAAAATAATCCTTTTTATATGCTCTCTATTAGAAAGAAAAGTTGTCCACAAACATTTGCATGGAGGAGTTGCATTTGTCGATCGCCTGCCAGAAAATCAGGGAGGCAAATTTGACAGAACTGCTCTAATTCAAATGGTTCTCAATAAGAACAACTCAATGGGGATGCTGCCCGCTTGAATGATGCATTCTACTAAAAACAGTGTCGGAGTTGTCTCGTTCCAGCAATTTGGCGCATTAGCAACGGAAACAAATACCTGTCCAGGGCTAAAGCTGATGCACAAATTTCATGTGAGAATTGAACATTGAAAAAATATGCTGAATGTAAAGTAAGACTTCATGTGTTTGAATTTTATTCATGAAATTGTCCTGGCTGTGATTTAATAACCTAAAACACTGATAATTACAACCTTTGACACAACAATGTGGAAATAAAGCTGTAGCATTTCTGGAATGTAAAGGAATTTCTAATATACTTGATCAACAGTCATTTGTCTCTGAAAAAATATACCACTGCATCAGCTTTGAGGGAGAGTAATTTTGGGTTTTCTAGAACACTCTGAGTAAGTCATTACTCACTGGATGTCAGCATTTGTAAAACATTAAAAGAGTAAAATATTACAAGGTTTTTATTTTCACATGAAGGAGAGACTGTCACAAAATATTTGTAATACTAATCCAATAATATGAACGTAAAAGTTTAAAGTTCAAATATTATTTTTATCTTAAGTTTACAAAAGGAAGTGGCATTCCGGGCGTATAAATTTACATTCATATGTTTTAACCTTCAGAACTTAGGCCGCTATAATGAATGAAATGACGACCGCGCTATTCGTGAGAAGAGCGCCTCAAGACACTGTTTTTCCAAATAACGCGTCTCAATCGCTATTTCCACTCTGAAAGCTGAAATGGCGCCCGGAATTCGCCATGTCATTTATAGCAATAGCGCCGACGATTTTTGCAATTCTGAACATCGGTAAGCGTCATTCAGGGGCGGTTTTTATAGCGTGCTTTTGAATTTCGTGCTATTGTAAAAGCACTCATTCTTTCAAACAGCAGAACAGCTCTCAAATTCTTTTTCACTCGTCCTTTTGCGGAATTTCTGCAAATTTTTCATAGAAATTCTATATTTTCTGATTTAGTTTTTTAAGAATTAAATCAAATTTAGCCCTAAAATTTACTTTTTTCTTTTTTAATGAATTATTTTTAGGTTAAAAATGATAAGTGATAAGAAATGATTTATCTTTTTTCTATAAATTTATAATAATTAAATTTAGTAGGAATAAAATCGCCCAACTTTTTAGATTACGTTGTATACATAATAATCGCAAGTATTGACCAATACGCAATGAAACAACTCCAACGAAACGGTGAGCATAAGGTATTTATCCTATTCGAAGTAGGCGTTTGTCCCTAGCCGAGCGGGATGAAAATTTTCGAAAAGTGAGCAAAGTTCTTTGAGCTTCGTAACAAGAAAGTTTTTATGATATAGGTTCGTTAGCCCTATGAGAAAAAAAAGAAGAAAGAATGATGATTTAAAAGATGGGAAAGGAAAGTTCTAAGAAAGATTTTTGGTGCAGTGAAGGAAGACAGACAGTGGGGAATACGGAGGAATAGAGAACTGGAGGAACTCTACAAGCATCCTAATATAGTGGCAGAAATTAAGAGTAACAGGATAAGGTGGTTAGGGCATGTTGAGAGAATGCCTGAGGATAGGATGGTGAAAAAGATATACCTTGGACTTCCTAGGGGCAGAAGATTGAGAGGAAGACCTCGGAAAAGATGGTTGGATGATGTAGAAGATGATATAAGAAAGATGAGAATAAGAAGATGGAGAACTCATGCAGGATATCGTGACGTCTGGGCTAACATTGTCAGAGAGGCCAAGGCCCTACAAGGGCTGTAGCGCCGAGGAGTGAGTGAGTGAGCAAAGTTCTTCAGAATTTAGCAAAGTTTAGCAAAATAATGAAGTTGGCCAACATTTCACGACATTTTCCTTCGCCGCCCTCTCACAATGTAGACGGTCATTTTTCGACCATGCCTGTATTGCTTATTTTTAGGCCTCTCTAAGCCCGTGTTAATAAAGTAAGGTCAAATGGAATAAGTGTGCCCGTCGCGGGAAGGCCGACATAAGTGGAACACTTGAGCATAGATGTTACCATACGTATGCAGTGTGTAAAAATTTAAAACATTTATAGTGACTATAGGGTGATAACATGTGGAGTTCCCCACGGATCTGTCTTGGGACCTGTTCTGTTCTTAATGTATATTAATGACTTATGTAATTATGAATTCAAAGGGCATGTTACTGCTTTTGCCGATGATGTCGCTTTAAATTATGACGGTACAAATTGGGACATTGTAAAAATCACAATGCAATCTGATTTAATTAACCTGCGTGACTGGTTTGAAGCAAGTAAATTGTAAATAAGTGTAAGCAAAACTAAATATATGTGCTACAACATTTGTAACAGGTACAACATTGATTGGCATTTGTACTATCATTCAAAAGGGTGTCTGATAAAAGAATGTTCAAACTGTTTGTCTTGAGAACAGGTGTCTAGTTTTAAGTATCTGGGAGTAACCCTGGATGAGTGCTTAAAATGGCAGCAACATATTGGTAATGTCGCAACCAGTATGCGGCGAACCATAGCAAATTTTTATTTCATTCGGAATAAATGCCCAATATATTTTCTGAATTTAATGTATAACGCCTCCTCGGGGGAGCCTGTAACCCCTAGAGGACGCGTCCCCAGGTGGCGGATAGGGGAATGCCCCCACTGGTCTTCGGAAGAAACCAGCGGGTAGGTGGGAAATAAAATACCACCCGCGGACCAAACAGGCAGGACAGATGGGGTTCTATAGCTGTGGCGAAAGCAACCCGTCTAGGAGAAGGAAACTCCAAAATCAAACCCCGGCCCTCCAGGTTGGGGGTTGAGGCATCAGGCTAACTCCCTGTTACTCATAAAACCTCAATTTGTTAAAAAACCCAATACTAAGCCTCGGAACTACGGACTGGATAAGCAGAGACGACGTAAGCTAAGGAAAAGGACTATGATTTTTGGTACCTGGAATGTACAGGGTGTAACTAGGAAACTAATAGAAGTAACAAATGAGCTAAGAAAAATGAAAGTAGATATTGCTGTAATCACAGAAACTAAGAAAAAGGGACAAGGCTCAGAAAATGTAGGTTACTATGATCACTTTTATAGCGGGGTCCCTAAAGATAAAAGGGCCCAACAGGGAACATCCATCCTGATTCGAAAGAGTCTTAGAAAAAATGTAACATCATGGGAGCCAATCAATGAAAGATTGATAAAAATGAATCTCTGTATGCTTGGCTTCAGAATCACTATACTGGGCGTATATGGAATAAATGAAAGCTCGCTTGTAAATGAAAAGCAGGAATTCTTTGAACACCTAAATGATGAAATAATAAAAATTGGAAACTCAAGAGAACTTATCATAATGGGAGATCTAAATAGTAGAGTCGGAAAAAAGTCAAATGATAAAGTGGTTGGGAAATACGGAGAAGAAACTATAAATGACAATGGATTAAGACTAATAACAATGTGTGAACAAAATAACCTAAGAATATCTAATGGTTTTTTCGAGCATAAGAGTATACATAAATATACATGGACACAACCTACTAGAGATCTCAAATCAATTATTGACTACCTCATCATAAAGCAAATTACAAAGTTAAGAGTACAAGATGTCAGAATATACCGAGGTGCTACATGTGGTAGTGACCACCACCTGTTAAATGCTAAGGTGATGTTTCCTGGAAGAGCAAGGATTAGAGAAAGCCAAGATAACCCTGACGTAGAAATAATGCAAAGAAGATACAACTTGGACAGCTTAGAACAACAAAGCGTTAGACAGCTTTACCAAAAACGTCTGGATGAAAAACTTCTTTGCCGAAAAACATTATCAAATACAGAGGATCTTTATAGGCATTTATCTCAATGCATACATGAAGCTACGTATGAGTCATTAGGCTACTATGAAAAGAAGAAAAGAAAGCCATATTGGTGGGATCATGAAATTGAAAAAGAAATAGAAGAAAAATGGTCGAAATATAACAAATATCTGACCACGAAATCAGACAATGACAAGGTTGCATACAAAGAAGCACAAGCGAAAGTGCGACGAAAATTAACCCAGAAAAAGAACGCTAGCTGGGAAAAGAAATGCAACCACTTAAATACCTACATAGGAGGAACCAGAAATACAGAAAGCTGGAAGTTTTTGAGATCGTTGAGGCAGGATAAAAAGAAAGATTTAATTACGTCTATTAGTAAAGAGAAAGGGGAAATATACTTTTAAAAATTATTGACAGAGGATAGAGAAGAATATAAAAATGAAATCCACCTGCTAACCATAGGAAATGTTACATCACCTATAGTAATGCAATGCAGTGAAGTTAAACAGGCTTGTAAATCCCTAAAAAATGGAAGAGCTGCTGGCCCTGGAGAAATACCGGGAGAACTGTTAAAATATGGATCAGAGTTACTGTACAATAAATTAACAGAACTCTTTATTAAATGTCTAAATGGAGAAGAGGTACCAGAAGATTGGAGAATTTCCTATATCTCACCGTTATACAAAAAAAGCAATAAGAACGAGTGCGATAACTATCGCGGAATATTTGTGACTAGTACAATTAGCAGATTATATGGCAAAATAGTAAAAAATAGAATTGAGAAAGAGTATGCAGACAAGGAATCCGAAGAACAAGCGGGGTTTAGGGAAGGAAGATCTACTGTAGACCATCTGTTTTGTTTAACACAACTGATAGAGAAAACCTGGGCATACAACAAGGAACTTCACCTCTTATATGTTGACCTTAAAAAAGCATATGATACGGTGCCGCAAATGAAACTGTGGGAAGCCTTGAAAAGAGCTAACATAAGCTCATACTTAATAATAGCCATAAAAAATTTGTACAAAAATAGTGCAGCCAAGATCAAAATGGGAAACGACTTCTCTCAGGGATTCACAATAAATAAAGGTCTAAGACAGGGCTGCTGTATTTCCCCCACACTTTTTAAAATATATTTAGACCAAGTGCTTAAGGGTTGGAAAAGGAAATGCAACTCCATGGGAATACCTTTGAAAGAAAGTACCATATACACCTTAAGCTATGCAGACGACCAAGTTATTCTATCACAAGATTATGAAGATTTAGAATATATGACCAGAAAAATAATAGAAGAATACAAAAATTGGGGTCTTGATATCAGTATCGACAAAACAAAATATATGTGTATGGGAGGAATGCAACAGAATCTTATTTTAGAAAGTGGGCAACAAATAGGACACTGTAAAGAGTATAAATATCTAGGGATGCAAATTGCAGAAAGTAAAACAATGGAGGTAGCCATTAGGGATAGATGCAATAAAGGCAAAAAAGCAATAACACTATTAAATAGCTTATTGTGGGACAATACAATATCCATTGAAAACAAAAAGAGAATTTATAATACCATAGTAAAGAGCATAGTAACCTACAGCTGTGAAATATGGCCACTAACGGAGAAATCAGAAAAACTGTTACTGACGACTGAAATGGACTTCTGGCGAAGAGCAGCCGGTAAATCAAAAAGAGAAAGAGTAAGGAATGAAAGAATTAGAGAAATAATGAATGTCAATGATACCATAATAGATGAGATAATAACGCAGCAGTTGAGGTGGTATGGACACGTAAAACGAATGGGAAATGAAAGACTCCCGAAACAAATGCTGCTGTGGAACCCGGAAGGAAGACGGAGGAGAGGCAGACCGAGGAAAAGTTGGATACAAGGGATAGAGAAAGAAATGAGAGAAAGAGGATTAGATGAAGAACTCTGGAATGATCGGGAGGCATGGAAATTGGGAATCGGAAGACGTAGAACGTCGTAAACCGATATATATATATATATATATATATATATATATACAACTTCCAGGAAAATCACTCGGGTGATAAATATACAGTATGCCAAGAGGGTGGCCGATAAAAAATATACACACGGAAAAAAGAACACTTACACATAAAAATTTTCGATATTTCGGTGAAGTCTAGCTCCACCTTTCTCAAGGTTTAAGGTAGGAATGAAGAAAAGGAGAGAGATTGAGGTATGGGAGGGGAAAGAGGGGGAGACGAAGGTGTAAGAGGGGAAGGAGGGGAAAGAGGGAGAGAGGAAGGTGTAGGAGGGGAAGGAGGGGAAAGACGAAGAGCGGGGAGAGGGCGTGGAGGAAGCAGGGAGAGATGAGATGAGGGGGAGGGAGAAACTAGTGTGATTTATTGAGACCGGGGGGCGAGAAAGCCTGGTGGATTAAAATACAAGAAGATTCAAGATCTTTGAGCTGAAGGGGAGAGGAAGAAGGGGGAAGGGAAGCAAGTAGACCGACTTTAAAAGTGTTATTGAAAGTGGAGTTGTGGGAGGAGACGTGAATGGCGACAGGGAGAGAAACAGAGAGGGAGGGGCAATCGTTACAAGACGAGCGGTGCCCATTCATTCTAATATTGAGAGGAGTGGTGGATAAGCCAATATAGAAAGAAGGGCAGTATTGGCAGAGGAGGATGTAGACAATGTTAGGCGTGGTGCAGGAGGGTGAGAGGACAGAAGGGAGGGGAAAAGCGAGGAACTTGTCCGGCAAGGGCTGGGTGATGAGATAATCTTTGGATGAAATAATCTCCTTCCTTCAAATCAAAGGCCCTGATGAAGGCCTGTCTAAACAAGATATCACCCTTCTTTCTCCGTCACACCCACGCACCCCTAACTTCTATATTCTACCCAAAATCCACAAACCTGACAACCCTGGCCGCCCCATTGTCTCCTCTTATAACTCACCCACCGAACGCATGTCCGCATTTGTTGACTACTACCTACAACCCATTGTCCACTCCCTGCCCTCTTTTATCAAAGACACTTATCATTTTCTTGAACGCCTCCATTCTACTCCACTCCCCTCTAACTGTGATATCTTAATGGCCACTATTGATGTCACTTCCCTATATACCAACATTCCTCATTCTGAAGGACTTTCTGCCATCCGCCATTTCATCACTAAACGCCCTGCTCCTCATATTCCCAGCTCTGAGTTCCTTCTTGATCTTTCCAATTTCATCCTAACCCACAACGCTTTCTCTTTCAATAACAAATTCTTTCTTCAAATTAAAGGATGCGCTATGGGTAGTCGCTTCAGTCCTTCCTACGCCAACCTTTTCCTTGGACTTTTTGAACAATCTTTTCTATCTTCATGCTCACTAAAACCTCTTCTCTGGCTTCGTTACATTTACGACATCTTCCTTTTATGGCCACATGGTATTCATTCTCTCAACTCTTTTATTTCCTCCCTCAACGCCTCCTCTCCCCTCTCCTTTACTTCTAACATCTCTGCCTCTAACGTCGTCTTTCTGGACGTAAACGTCTCCCTCTCTGACCGCAAATTTAGCACTTCCGTGCATATCAAGCCCACCAACCAACAACAATACCTCCATTATAACAGCTGCCACCCCTCCCATACTAAACGTTCCCTCCCCTACTCCCTTTCTATTCGTGGCCACCGAATTTGCAACAACCCTGACTCCCTTGATAAATTCCTTACTAACCTCCATCAATCTCTTCTTCGCAGAGGCTATCCAGAGCAACTTCTCAATAAAAAAATCCTCAAAAAACCACACTCCCCCAAACTGCCTCCTACTAATAGCATTTCCCAACACAATATCTCCCTCTGTACCACCTACTTCCCAGGTGTGGACTCTATTAGGCGTATTATTAAAAACCTCTACCCTATCCTGTCGGACAACCTAACCACTTCTAAAATATTCCCCCAATGTCCCTCTCTCAGCTTCAGACGCCCCCCCAATCTATCCGCCATTTTCAATATTACCAAACCCCTGTCCAAATCACTCAAACCCACCAAATCCCTTCCCACCCCTTGCAACCGCCCGCGATGTAAAACTTGCCCCATCCTCATCACCCAGCCCTTGCCGGACAAGTTCCTCGCTTTTCCCCTCCCTTCTGTCCTCTCACCCTCCTGCACCACGCCTAAAATTGTCTACATCCTCCTCTGCCAATACTGCCCTTCTTTCTATATTGGCTTATCCACCACTCCTCTCAATATTAGAATGAATGGGCACCGCTCGTCTTGTAACGATTGCCCCTCCCTCTCTGTTTCTCTCCCTGTCGCCATTCACGTCTCCTCCCACAACTCCACTTTCAATAACACTTTTAAAGTCGGTCTACTTGCTTCCCTTCCCCCTTCTTCCTCTCCCCTTCAGCTCAAAGATCTTGAATCTTCTTGTATTTTAATCCACCAGGCTTTCTCGCCCCCCGGTCTCAATAAATCACACTAGTTTCTCCCTCCCCCTCATCTCATCTCTCCCTGCTTCCTCCACGCCCTCTCCCCGCTCTTCGTCTTTCCCCTCCTTCCCCTCCTACACCTTCCTCTCTCCCTCTTTCCCCTCCTTCCCCTCTTACACCTTCGTCTCCCCCTCTTTCCCCTCCCATACCTCAATCTCTCTCCTTTTCTTCATTCCTACCTTAAACCTTGAGAAAGGTGGAGCTAGACTTCACCGAAATATCGAAAATTTTTATGTGTAAGTGTTCTTTTTTCCGTGTGTATATTTTTTATCGGCCACCCTCTTGGCATACTGTATATATATATATATATATATATATATATATATATATATATATATTATATGTATAACGCCTTTGTAAACACAAGACTAAGCTATGGTTTATTCTATTGGGGTGGAGATTATCAAAACTCTACAAGATCCACCGCTTTACTACAAAAAAAGAATTGTTAGAGTGATATTAAAAAAGATTCGCTTTGAAAGTTCCTTTCTCCTATTTTGCTGTCGAGGCTTGCTCCCCTTAAGACATCTATTTATTTACTAAGTTTGACGTCGTTTTTACATTAGAAGTGGTAATACTGGGTCATTACTGTACAATCCTTCTCCCTAAACCCTGCGTAAAGCACGTATTTCCTTACCCAAGCCGAACTTGACGTTATTCAAACAATATTTCTTGTACATAGGACCTTAAGTGTATAATTTATTACCTGTTTCATGTTTTAATTTAAAAACCTAAAATTCAAAAATGAAAAATATACGATATTGGTTGTTTACTAAAGAAAGTCTAGAGGATGTTTTTTATAACTATAATATTATTCATATATGAATTGTAAATTTATATGCTGTATTTCCCTTATAATGTTGCATAACCTATTCTGTATACGATGGTAGCCATCATTCAGGTTTACCTTCATGGCTACTTAAAGTTACTCCCCTGATATAACCAATGAGGTTTATGAAGTACTGAGAACAAATAGATATGCCTTAAATTACGACAACCGGCTTTCGATGCATGAGTTTGTCAAGGTATTCATTTAAAAGCAACCGGTTCTACCTCCTTGTCACTCGCGAGGCACTCGAAATAATCCGGCAAAGAAAATGTCGGAGTTGTGATCCCACCGTCCACAATTCATTTTTTTATTTAAAAAATCAAGATTTTTCGAGATTGTGACGCCAAAGATGAGTTGTTGTCAAGTCTAGACCATTTCAAGATCTTTCTGGATAAGGCACAAGTGCAAGGTACTTACATCAAGGGAATTAAGACCTTGCGCAATCGCCACACCACCGGCTGGATCTTATCACACGGAGATCCCAGAGCGATACGCGAGCTCCAATGGCCACACACTGAGGTAAAAGCAACCAGTCCGGTCCGGTCCCAGTCACAGCTGCATGGGTCATCACTTTGATGCTGTGGAACTGTTTTCTTTGATAGTGGCTATGAAGTTGAGTCCCTGCACCGACGTACCGGGACAGGCTCTATTGCGTCGCGGTCCATAACAAGCTGGTCTTGCATCTCAAAAGTCGTCGGTTCTGATCTCGCCTCAGACATGGATGTATTATTTGTCTTAGGCTTTACAATGGCTTAAATCTACTAACAGCATAACGGCAACTTTAATAGTATGTATTTTTCAATTCAACGCCAAGACAAAAATATTGAAAGTAGTGCAACAACGGTATTCTAATGCAAAAAATAACAATGAATTCAAAATGTAACGTTCAACAATTTCCCAAGAATTATATACCCTCAACGATGTGGAAACAGCAAATATGCAGACTACATTAACTCTAGCCATTCAAAAAGCTATCGTACTTGAAATACTAGAACAAGGGAAAATCAAATGAAGTGAGAGGAAAAAATTTTCTTTTCGAGAAAGTCGATGGTGATAAGTTGGCTGACGATGTGTTCCGGGCGAAATTTGTTTCGTATTTGCCGGAAGTTTTCTTCCTGTAATCACAATTAAGCAACTAAGTAAGAGTGCGCAGTGCAACCAGAAACTGGGATAGTGACACGTAAATGAACATGCAAACATGCTGAACAATGCTATAGATACATCTAGTGGTTAATATTACTAATACTGTTAATTTATTAATGCTACGAGATGCTACCTCATGCAGAGAACAAAATAAAATAATGCCGGACATATCAAGCGGTATGAAGTGTTAGTAACGATGTTGTGTTATTAAGCACAAGTGAAAATTCTCCTCTACCTATTGAGGGTGGGAGTTTCATATGATTGATCTATCGCAACTATTATGATCCCTTATTGTACGTGGGAAAAATGACATTTTAAATCTATCGGTTCTGCAGTCAATTTCCTTTACCTTATTCCTGTGATCGCTTCTACCGTAGTACGTTGGCTTTAGCAATATATGTTGAACGTCCGGCAAAAAACTGTCTCCTCCGAACTTGCGGAAAAGATTTTCCCTGTATTTCTCCCTTCGATCAGTTAGAGATTCCCACCCTACGAGGCTTTGGGTCGATTCATTTTGAAAACGAAGTTTCATGAGAACAGATAACTACGAGTACAATGTGTTCGTTGCTCAGAAACTTTTTTTAATGAATTTGGAATGAAAAACGTCATTAGATGATTCACTAGCCATGACTCACGCGGTGTCCTACTCGAGTCATCCCACGTGGACCACTTGGTGCGAGCAAATATTGTTTGCCCGTGTAGCGTTTCTACTTCCCCAGATCACCCGAATACTCAAAACGGATACTCAGAATCCTGGGTGATGCACTTAATGAAGCAAATAATATACAAAGAGGTCAAAGTTAGACGGAACTGATATTCCACCTGATTCTTAAGGCCAATATTGTCATTACAGTCTGCACGTTCTAGGGCTTACCTACTGAAAGCTTACGTTTTTAGCGTACGTGTACTCGTTAGTGTTACTGACCTTTTGCAGCAACTGGGATGGGAAACGCTTTCAGACCGTCGATTAAAATTTAGACTCAATCTATTATGTCAGTTCCAAACGGTCTATTTTCAGACGACGTTGATAATATTTTACGAAATCCGACATACTACGGTAGATCAGATGATGAGAATAAAATTAGGGAACTAGACTGCAGAATGGACAGATTTAAAATGTCATTTTTCCCACGAACTATAAGGGACCATAACAGCGGCCAATGAAACTTTGATCTAGGTTTGTTGATAGGTAGTGTAGCTCTTAGTAGTAGTAGTACTCCCTAATACTTGAATCCTTATCTGTTACCTAGTACTAGCAGTACGCCGTGTATGTTTTCTTCATAAGTCTTGAGTCTCTGTCCGTTTGTGTAGTTGCAAAATACATACATATATATATTAACGATCCCTCTCCATTGTGATAATATCTGTAGTGTAGTGCATGCTTGTGAGGCCTCGTCTCGTGACAAGCATTGGCGATTTATGCTAATGCATAATTAGTCGTAGTTACACTAACTTTAGGGTATAGTGTAATGCATGTTGGTGAATACTCACCCCCTGCCACACACCCCTGAGGTGGCTTGCAAGGTATTTTGTAGATGTAGATGTAGATATATGATTTTAGTTAAATCTCAGTTAAATACCCGCAGGCAATGCGATGTTCTGTGCCTAATATGCCACGTCTAGTCGGCAAATATCCTTTACACTCATCTCTTCTTCAGCTATGAGCGCAAATGACCATGTCACCTCCATTCCATTTTAACTTGCTTAAGAATTTCCAACATGGAAGAATTGACCCAAATGGATCAGACAAAGCACATCTGCAGGTGTCCCGTACAACGGGAAAGTAACGGAGGGGAGGGACTTCTGAGACCGAAGAGAATATCTCTGAAGGCGTGTGACAGCAGCAGGGACGCTTCTTTATGTAGTTCGTCTTGGGTTTTAGCCGAGAGTTTCAAATTTGAAATTCCTAAATTATAGGTGGCCCCTACAGCCCAGCGTCGAGAATTTACGTGAGACAAGCCATTATTTTGCGAATTCTGGGTAGGTGCTGTTTGCCTTTACGGGCATTCCGCGTTTGATAGTACCATCATGATTTCGAACACTCATCATTGGACAACTTGTGGATACAAGGAAATGAAGTCAAAGTGAAAGTTGACCATTGGGCCAAACGAAAATGAAAGAATAGCTAATCATCGTTAATCAGAGTAGATACTCTGATTAACGATGGACTCAATCTAACACCACCCCTATTTCCCGTGAAACGAACATATATTATCATTATCGTGTAATTCACGGCTGTCCCGCACCTCGGGACTGACTGCACTCGGCGCTTCAGGCCAGGAGGGAAAATTATTATGATAGGGGAGGATTGGAGAAGGCCACCCGATTCCGTTAACGAAATACGGTGAATTCAACGCCCCATTCAAACGGAACGTACTTGAAGTGCTCTCCTCAATCCACTGAAGTAGGATTCTTTATCATCAGCAGTCATCAATCCGAAGATTGGTAAGCTTCATCACTCCACTCATTTCTCCTTTCACTTAACCGCTTAATTCCTTCACTAGTCTACATTTAAAAAAATCCCTCGTAATTTTCTTGATGAACTCCATGTATGGTCTTCCTCGAGAGCTCTTACCATTCACCTTTTCGTACGTTATCGTTTTCTGTATGAGTTAAACTATAGAGAGTTGGTTATGTCTTTTTTTTATTTCAACTTCCTTTTTTGCCGACGTTTCGCCTTTTAATTAAAGCATCTTCAGGGCTCAAAGGTCAGATCAACTGTCCTGCTGTGACACACAGCAGCAGTCACAGCAGGAAAGTTGATCTGACCTTTGAGCCCTGAAGATGCTTTAATTAAAAGGCGAAACGTCGGCAAATAAAAGGAAGTTGAGATTTTAAAAAAAAGACATGACCAACTCTCTATAATTTAACTCATACATTATTTAAGTGGTCAATTACCAATTCAACGAAGTTATCGTTTTCAGGAGACTAATAAATCTCAGAATATTTCCAATATTTTTCCTCTCTAGTTTTCTGAGTTTCTGTCAAACAATTTCTTCCAACTCTTAGGAGGACTTCCTCTCTCCCTATTATCTTCTTCATTCTTTCTCCACTACCACAGCTTTATTTTCACGTATCTTCTCTACTCGACTTGACCATCCAAGCTTCAATGCCACATTAAAAGCATTCGCAATACACATGTATATGATGCAGTGCTCTCTTACTTCCAAGCGCTTGTTGCTAGCTGTTATATGAGGAATCAGATTTCAAACAGAAAAACTGCGCCACCGCCGTGATTCGAATCTCGGCCCTCCGAGTGAGAAGACAGTGCGCAGAGAGATAATCCGACCCCAATCGGACCCACAACCTCCTTCCACTTATCCGCTCACCAAATCATCCCCTCCTCTCTGTCCTTCCCCTCCTACCGCTCATGTTCCGTCTGGTTCTCTTGAGCATCAGGAGCAGAAAAACCCGACCCGTGGTGCGCGTACCCAGGCCGTACCCGTACGAGTTTGGCGGTTAAGGAGGTTCCGCTATGACTGTGTGAGTCAAAACAAATACTTAATTCCTACTCTTTGTTTACTTGATTTTAAAAAATGTTACTTTAGATAATGACTTGTGTTAGCTTTTGAAAACCTAAGTTAAGGTACAAAATTTGCAGATTATTCCAGGAATATATTTTAAATAATCACTTTTTTGCAGCCATATTCGCAGAATGCAGCGCCATTTCTATGGAACTATCACATTTTGACTTCAACTATCGCAGTAATTAGCTAATAAGTCAAAATACAAGGTGGTAAGATGCATCCATTTTATTTTTAATAAATTTCCCGAAAGTTTTCGCTTCTTATAAACAGTTTTTTATGAAAATGGAATTTACATTAGATCGAAAAATACTATATTTCCCTGTGCAATGTGCGTGCAGTCAACGCATCCAATGACGCCTTTCATTTGGCGAGCTCCTCAAAACCTATATTTAGGTCAGAAATAATTATGTTAACCACTTTCTTAGATTCAGCAGGAGTTAACATTACGAATACTTACTTATGACTGGTGATTCGTGTACCATGAAGAGAATGGTCAATCTTGCACGATTACCTTAGAAAACTTGATACCTTGATTAACCATTACTCTAGCATTGAATTGGACAAGAAAAAATAAAAATATATCCAACCTTCTCTTTATCTGGGCTCTTTATTCCATATCAGTAGGGAATTTGAACAATTCACCGCCAATAACGTCCACCAGGACTTTAGCGACTTGATTTATTGCGCGAAGATCCAAAAAGATCTACTGGATTATAAATATTTGTTAAATGTTGATACATTTGAAACGTCTTCTTTTTTATACTTAGTGGTGTTGCACATTCTGCTGTACGTCGGACATTATTACTATCGCGGTTCGATGTGGTTTTTCATCCCACGCATCACGGCCTGAATTCTTGTAAGACTCAATCAAATGCAATAAAATGTACTCCTCCATTGCGTGGTTTGATCTTCATGTTTTACAGAACAAGGAAATGCATTCTGGTAAACGCTGATTTATATGCTTCTAACACCAAAAAATTAGTTTCCCTTTATTGTAATTTCATAATTCAATGAAAGTCTAGTTGCCGACAGATGGTCACAAAAAATATTTTCAAAGCGTCAAAAAATTACAGCCTCCCACCTGATGGCCAATTAGGGACAGGCACTGACCCATCTCTTCCGCGAATTCATTCACAGGAGGCGGGGAGGGAAGGAAAGTTTTTTCTCCGCGTCGTCTGTCTCCAAAGGAAAGATTCTCCATTACATAGGTGTCAGAAAATTATATGTAAATAGTTTTGAACTCGCATCCATTACACACTCCCTAAGGCAGATGATAAAAGGCCGAAGCCGGACACGCTAGTTACGAGAATTGTTGATTTATACATTGTAATTTAATAATGTGAAAAGTAGCGGCATGTCTTCTTCATGAACTCAATTGGCCTTTAAAAAAATTTAAAACGAGAAAATACACTTCTGTAAATCATGCCCTTAGCATCACCTCTCCAACACTGCTAATAGGGTCATTACACATGGTACTAACGGTAATCCAGTATCTCCTGCGTACGAAAACGTGATTTAAAAGTTATGCTTTCATTGTAGTACATGAATATATAAGTATTCAGCTCTAATAATGAGAGATCAAAAATCCAGAAGATGATGTGTCCGCTCAAAAACAGCAAAGAGAGCAAAATGCCACTAAATGCAATAAAAATGTTAATTTAATAAAATAACTGACACGCTACCTAGTACCAATTCTTCAATGAATATAATTCGTAGAACTATTATAAAGTACAACATATCATTTCCCAACCTCCTAGTCGCCGTCCAAAATCCCATATATTCATTCGCTACGCGTTGGAGCGATGTCTTACCCGTCGATCGCGAAACTCTCCCTTGGCGAATGTCTACTTTCGCCAAAGGAGAACGAGAGTAACTTTTTCTTCACCAGAGGGCTGAAGCCCTCGCTAGCAAAATCCCTGGCGAAAGACCGCTAGCGAAATCACTGGCGCATGGATACGAGAATAGGGCTGGCGAAGCTTTCGCCAATTTTGTCGCCAAATCAGCCTTGGCTATAGCCAGGAAGAACCAGAATTGGGCACCTGGTTACCTCGTGGAATACAAAAAACAACGATCTCAAGAATTAGTAATCTTGGTGGAGAAGCTATTTTAAATCTTTACCGATAAGTATGAAAGCGCTAAAAGAATGTAAAAAAGGCGGTTTATCTTGTCACTGGCACGTATTAACAAGCTGTGTACTAGATGAAAGCACTTTTTTTTCTTTCGGCCTTTAACAAAATTAACTCGGGATTTTAAAATTTTCTTAATCACTTCAGCCACAAAAATCAAACTCGAACGTAAGATTTCCTTGCAATATCAGTCGTCTTTCATTTTCTGGTGTCGCTCGCCATGGATTTGCCACAGAGAAAACTTTCTCCGTTGAGGGCGTCTTTAGCCTTAGATGCTCAAAGGTCTGGAGCGAAAAGAATATTATACTGTGCCAGACTCTAACATTTCGCAATAAATCCCAAAATCTTTTAGAAGTTGGCCGTTTCTTCAAGATCAGGCATTTCCCAACGTTCCTCCTGCGCCAGTTGAAGCGCCGCCAACGATGTCACTCATCCCGGAACTAAATCAGAAGGCCAAATTGAAAAAATAGCTGGACAGGCAAATGAGGTTATTCTTAGTGGAGCAGACATAGTAGACGGGAGCTAGATAGGTTACTCCGGCACTCTGGATTGAGGGCCAACCGGCTAGATAGTTTATAGAATTAATTTTTATCGCGCGCCATTCACGACTAACTGTGCTTTCCATTCGCTTCAGTGCACTGCTCAGCTCACAACACAACAGCGGTCACTTTCAATTCGTTTCGAACACTGGGCATATGGCTGCACATTTCGAAAACAAAACGGAAGCAGAGTACAACATGTGAGATGGAAAGCGCTTGAGAATAAAAAATAACTTCGTAATATCATCTGCGATAATTGTTTTTGTATTGGTATTTAATGAAGGCGTGAAATATGGATAATGTACGGCTTTTTATGACTAAGTGGTAAATAAAACTGTGTTCTTTTAATGTTTAGTCTTAAGGCATTAGTAAACTTTTTCCACAACATTCGGCCGTGGGCACTGTATACATACAGAAGGTTGCCTACCAGTAGGTTATCAAATGTGTTGCCAGTAGGCCTGTGCGATTATTTAATTAATTGAATCGTCGATTCAATTATTTTTACAATTGATCGATTATTTCAGCACATCGATGTCCATTGCGGCAATTGACTCGATTGTCAATTTTTTAAGTGTCAATTATTGATCAATTGTCAATTATTATTCAAATCACAATTATTGTCCGTTAATCAATTAATTGACGATTATTGATTCGCTATGGATTGCAAATTTCACGCATAAACTAGTTTTAGTTGACTAGTTTGAAGTAAACTTAAAGCACGGGCCAAGAGGTTGTTCATTTTCGGAGGGAACATTGTCATCGGCACACGCCAGTGTCTGTCGAATGAACACACGGAGGATCTCATTCGCCTGTCTTCAAATAGCTATGTATTCCTTTAATTAATTAATGAAAGCTAACTGATTGAATATTTTGTTGTTTGTCAAATTAGTTCTTTCATTCTTCTCATTGCCAAATGAAAGCTTTTTAAAGCACGATCCAATTTAGTCCTGTCCAATAATTGGTTGATGTCAATTTATTGAGCAATACCAATTAATTGACACCCATTTCGATGACAATTAATTTACCTATGTCAATTAATTGAAAAATTCAATTAATTTCTTCAATTCCCGACAGTTGAATCGACCATATTTCCAATTTTTCTTATAATTGATCGTTGTCGATTTTTTTCAATAATCGCACAGGTGTAGTTCCCAGCGCACATCATTCTATTAATTGTCGTTTGTCGGCGCTAATTTCTACACCTGCCCTAACTTCTAATAATTCTTCTTCGAGCAATATGAAATTGCTCAAAGCACGGATAATCTATGTAATGATGTTGTTTTTTACAACTCGATCTCCTCTTTTAAATGTAATCCTCCCTTCCGTCCGGAGACCATCCTGGCCTTCACCACCCAACAGCTTTTTCTTTGTTTTCCCTTCTCCTTTTAACCTCCCCTCACCGTAACATTGGCTGAAAATTCCCTCCCTCCCCTCTCATCTACCGCTGGGTATATATAGTGGAGTTTTTTAAAATGGTTACCACCTTGATAATAGCACTGTGTGCCGAAACCTGGGTCGGTCTGTCTTAATTTGTGATATTAAAGTGTGGAAGTTACAATTGTGCTTTTATCGACATGGTTCTAATGGAAAGCTGCCCAAGACAAGAGTAAATTGAGGTGCTAATTCTATTGAAACACACCTCGCTAATCATCACTTACCTCTCCCAATTTCTTTTCCCGATACCCTTCCCTTTCAGTGCTGTTGTCCTAACACCCTCTGCCCTACCCGCCTGCCGTGAGGTAGAGTGTAATTTTAGGAGTACCTATTCATGATTTATGCGGATAATGTAATCTTGTGACTCTTTGAAAGTGCCCACCGTTCCCACCTGTAGCGAGCAAGGAAGCAGTGATGCAACACTATAGCCTATTCGCGTCTCCCTCGAGTGTACGAGTTGGTTCAGTCGTCGGTCGGAGATGGCGGCGATTAGAACTTGATTGAGGCCCCATCGAAAGAGCAGCTGAGCGGAGCTTCATTCTGCTTCCGCTGCTATCTCCTCAAATCACCCGAGCCGCGATTTTTCCTCACGATAAGCAAGAGGCCATATCTCCTGGGGTGACTGGGCACGGAAGGGGGTGGGGGTGCAAGAGAGGAGGTAGTGTGCGTGTTGACTGCTCATCTCGGCCCGTTCGAAGGGCGGAAGCACTAGATTGGAGGGGAGGATTCTTCGGGTGCAGCCTACGGGATCCCCTGATTGCGAAATACGAGCGCGGTACACTCTTGAAGCAGAGGTGACCGCCTCAGGAAGACGAAGCGCGGGGGAAGGAGTAGGAGGACCTTTGCCACTACCTTCTGGACGGGCGGAAGAGCGAATAGGTAAGTCGATGGCAATGCCAAGGTTTCCGGCTTAACATTGAGGAAATCGTATGGGTACGTCACTCGATTAACTCGCACTTGGTGCGAATGACCTTAGTCGTCGAAGCACCCAAATACTACTACTACTAGCACTTTTATTCCCAACCATGGTCTCAACGGTAACTGTCATTAACCCCGATTGTGACAATTACTCTGGAAAGGATGCTGGGGAATAAAAGAGAATGGAAAAAACGAAGTGCTTTTTAGAAAGGAGGTTCGTTGGTTTCGCTCAACTCAAGAGATCTCGATGAAACTTGCTGGAAACATTAATGTTGTGGTCTTAAAGCTACCTGATTTTTTTCAGAATTATTTGCCGCAGATTTCTTAAGATATTTGAACGAGAAGTGGGCATGAAATTGCACGGGTTCTTATGGGAATGCAAGGCTTTATTCAACAGAAAGCACATTTCTAATTATTCAATGTAAAATAATCTATAGTATCTATGGAAAAAGGTATAACAGATTTTTACTCCGAGCGCTTGAAGAAATCCCTGGCGCGCGTTGCGGACGATGTGAAAATGGCACCACGAGTAATGTTCTTCAACATGGATGCATAACTTGCAGGATGCAGAAGAAAAGGCATAAGAATAAGTGTAATTTCATGCCCAATTCTTGATCAAATATCTTAAGAAAACTGGGGCAAATAATTCTGAAAATTGGCAGGTGGCTTTAGAACAATATTATTAATGCTTTCAGGAAGTTTCATTGAATTCTCTTAAGTTGAGCGGACAGAGGTTGGTAGATTGGGCAATAGGATGGATGAGAGGGGTGAAGAATTATGAAGACATTTGGCCGATTAACAAATTATATTGTTTCGGCGGTTTTTAATCCAATAATATTCCATGCCACATGTTAGGGTACCAAACAGGACTTCATGGAAAATTTTAAAGCAGTAAATTTACCAAACTCTAAGGGTCGAATTGGAGCTCGTCCGTCGATCGGGGCGTAAACATTTATGACCATTTGGTGTATTTTGTTTCAGAAAAAGCTAATGCCAGTTCCGGGTTTCTGCCCTTCCTCCATTCTCCAAAATAAACGCTCCCTTGCAATCCTAGACACCTAGACAAAAGACAGAGATACTAAATACTAATTTATTGAGTAAGTCGACTCCATAAATAAACAACCGATTGCCGCTATAGAATTATGTTAAGGTGGATCGAGGTTCGAATCGTACTTCAGGTGGATGATTTTTTTTGGGTGTGAAGTTGGCGCACTTGCAGAAGGTTCTCAGGTTTTCCTGGCAAATACATTGAAGGAAAAGCTCTTGGGTTCCCTATCCATAAAGCCTCCGGGGTTGCCGACCTTTCGATGACTGAGTACGCCATCGTCGTCAGGGTTTATAAGATAAATAACATAAGAGTCAGCCTTCGAAATGCCGGTGATCGCCAACTCGGAGTACTGGTAGGAAACCCGACAACTCTTCCTTTACGCACTTGTGTTCACCTCAGTGATTCCTCTATGATCACTGCCATATCATTCCCAGGGGATGATATGAATAAATCTGAGAGCCTTCAAACACTAATGCTATAGAATTAACTTTTTTATATAGTATTCCAGGAAAAGAGTAACTTATAAATGTAACAAATATCCATGGGAAGATTACCTAACTTATAAATGAAGCAAAGAGGCATACGATTACTTTTTTGACTTTCCACACTAACATTGAGACACTAGGGTAGTGTGGGTTTAATTTTACATTGGTTATGAACTCACCGTTGAAGTGCTCCATTTGAAAAGTCTACTTTCTATCAAGAGCACGACGTTTTAACCTTCGGTGAACTTGACAGGGAGGGAGTGTATACGTGATATGGCAACGACCCAAATACCTCAAAAGTAGGACGGGGTGACACTCTTGATGGCAACTCTGCGAAGTAGGGGAGACGAGAAAAAAATCATTGGACGCATCCAAGGGCATAGCGACCTACCGTAAAAATAAGGGAAGGACTAACGAATGGGAAATAAGGATGGTATTAATGAAGACAGATAATGGAAGATGTCAAAATGGGAAATTATGAAGGAATAAATGATGGCAAGAGTGGAGAGCTCCGCCGAACCGATATTTCGATTGGTGCTGGGGGCCGATTGTGTAATTTTCCGTACGTATTTTCCGTAGCGGAATTTCCGCCATTTTGGATGAATTCCGCGCGGAATTACTAAATGCGATTGTAAAAGCCTCAATTCCGATCCACACGGAATTTTTGGATCGGAATAATTCCACTCGACAATGAGGTAACGGAATTAAGGAATGGAATCGGAATTGTCTTCTAAAGAGCAACAAAATAGCGTACCGCTACGCTGTGACGATATTCTTTGCAAATTTCGCATTATTCGAGAGTGGAATTACCGTGATAATATTCTTTTCACAAAAAGGATTAGTCATAAACGTAATGAATGATAAAAATTAAGTGCGAATCTCGGTTTTATGAAAGCTTATAGCACTTTGTGACAGTTTATTCATGGTGATATCAAAATGCATTCTAATTTTAAAATACTATAAGAATACAGGAGAAATATATCCACACCGTTGAAATGGCAGCGAATTAAGAACAAAATGTACTTCATAATCCATTGGTCCAATCTTTGGTCCATAAATGTCTCCTCGTTTAAGTATCTCAAAGACATTGTCCTTTATTTTATTAATGTCTTTCGTTCAGAGGCAAGTCCACCCTCATTATTTGATATTTAATTATTATCATTAAGCTCCGTGTCCATTTCATACCAATCACATTGCTCTTTCAACTCAGATTTCGATTTTGCATCTAATACGAGTGTTAATACATTTTTCCCGATATAGGTGATATTTTGAATAGCATATTTTGCGCCTCGACACTTTCAAATGTTTTTGAACTGAGGGGGGGGGGTTGGAGCGGAGGGGGGGAGCTCATTAGCGGAGGAGGGAGCTCATTAGTGCATGCGCAGAAGCTTATATTGGGCATAGATTTGGTGAGATTTGGCAACGTATAAAATTCCACTTGGAATTTCATACGAATGGAAACCGAGTCTACGAATGGAATCGGAATGAGTTATACAATCGCAAATCGGAATCGTTGCTGATTCCATTCGTAACGTCATCGGAATCCCGATTTCATTCCGAACGGAATCACCAAAGTTACACAATCGACCCCCTGATGATGAGCACTCTTCCTCGTTCCACTTAGTTATTTCCCTTCCCAATCATCTGCTGTGCTCAGATACCCACTCGAGCATGCAGAGGCATAATGAATAAAACACTGGAGCCAAGCTCACGGTATTCAACCATCTTCAAAATCAACAGTCTTACAGCTGGATCTGCAAAGGGTTTGTGTTGACAGGATCATGGTGAAGGCTGCCAAAAATAAAATATATTCGATACTTCGAGATACAAGCTGTCACATAATAGGGATAAAGAATTTCCATCTAGAAGGTCCAGGTTCGATTCCCAGCTGCGGCAGACATTTTTTGAAGGATTACCGATCCCTACTTGGGTACTCTGTTATCAGTACTGCGTCGCATGGGGCATAAAACTGTGGAACCCCTGGTGGTTTTCGTAAAGAGTAGGCTAATGCCAACGTTGACTTTCTCTTCACCCTTCCTCCATTCCCCATGTATTCCCTCCCTTACCAATCTACCCACCTGTCCTCAATAGCGCAAATGACCTCGGTTGTTGGTTGCCCCCTCCCTTCCCATGATAATTAAGAGGGCGTCCATTAATTACGTGAGGCGATTTTGGCAATTTTTCGACCCCCCCCCCCTCCCCCTTGGTGAGTTGTCGTGAGATTTGGCTCGACCCCCTTCCCCCCCTAATCTCACGTGAGATTAGGGGGGAGGGGATAGAAATGCGTATTTTTAGTGTAAATACGTTAATCTGTGGTTGACTGCGTTGGATTTCTTTTTAAAAAATATAATTTGCTTTATTATTTTTATTTAAGACTATTTAGGACTAGTATTTAAGACTACTAAGAACGTAATCTAGAGTCACAGTGAGAAAATCGAACAATAAAATACTTAAATAGGAACTACTAAAATTCATAAAAGAATACTCATCCTAATTCCGTCCACGGGGACTCATGTGTGGTTCAAGAGTGGCTACTGGAACCAACATGTCCATGTGATTTGTTTCCACATGTTTTACTTAATTTAACCTAGTTTTCTCACAATTTTTCAATGTTTCTTACTGAAAAAAATTACGTGATATTCCCCCCTCTCCCCCACGTGAGATCGGGTGAGATTCGGCTCGACCCCTTCCCCCCCCCTTCCCCCCCCTAAACGCCTCACGTAATTAATGGACGCCCCCTAACCAAGAACCAATATAAAAGGGCTCTCTAAAGCTGGGTTTACACGTAGCAGTCGACTGCTATAGCAGTCGTTCGATACGCGATACATCGCTACTGCTACCGACGCGAAGTGTCCACACCAACTTCTACAACTATCGCAGCGTACCGCCAGCAGTAGGCACTTCAAAATGGCTTCTATTTTGCAAGAAAGGCGACGAACTCTTCTCACAATCCTGCTTGTTAGAGAGCGGAAAAAGCAGGAAAGGAAAATAGTAGAGGTTTGACCTAAGTTTAGAATAAACTCTCCTCAAAGATATCTACTATAGATACTCCTTTGTGACGGCGAGGAATGTTGGAATTCTTACGTATTGACCACGATATATTCCTTCTATTACATTCTATGGTTGGTTTTTAAAGTTTTCTAGTGGATATTACGTACTGTAACAATAATGAGAATCGGTTAAAAATGACATGTATTGACATAAATATGTTTAGGTACGCTGCTTAACAGACTGGTCCAAGACTGGAAAGAATCAGCAATGGAACGAGAAAATATCTTCAAAGGTGCGACTGGCCATATGTCTAAGTTTTTTGGCCACTGGGGATTCCTATCGGTCTTTAAGTCGCATTTTTGTCGTAATTACTTTTATAATCCCCTCTTCCTTGCATTCCATAAGCATTCATGTTCCCTATATCCTTCGATTAATCTGAAGAGATGACTTCCTGGCAGAGAAATCCTCGCCAACTTCTTAAAATTCCCGGTCGCTTTCCATAGCGCGTCCTCAACCGCCAGCGAGTGTTGCGATAAATTGCACTTCAATGTGATGGAAAGTAGAAGTCAGTCTACTTTGGTAATAGCTCGAATCCAGGGTCGATCACTTTCGACCTAGTCCTCTATCGACTCTTACTCGCATCGCAGTTCGCGTTCACACGTACGAGTCGGGCTTAACAGTCGACTGTTATGGCAGTCGACTGCTACGTGTAAACCCACCGAAAGAGCTGCACCACAGGGAAGCCGAAAAAACTCGAAGCAGTGAAATATCGACTGAGCAAAATATCCAAGGATGACCACCGTTTAACAGCCCTGCAAAAACCAGTCTGCAACCTCAAAGTCAGATGGATTGGTTAGAGTGCAGCTTAGTAAACAATTAGCCCAAAAGTGCTTAGTGGATCGGGAGATGAATTTAAGTCGCCAAATATCGGGATTCGACTTTTGAGCAAAGTTGAGGTGGTTATAGGCGGCGAGAAATGAAGGGTTTATACTGAAAGAATTAATGCTTTGATATAAGTAGTAATTTAATATTGCTTTAACGTGCTGCGACGGCTATGGTCATTTCGCACATACTGTCTGCCACTTGCACACACGGGCAACAGCAGGGGAACGAACAAGAAGATCACCTCTCCAAAGCAGAGCTGAGCCCAACGGTGCTTAACTTCGGTGACTGATTAGAAACCGGCGTTTCCATAACGGCAGATTGTCCTTGGTACTTTGGTGAAGAGTTTATATTTAATAAGTGCTTTTTATGTAATTATATTACAATATTTATGGCGTGAAAATGTTTTAAAGTCAACATTCTTCATCTCTTGACTTCCATTATATTTTCTGATGGTTATGCTTTGGTGGGTTTGAAATTAATATTCTTTCCCTTATTCTACCTTCCTTAATATAGCTTTCCCACTTTATTACCGGAAGTTTATGCAATAATTTAATTATTGGAGGCTGGTAATCATGCAGGTAGCAAATCCTCATCGCAGTCTTTTTCAGATTATTTCTGCCATTTAGTGTTGGGGTTTAAGTAAACACGTGATAAGTATTCTATAAAATTGAATGTACGGCTGACTTTGGTCAAGACATAAGGAATATGGACTCGTAAAACGTAGGGAGAGAGAGAGAGCAATTTTAAATGATCAAATTGATATTCTCAAATTCATTATAAAATCTAATTCGGTAATCCGTCGCAGGACCACGCTCAGGCTACAGTCAATTCAATCGTATGGACGCAAAAGGGTAACGCATGTTAGAGTGTGGCATTTATCGAAGCAATCGCTTCAACTTAGCGTATATCTGCACACTCTATAAACCGACGTTTCGTGGGATAAACCTGTAATTTGAACCACTGCTTGCCGGGTTAAAGTCCGACTGCTGGTTGTGGGGAGTCAGCAACCGATCTAATTAGCTTGGGAAAGCAAAATTCTTTCCATAACATGCGAGCAGGAGAGATGAATTTGCATCTCTTGAAAAGTGGATATCACGAAGTGTGAAATATAACAGACTAATCTTTTCTTGTGAGGAGATATCATCAGCAGACAAAAATGCAGCATGTGTGTTTCTATCTGAGTTCACAGGTTTTATAGGTTGGTTTGATGATTAAAGAGAAGTAGAGAGAAATCAAACATTGGCTAATTGGCTAAACGTGGGGCGCAGGCAGTAGATAATGGAAGTTGATAATCTGGATGAATTCACAACCAATTTCAGTGCATTGCAAATGGTATTAATTGTGGGAGTTTGCTCAACGATACCTGGTCCCTTGACTCCTTGAATTATCATGGGTTGCCTGCGCCCCACGTTTGTCTCTTCAAGTCTAACAAATATCTCCATAGCCACTAAAAGTTCAGCCTAGAAAATTTTGAAGGGCTCAGGGAAAATTATTTTATACTTTTTAGTCCGTTTTAAAAACATGGTATATTACAAAAATTATTTTTATTTTATTAATTATTACTATCTAACTTCAGAAATAGGTTTCAAAGACATATTCAGACAGTCTTTCCAATTGTCAATACCTCTAATTTCTATTTGACTCCACTGCATGTGAATAGTCTTACGTACTGATTCCTTTTCCTAACTGTACCATCTTAGAATAAGGTGTATCTTCACGATGAAGATTTTCTGAGCATACTGTCAGTTTCGAAACGGTGTCACCCGAGTTTGAGAGTTAATATCTTCAAATCGGCAGAAGGTTTTTTAAACGTAATAATCTCAAATTGAAACTTGATTTATTTGGCGTTTTTTGCGTAAAAATAATATTTTCAAATTGTACAATTATTGCATTTTTCCCTCCGTGAGCGGAAAAAATACCCATTTTATGAGTTTTGGCGAACTAAGTACAACTTGGGCTCCTTTTTAATAAAGAACAAATAATGATAACGCTTACTCCTTTCAGAACAACGTGAAATAGACTTTTATTACTATTCAATATGAGTTTAATCTGGATATATTCATAAAAATTTATGTTGCGATAAGGGTTACATTTGTGTCGTATCTCCCCGATTTGGCATCAGAAAATTATATCGTTCTCGTAAGTCATTTTACGCTGGACCTCAGAAGTTAATATTTCATCTCTTACTGTACAATAAATCCTACTATAGAAGAACAATATAACAAACTCTTAATTCCTCTCAATAAAACACAGCGTCCTAATTTACGGTCTCTTTCCTCAGCACTAAGATATTATTTTACTTCCCATGGACTGCCATGAGATACCACCAGAGAATTTTCTCCATGACATTCGAGATATCTTGTTGATTCAGTTGACTCTTCGCTAGGTGTTGCAATTCCATCCGTGACACAGCACATTAACCTCTTTCCCTTTGTTAATTCTTTTCAATGCTAATTTATCGTGCTTTTCTCGTAAATGTCTTTCGGGTATACATTGAACCACGCTGGTATAATAACGCCCGCCCAATTATACCTTTACTTACTCAGTTGTTCAACCCGAAGATTGGTTTTGATAAGTGATAGTAGAAATTTACAAATTTTCCTTTTTTTTACGGGTTCTTTCCGCGTTAATTTATCCTGGTGGACGACAGTTCCTCCGGCATTCCGGTCGGCATCTTACGACCTGAACCAAAAAACCCAGAATAGAGTCAACTTATGATCACTGCGGAAGCCTTCGTAGTAACTTTCTCCCATTTGCTCTGAAAGGAATAAAGATTTTCAGTATTTGAAAGGCTTGAATAAATGGCACATTAACTGTCCTTTGTCACAATAGTACGCTAAATAGTATACTAAAACCAAATACTATACTATATGCTATGCGGTATATTGTATGGGATACCGCTTGTTGCCATGGGTGTGCAACCTTTTTGACTCTGCCCGTTTCTTCATTTAGCCATAATTATTTAGTCACTTCAATATCATGAAAAGCCTCTCCATAAAAAGGTTGAAATTCCTTAACTTTTTCCTCCACTTTCAAGTTTCAAACAGGCATCTTCAGATAGAAGAGATATTCATCATTAAAAAATCTTTGATTAAAATTTTTCAGTCCATTTCTAAGCTAGCAAAAAATAACTCAATTGTAAGTATCAATCAATCAAGTAGGTATCTCATAGTCCACCGTAACCAGATACGACTATAATGGAAATTCAGAAGGAGGACATAGGTCACTTTTTCTCTGAAAGAATTGATTTTTCCGAACTAACTGTACGAAACGTGGTCAAGCAATGATAGCAGCGGATATTCGAGTGGCTGATGATATCGGTGTAAACAGATGTTTCAGCCGAGTTGGACTTCATTGTTTAGGATGGTGATAGCCACACGCTCACCTGACAAATATGGTCAATTAAGCCAATGATTCCATAAATACGAGTGAAAAAATAAAGCACCGCGTGGTATATTCCTATTTTACTGGAAAAACGCCTTTAACATTAATGCTGAGCACATTGCCGAGTATTAAAGTCTGTATTGTATTTACAGATTACCCCACGGAACTATAGCCTCTGAATATTTCCTGAAGCAATAAGTTTCCAATTTCAAACTGAAACATTTTTTGCGGGAATGGAGCGAAGGCTTTCGTCTTGTATAATAAGGTTTGATTTTCTGTCGGTGTCAATTTCTATGAGTGCCAAAATGGCAAATAAACTATTTTCGATGAAGCGTAGGCATACGAAACTTAATTCCGGAAAATGGAACCTAAATGTTGGTTTCGTCCTCTCAGAGCATAGTATTATACATGGCCATTTCATAGCTCTCGCTTATACTACGTGCAATTTGACAAGATGCGACTTATTAGGAGAGTATAATTCTCCTGGGGTTATATCGCACCATTCAATGCAATTCTCAGATACAAAATAATCCATACCCGAAGCAAGATTCGAACTCTCAACGTTTAGGGTGCCAGGCCGAAGCACTACAAACCTGGCTCATGTGGCGGGAATGATTAATTCGAGAACACCATCACCTGGCTTTGCCCTCATACATCCTTCTCGGAGATTCTCAGTAACTTTACACGAGGATGAGGCGGATTAATTTTCAACAAACTGGAAACTTGGGAGGATAGCCGAGTGCTTACCGAAAAAACATTATTCAAGTGAATATAAGGTTTTTTTTAGTATTTATTTATTTGTTTTATTATCGCATAGTGATTGTTTTAGTGATGTAAATTATGGAGGGCAGAGCTGGGTTGTTGGAAATATTTTGGCGATTGTGGGAGACGGGAAAGTAGAAGGAGACAGGGCTGTAGACAGCGCAGCGTGGACAAAAATAAAAAGAATTCTAGAAATAATTGGCAGGGAATGTCTCTTTGACGTTATACGTTCTTGTCAATATTAATAAAAAAAACCACAAGCATCTATAGTCGCAATGACTTATTTTTATTTAACCTCCTCGCCATAATTAATCAAACGAGTCGCATCGCTCACGCAATCGTGACGTCCGCATGACAGCATCGCAGAATCGGTTGATAAATGCGCCGATAACAGATAATGGAAGGGATAGCCTTATCCCCACAATCAAATCGTGCTGATATAATTTCTTCATAGGTTAGATAAAGGCATTTTTATTGCCATTATAAAGCCAAATGACACTATAAACGGTATAGCGCCACTGAAAGACTTTAAAGAACAAAGAATCACTGTGCCCGATTTCAGAGTGTCTGATCGAGAGTTTCCATGTAATTTTTTACACTTTATATATGGGTACAGAAAGAAGGAAGTTTCAAATCGTATTTATCCACACTGTTTTATTGATACTACCGACCCATGTTTGAAAGGGTAACCGTAATTTTCAAGGTTTTTGGCCTTGAAAATGGCGGTTACCCGTTGAAACCTCGGTCGGTGGTATCATTAAAACAGTGTGGATAAATACGATTTGAAAATTTCTTCTTTCTGTAATTATGAAAGAGTTCCACAAAGTCAAGCCTGAAACTATTCGCTTAATTTATATATGGGGTTACCACCCAGCGGACTTGAAAGAGTATTTATGTGTAAATATCGCTTGAACTAAAATCTGAAGAGGTCATGAAATCTTTAACCTTCTAGTGATTAGTTTCCAAAATCGAACGTTTATCTCAAGGATACACCAACTACAGAATTCAAGTTGGTAAAATACTCCAAAACTATCTTCTCAATCTATCTTCTGAGCAAGGTTTCGTATGTTCATAACTGGAGATGAGTTAAAAAAGAAATACAGGAGCCCAACTATGATCCCATTGCAACCACATGCAACTTGTTCCTTAGCGCCGTCAATCTCTTAAGGCTAAATATAAATATGAATTTAGAATAGAATACTTTCCTCAGTAGCGTGGTGGCATTCCCTAATTAAAATGAAGTGTTATTCTCACATTAAGTGGTATGGTATAAGTTTTTCTTCATTAAATCCTTTGAAATATAAATATTTCCATACAAATCAGATGGGAGGTTACGCCACACTGCGCTGTGTGGGAATTTTCCGTTAGTTTATCGGACCAAAATTTGTTGCATTACACTATTGTCCTTACGCGCCAATTATTTCTATTATATTGGCTCGTTAATCCCTGGAGGTGGTTGTCCCGCGAAAACGGAATATAGTCCTCTGAATAAAAGACATAAAAGGTCGGCATTGCAGCGTAAGGTCACGGTGCGTTGAAACTTGTGGTTTGACGGAAATTCTTCTCTCTTGTATATTAAATTTTTACATTCCCCCGTCATTAGCATCACGTTAGGAACGCAGGAATAGAATGAACTACTTTGAATAACAGATATATACCAATCAGGTCAGAATGATGGCGAGAGTTTCTAATGTTTTTCACCCAGCTTGCATGAAATTTTCCAATTTTACAGATTTTCTTGCGTTGATTAGAACGTTTAAGGTGACAGAATAACCTTGACATGGTGGAATGGCTTGTGTTTTCCATTGATTCCGAGAGCCGCGCAGGTGGGAGTAATCTCCCCTGACTTTCCCAAGCCCAATTGAGATGAAAGGATAAGCGACAGACGAAAGGCAGTCCACGCATGCATCGCATGAGTACCTCTATGAAGCAGCAGCTAAAAGACGCCTCATCCCAGGTAGCTTCTTAAGCGATGTTGTCATTTTAAAAACACTACTGAAGAAGGCAACGGGGAGCCACTCCAATTACCACTCCCTTGGTGATTTAGAATAAGGAGTTTCCACCGCGACTGTGTGAGTCAAAATAAATACTAAATTCCACATTTTTTTATATTTTGGATAAAAATCCTGCTTTCGCTGATGTTGCCTATAGAAAACCAAAATTAAGGTACAAAATATACCGATTATTCCACATAATATATTTTAAATGAGAACTTTTTCCAGCCATAGAAGCTGACTGTAACGCCATTCTAACGAATTACCGCATTTTGACTTCAATTACGGCATTAATTCCCCAATAACTAGAAATATAAGGTGGTAAGATGCCAGTATTTTATTTTTATTTCTCTGGATCATTTTCTTCTTATAAATAGTTTTCCGCAAAATATGGCATTTGTGTTTTATGGAAACATACTAATTTTTCCCCGTGTTTCTCTCATTCTTCCATTGGACACCATGCCAAGTTCAATTATAGAATAATATAGCGTGGAAAGGTAACATTTTGTGGGTCATATCAGATAGAGTACAAGTTTTTCTACGTGTAGACAGAATATTGATAAAATTACATTTTAGTGATTTTACGGTGGAACCACCATAAGAATAAATGATCATGGCAGCTAAAGGATTCAGCCCACTAATGTAAATAAGTAAGGGAAGCAAGGCCTATTTGGTCGTCATCACAACATTTCATTGCACAGCAGTGGGTCAGAAGATAGGGCAAATAAGTTGACGTGAGCCTTTAAAATAGGAATCTGGAAAGGCAGAACAATAATTAGGGGAGGAAAATTGGAATAAAATCATTGAAATAGGAATGGAAAAGGACGCATGAAAACGCTGGGCCTGTGTGTGGAGGCTTAACAAGCATTCCTGGAGCGATACTTGCGTGGTGATTTCTAGCGGAGGTAAGGAGAGTCCACGGGAAGTAACCGAAGTATTCTTATCCTCGCGATATTAAAGATAGGGAGGAGACTCGGTGAGGTATTCCGATCAGGGATACACCAGAAAACTCGACCCAGTTCCTCCTCGAGCACATGTTTATCGTTATCTAAATCCCTCCTCGCTATCTCTGATATTTACCACAGATTATAAATAACAGCCTTTAGTATTTTTATATTTTTTCAAAGCCTGTATTTTATCACTCGTAAATAAACCTCCGAACGATTTCCGAGCACAAACCGATTACCCCCTGTGGCAAATGTATTGAGAAATATCCAACCTACCCAGCTTAAATGTTAGTCTCAAACCAAATACATTTATTTCATAAGTTCATTCATTACAGTAATCTACCGGTTAGAGGTAGGTTGTGATGAAAGTCAGAGAATATCCAACGAACTCCTACACGTGCCGTGCCCTTTCTACCTCCAGTATTTCTTTCTTCATCTCAGCATAAGTCCTACCTTTCTTCATCCCGTCCATAAAACCGATTCTCTTCCTTCCCCTTCCCCGGTTACCCAACATCCTACCCTCTATCACGGCCTTTAGCAAACCATCGCCCCTCATTACCCCTTCCAGCCACCTACCCTGTCTTCCCCTAATCTCATCTAAAACTACCTCTCCTCGCCCACCATGTCAAGCACTTCCTCATTTGTCTTCCTTTCCGTCCACCGCACCTTCTCCATCCTCCTCCACACCCACATCTCGAAAGCCTTCAGCCTATTTTCGTCTTCCTTTTTCAAGGTTCACGTTTCTGCCCCATACAACGCCACACTCCATATCAAGCTCTTCCACAGCCTCTTTTTTACATCCTTACTTAAGGTCCCCGTCATCAGCTCCAACACCGAAATCCATGCAGTAAATTATTTCCCTGACGAACGGACAGCCAGCTCCTCAATTTTAAAGAATAAAAATTCAATACCTACAGTTTTCATACCAGAAATCATATAATTGCAGTAAAGAAATTGTCGTTAGCTTTCTTAATGTCTCTTTAGCGTAACTCGTTCCCTATATTTTCCTAGGCACGGACTGATCTTCGTCTAGGCAGTTGTTTGCCCTGCTTTTCGATCGTCTGTAAATACATCTACTTGTTGAACTATCCAAATATTTGCCGGTTGAATGTATTTCCTGCCACAAGCCCTCACTAACTAACGTGGGCGACATACATGTGTAAGAGTATGAAGATGCAATCAACATCCGTTCCCGTCAAACTTGGAGTTTTGGCTATGTTGTTCACAAACTTATTCCTATGCAGTTTAATAGGAATCTTAAGGTATCTTTTAAGTATACTCATGGCCATAGCTGTAATGAATTTTAAACCATGCATAATTCCTTCATCTTAGCGTCATTGTCCTGGAAGAACCCTGAATTCATCCACACATGACTAGTACAATTTTCTCTCTTTAATATTCATTCTCTATTACTTCATTTTTAATAAACTATTATGAGGTCATTTGCGCCAATAAGGAAAGGTGAATAGGTATGTGAACTAAGGATTCAATAGGGAGTGGAGGAAAGGTGAATACTTAACCGACGTCAGCCTTAGCCAACTCTCGACGAATCGCGCAGAGGGGACCACATTTTAACGTCCTATCCGACGGACGGAGTACTGGCTTCGGGATGGGAAGCACACTTCTCAGGTTACCACACGAAATCAATATTTTCCACATATTTCTGGCCTTGCAAAGGTCACTCCGACTATCTTCTTCTTTTTTGCCCCCTTCTTTCAGGATGAATAGGATTTGGTTGCCAAAACGCTTCTAGAGATGAAGGCATCATTCCACTTTCAGCATGCCCCACAACCTGCAAACTTATGGGCATTAAAAATCTAATTACGCTTCTTAGAGGTGTTATTTGATCTCATTATCATAACATATTCTCCATGTCCTACCATCTTTCGAGACTGATCCATGTTTTTTAAATTTTTTTTCAACTGTCTTGGAATACCTAAATACTTTTTTCAAATGTCCCCACTCTGTATAAATCTGCAGGACATGCTGGAGTTCTAAAAATTAGTGTGTAAAATCTCCAGTTGTTGACGTAAAGTACGTGCTCACTAGCAAAATAGACGCTTCCAGGTTATATTTATTCTATTAGGTTGCTGCTCATTCAAAGCTCAACATGCATTACAATCCCAAGATACCTATAACATTGGGTCAAAGCATCATTTCCAGTTGCATAGTTCTCTCGTGTTTCAGATAACGACACTTCCCGTAGGTGTTGGCTCATTGATAACGTGCACATTTTAGAGGAAAGAGAGCGCAACAATTGGAATACTGCAGTAAAAATGAACCTCTCAACAGTCAAAAGTCGTTCTTTAGCACAGAGTCGAGATTAATGACGGCAACAGCTTCCGTTAATTTCGTAAATTCTATTACCTAATAAAATAAAAATGGTGAGCTACTTTTAGCTGCGAAAACTGTCCGTTAATGTTGAACTACAGATTTTATTTAAAATATTAATGTTTCAATTACTTTTAATAGCAAAAGGAACGTTAAAACAATAAAGTCGCTATATTACACAAATATGAAAGTAACAATGAAGCACTCGACGCGAATTTCGGATGGACCTCGGTTCGCACCTGGGTGCAGGACAATGAATTTACTTTCATCGTGAATTTCGCACATTCGTGTTGAGAGTTCATGCACTGGAAGAGTTAAGTGATGTGGAAAGTACTAAGTAATCCCTTAATTGTAAGTTCAATTTTTCACCGCGTTAGCGATATTTTATTTACTTTTCAGATTTTTTTGTAATTCTGTAAAAAGTACTGCTGCGGCAATTTTTTTAAATAATTGACATCTAATTTATGCTAAACACTAAAAATTCTGACGATATTTATGCGCTAAAAATACCTCATTTTTTAAATAAAGTCCCTCCGAAGTGCATACCCGTACCATTTCCCATGGAAAATGGGTGATATGTTTTGGAAAATAGCTCGAAAAAAATAGTGGTAAGCTGCTGATATGTTGTTATAATTGGAAATGTGAGATGTTTTTCTTTATGACGAGGTCAAATTCATTAAACTTTATGTAAAATTATACCTCGCTCAAACTACCTTAATTAAGGTATCCGTTTTGAATAAAAAACTTTGTACTTTTCCACACTTTAGGAAAAGTACTAATATTTTATTCAAAATGGATATCTATCACTTCCACGAAGACAAACCTGAAACAATCAAGGTAGTTTGAGCGAAAAATCAATTCCCCTAGAATTTGACCTCACTTAAAAGAAAAACTCTCATCTTTCCAATTATATCAAAATATGAACATCTTGCCGAACTACTTTACGAGCAATTTTCCAAAAATACAAGCTGTTTTACACGGGAGAGATTACGGCTGTGTGCTCCAGAGGGAGAATATTGAGCAAATTAGGAATATATAACACCTAGAATCCGTTAACAAACTAACGGTGTGTAAAGGAGACTGCCTCAGGCTTTACAGGGTGGTATATTTCCATATTGATAAGAGAGGGGAAAAGATTCTGCACAGAAGATGCAACCTAAAGGTGCTGCACAGCAGTGAAAGCCTGAAGATGTCGAGATATACTTAACTTTCCATCTTTTTACCAGGTGAGGGGAGGAGGTAAACAAGGGGACATGTCCTAGGAAGATTCTTGAATGTCCTTTTTGGATAGGATGGTGCGACGTTCACATCCGTCCCATTTCCTAATATATATATATATATATATATATAACCATCATCATCACATCACATTTTATGTGTTTCCTATACTCTTTCTTTCACCACCTGTTTGAACGAAATATTTATTTTATATATATAATATATATATATATAATATATATATATAATATATGAATGAATGAATTGTTATATATATATATATACATAACCATTCATTCATTCACTCAAACCGCTCACAGGCGTAAATAATAAATATTTCGTTCAAACAGGTGGTGAAAGAAAGAGGATAGGAAACACATAAAATGTGATGACACAATGGTGATGTGAAGATGGAATGATGGCCGATTCCAAGTGAAAAAAATTGTCATCACATTTTATGTGTTTCCTATCCTCTTTCTTTCACCACCTGTTTGAACGAAATATTATATATATACATATATATATATTTTTTTTTCTCGTTTCTAACCCACAGATACTAAATCGTGCCCTCTTTTTTGATGTCTCTGGTCATAGCGTAGAGTTTTCTATTGAGTTGGGTTAAGGCTTCATTTATGTTTATAGGTTGAGCGTTATTGTATTGTGATTGACCAATGTCTGCCGTGGAAAAGTTTCATTTAACCCTCCGCGCATTAACTATATTGGCAGTAACACTCGACCTCAGGAAACGAATTATCACCGGGGGTTTTGAAACACCATTTGGAGTGACATGGGCTCTTTGTCGATAGGCATAGTCAAGGTCACTAGTATCAATGGGGACTCCAAGGGCACGACCAATTTGATTCACCACAGCTTCGGTGTATTTACCGCCTGCGTAAGGGATCCCATGCACCTCAACTACGTTTCTTAGATTTTCTTGTTTCAACTTATTAATACTACATTCCAACATTGCAAATTTTCCGGAAAGTATGGAAAAATCACCCTGAAACTTCTCCAAATGGTCAGTCACAGAAGCGATAGATGCCGTCAGTTGCTCCAGGACTTACAGTCCGGCTGCCGAGAGTTGTCCCATGACAGAAAAAGAGGAAGTTAGGGGGAGGAAAACCCTGGCGCTTGCATGAGTAGCACAGCCAATCGCTAGCCCCCGTTTGCACCCCACACCCCTGCCCTGTCTTGCGACGTTGTCGCTTGGAAATGAATCACCAGAAATACCCTTTCCTTTAAATACTTCTTCAAATTCTTTGGCGTGCGTTTTGTTTTGAAACTTTCGTGAGCCATTGCCTAGTTCCTCTGTGTAGTGTCGAGTCCTTTTCAACAAAGTTTTTTTCTACCGTGCTTTGTGACATCTTCCCGGAGCCTTTTGGAGTAATCATTCTGAGAGATATTGTTTACCTGAGTATTTTCTGCCTTGTAGGTGTGGTCGTTGCTAGGAGATTGAATGGCCAGAAGTGGTGATTTGAGCTCCGAACGATCCTCCTGAATTTCCTTTACCCGATTCAGAAGTTCTTGGGGAATGAGGATTGAGAAATCAGCCGTGGTTGCAGCATTGGTTGAAGTTCTCACCGGGGTAGCATCACCACGGGAGGAGCCAAGGGTATGAACACAGGACCAGGCTTTATTAAGCTCATCCAAGGCTGTTACAACTTCCTCAGAGAGCGAGACACACGCATTTTGGTACCGGTGGTTGCAATTTACGCACTGAGGCTTTTGATTACGTGTAGAGGCTAAGCCACACTTCGCACAAACGAAAGGCATTCCTTCGAAAGAGGAACAGCTATAGAGCAAAATCGAGACAAAACCGCACTCATCGAGAGCGAAGCTTGAACTGGTCATAGGTATCGCTAATGTCCCTTTTACATTACTAGGTTTGAATGATGGTTAATATGGCGGCTTTAACTAACTTGCGTTCACACGTATATTATAGTAGTTTACTATAGTAGAGATGGTGATAACCTCTGGTGAAGAGTAAAAACAGTTTAAGCGCCTGACGCGCGCGCAGCTAATTGAAGAACAAAGATTATATACACGGTTGAAGAATATGGATATTACGGAGAAAGTGGGATTTTGTGCTCGAAGCAAACGAAAGACAAGGGAAATACGATAATATTTTGAACAAATGACCCTAATGACTAGTGCTGTTTGAAAATTGGATCGCGATAATAATACATTTCCTCATTATTTTCGTAGTTTAGGATTGTTAGGTGTTTAATTCGTAACATTTAGATTTTTATAGTTAAATTTCCCTGACTTACAGTAGCATAATATAACACGTACTTGGCTGAATGAAGGGAATTTTGGGGGGTTATTCTGTAGAGAACCAACTCAAATGAATGATCCATTTGAGCTACTCCACTCTCGAAGTACTCACGGAGTGAGTGCTGCCACTACCCATGGCGGCGTCACGGTTGACTTTATAAGACAATCATGGAACTCGGAAAAACGTAAAAGTAGAAAATCTATGAAGTTAGAGAGGTTACTTGGACAAAAATACAAAGTACTTTTCAAACACAATAACAGCAAACTCACCTTGCGAATTTCGCGGGATTTCTGGCAATTCGCGGAAACGACAGCAGCACCAAATCGCCTAGCATTTAGTATGACTTAGCAGGCGATTTTGAAGCTCAATTCCACGACCAAAAGAACTGGGAAATGAACCATTATCGGCCGAAGTGAACGAGTCGATGGTGTCGCGGTCTGGCGTACACGGTTTACAACTCCACTTTCGGTAATATTCGGTAAGATATCTGGAGCGATCCGTGACGTCATGTTCCGTGAGGTGTAATTACAGGAGGGTTATTTTGTAATCTCACCTTTTTAACGACTCTTTGCGGGAAGGTGGGAGATCCGTTTTACTCTCTTAATGATCGGCTCACGATCGGCCAGGGCCCAGTGGCTCCATTTCACGTTCCTAACGACAGGTGAGATGGAACTAATGAAAGGCGCAGTAAATGAAACGGATTAAGAGTCGAAAGATACGGATCAAGAGTCGAAAGAGCGGATGAATCAAATAAATAGACCGGCAGTTCACCACTTGAGAGCCGAAGATGGTCACGCCGCCTGGGTGGCGGAGATGAACTACGAAAATTGACGTAATATTCCACATTTTATGACGTTTTCTCACTTAAGTGAGATTACAAAATAACCCACCTGGGGGGCTAAAATGGGTGAAAGGACTGCAGGGAAAAATAGTAGAGGGGGAATTCGGTGGGATAGGAGGTGGACTTTCGCTGGAGTGGTGGTTGAGGGGGAAGGGTGCAAATGAAAGGGGGGGAGTACCGCCTCTGCCCCCCCAACAGCCCTATCAAACCCCGCCTCCTCCTTTGACTCCCACCTCTCATTTGCTCGTCCCATCCCTCTCCTCTCAAGCCATTACTCCTCCCTCACCTTCCCCCACGTGTAGAACATTCCTTCCCAACGTGTAGACAATTCCATCCAATCCTCCTCATAGGGACGGCACGCACAGGTGTCATTTTTACCGCAGTCACCGGAAAGAGGAGGTCAGTCGGCGGGCAGAGTTAGGGGGTTAGGTCTCTTGCCTTTAGGTCGACCGCCACTCCACCAGTGTCCATCTGAGGGGGAGGTTGCGGACGCAGTAGATTGCCAAAATTTTAAGGTGAGTTACGCGTTTTTTTAAATTCGGAACATTATAACTTAAACGGAAGTCACTCGCTAAGGGGACATAGGAATGTGGGGTATTACATTTGCATAATACGATAAAGGAAATAGACTGCAGAACCTATAGATTTAATATATAATTTTTTCCACGTGCAATTAGGGATAAAAATAGTTGCGGTTGACCAATCATATGAAACTCTCACCCTCAATAGGTAGAGGAGAATTTTCACTTGTGCTTGATAACACCAACATCATTACTAACACTTCACACCGCTTGATATGTCCGGCAATATTTTATTTTGTTCTCTGGATGAAGTAGTATTTCGTATCATTCATAAATTAATAGTATTAGTGATATCAACCACTAGATGTCTCTTTAGCAGTGTACTGCATGTTTGAATATTCACTTACGTATCACTCTCCCAGTTTCTGGTTTGACTGCGCACTAACTGCTTTCTGGTGTCTGCGCCTAGCGGCCGGAGGAACGTGCGAGGTCCCGGTTTGTACTGGGACTAGTGATACATGCCTGGTGTGGAATCACTCAGTGCCACACACCCTAGTGTTGGCAGGTACGGTACTTCGTAGATGTAGATTACCCTGCGAGCCGCTGCAGAGATGTGGCAGGGGGTTCTAGGACACCATGATCCATGGAAGGGAATAGGGAAAACGATGGGGGAGAGGTGAACTTCATGTTAACGAAGCGTCTTACGTTAGTGCCACGCTGGTTTTGTTATAATCAATAATGGTGTGTGGATCGAAGGAATGTTTGTGCCTATCAGTTCGGCCTTGTAAATCTCTTATTTTGTCTTTCCTATCAGTTCTAGAGATACATCGCGCGCTCAAAATAATATCCTCCGTGTCGTGCTGAAACTCTCTGAAAGTCTGATCTGAATGTTTCAAGTATACAAAGCCTAGCGTATAGCTGGGTCCGTAACTTGAGGCATAATTGCTAGCGTTAACTCGCTGCTGCGGTGCATATTATTCTACTTTTATCTTTGACTCGTCATTGAGTAATTTATTTGGCACCAAGTATAGCCGCTCTTGAGAGACTAATTTGGCATTTTTGCCGTTTTCCTAACATCCTGCAATAGTTCCTAATTTTCTCTAAAACATTTCTGTTGCAAGTATTCCTTCCCTCTGACAAATTTTCTGCATTATTTTGTGTTCTCTAATGATCCGTGTAAGGGTCGGTTTTGGAACTGTGGAGGCCCACGGGCAGAAAAGTGGCGGGATTTCAAATCCTTTGAAAGTTCATAAAACAGTTGGCACCGCATGACAGCAGGTTTATTAATCAAAGGTACACCATACATACCTACACCATTCCTACACCATAACACCTAATAAATTATCGAACTTCAATATTGTCATTCGCACTCGTTTTTTGCATTAAATTTCCGTTTAGCCAAATAGTCCCGTAGCATTTACCTTCCGCCAACCAGTTTTAAATCATGAGTCGTTCTGGAGTAAAGAAAAAAGTAGAACCTAGCAGTGTCAAATATGTCTACGATGTGCAAACCTGAAATAGTGAAATTGGAGATCTAATTAATACCTCAAAGTTTACTCCGAATATCTTTATTTAGAAGATGGTGGCTCCTAGGTCCAGTCATCTCCCACATTTAAGTATGACTCTGGTTAGTATGATGCTTTGCTCTTAAATGAAAGCCTGAATTCGCACAAATGTGTCTTCGTCCTTGCTCGACATTTTGCAAGTTTGTTCTTCTATGCAGTCCATAAGTAGTAATTCTAATAAACATCTTGGATTAGGTTTTTTTTAAATTGCTGCATTTTCACCAAGCAAACACCGCGAACACTTGTCGAACATTCAATTTTTGTTTTTAGTTCTAAAAATCCCAACTTTAACAAAAATATGACATGGGTTGTTTGAGGCGTAACTTTAGGAATCTGTTAGTCATGATTATTAAAATAAATTTGCTTATAGCACATAAATATTTATTGAAACCAGAATAAAAAACAGGACCTTTGTTTCAATGGCAAAGCGTCATCGTCACCTCAAGATGACACTTAGCCTTAGAAACCCGGGTTGTGTTTTTTATTCTGGTTTTTATAGTTTTATGTGGAATAACTCGGTTTATTTTTATAACTATGAAATGACGATTTGCACTCACACTTGAGGTAAAAAAGGGTTACTCGATCCCCTCGTTACATTATGTAAATTCTTCGCGATGCATTCCCTTTAAAAAAACTTAGTCGATGAAGAAAGTCACTGCGATCGCATAGTGATAATGCGAGCCCATGTACATTTCACCCATCAACGGTATTTAAATGTTCAAATCGACATTTTTATGCCTTTCATGCCTGCAAGCAGTAATTAAAAACAATTTTTCGTCCTCTCACGATTTAATAAGTCATTTATGTCATAAAGACTTTAGTACTCTTTAACTGGAAAATCGTACCCTTCGGGGACGATGAGCGCTAGTTTGACCACCAAATCACGACAATTTCTGCACAATTACCCAAAAGAATATCATTCGATAACAGTAAAATAACCTTGTTGAATTATTTGAATGAATGTTTGATACCTTCAGAGTCATGCCTAAGTTATGTAATTGACTCCAAGGCTATGAGAATTAGCGTGAAAGAGATATCGCAGTTTCACCTCTCCGAATATAAGGCTTATTGTCGGTATGGAATTCCTATGAGAACAATATCGAATTCTAAGATAGAGTTAAAAACCAAAAACTTCAGGAGATTATGGATTAAACAACAGGGTGGACATAACCAAAAGAGTATGTAGATATTTCAAAGCAAAAGAAAGTCGACCTATTTCATGGATAACGTGTGACGTATTTTGTGTTATGCCCATTCAAGTATAATCACATGCCTCCTCAGCACTGATTGATAATTCTTCCTCATACTTGCTGCATGGCTACTGTTGTAATTTATTTTGTCTTATCGTTAGCCCACTCAGTAGCTCTTTATTTTATGGCCATTGCTTACAACTTACAAACACTAATTCCGAAGTCAAGGTAATAGCTTCATCGCCGTCAATTGGCATAGACTAAACTTAGCTTGTAATAGTTAGTCACTTTTCAATGACATAATGAGGACTGATGGTTATTCTGATTTAAAAGTCATAACCATTTAAATTATCCTTTATTTACTAAATTCTCAAGGACTAATTGTAAGTTCTATTTCATATCAAGAGAGATGCTATTTAGGACCGGGTACAGAAGAGGAATTAGGTAATTATATAGGTAGGTCCTTCTTCCCGGTTTTTATCCTCAATTTTAATCATGGTTGTCTATATCAATATTGATTTCGGAATACAAAAATGAATTGATGAGGGATTACGCCCACGGATCCAAAGTTTTACACGCGAAATTGATTTCATTTGCCATGAAAAAACCATTTGGCTTCAATTTATTACAGTGAGGAACTTTTACAAAACCACATAAAAAATTATACACAACCACGACCCGGGGTTCGGCGGCTGAGCGTCATCATCAGACGATCAAAAATGTAAAGCAATCCCTTATATACTATCAGTCAGTTGGGGGGGAGGGGTAGTGGGGTGAGGGGGCGGGAATGGTCAACAAAAGAGGAAATAAGAGGGGAGTTGGTGGGCCGCAACCATTCATTTAAAAGATAAACATCTGGGTCAACATTTCGTTTTACAACTTCGAGCTGTTCAAATGCATTTAGCTCACGTCGGTTATCAGTAATATGCAGTACTTTAACTTCACTTTAAAATCACTTTCATGGTCACAAGTTAAAAGGTGGATGGCAAAATTACTCTTTTCTTCATGGTCATTTTTCAAAGCACTATAATGTTCTTTCGTTCTGGTTTGGAAACTTCTCGAAGTCAAGGATAATTCAACAGCAAATACCTCCGTTGGAAGTTGGTGCCATCCTACGTGAAGATTTGGACAACTTCGCCGTCTCCTGCAGCAAAACACGCGATGATGACAGCTGAGAAGACGTGGATCCGGAAGGAAATACGTAGATGGTATGCCATGAGGAACAATATCTCCTACTACCTATTTGTTCTGCACGCGGAACTCGTCCATTCTTTACATGTGGTTGAGTGGTCGATTATAGAAGACTTTGTGCGCCAGCGGTGCAGTGTTGTGGCCTTGAAAAAACGTGAAAAGCTTAATCGCAAGTTACTGCGATTAAAGGAACGCCGACCTGGTTTCAGCTCTAAACTCCCTGCAGTGCCGCGTGTTATTGACTTTCATGATCGAGTGGTTAATCTCTCTCATTATCAGTTTAATGAGGATGATTTGGATATCCTCAGGAAAGGTTTAAAGTATGCCCCACCGGTCCCGCCCAGTCAACACAGGAGTCGTGATGAGGTCATATAAGAGATCGTACGTGAGACCTCTTTTCAACTCGACTCTAGGAGGTCTTGAAGAGGTCTTCACGGCTCGTGCTGTATGACCCCTTTTCGACTCGACTGTAGGAGGTCTAAAGGTCTGGTTACACGGTACATTTACACGTGCAAGTTAATGTACGAATGCATTTCCCATCGAAATTTCACCGTGCATCCACGTCAACTTGTACGAATGTATGAACAGAAAATAGAACCTAATCTAATTTCGTTCGTGCATTCGTAAAAGTTCCACCATTCGTTTTGGAGGCACCTGGTGGTAGCCCACGGAAACGACACATTCAGTTGTCAGTTGGCGTGTGTTTCCTTGAGATTGTGTTTTTTTTGCGACTCGGCTTCATATATTTATTGACCTCAGCTTCGTTTGGACTTTGCTCTCCTGTTTTGACCTCCGCACCTGATTAAGGCCATACCTTGATGGAACCTTTACTGACTTCGCGCGTACTTTGGATCTCACTTTCCCGTTTTAGACCCTCGCATCGTTTGGAGGTTTGGACTATCCGCACAGTTTGGACTATATGCCCATTTACATTTGACCTTGCTGCCTCCTTTGGTCTTTCTTTGGGTGTTGATTTATTTTGTCACTGCCGGAATCGGACTACTCCATTTATCCATCGTCTTCCTTACCCGATTTTTCTGGGTCTGTTTTGAAATTTGACTTGTACGTGTGTTGGGATATATGTACTGCCATATTTCTCATGCATTACATATGAAATCTTTTTCGTTTGTTTTATGTTTCAGAGAACATTATTCTTTTGTTAAGTTTTTTGTACTGATCCTCACATATTCCGGTGCTTTGCAATAAAGCGGTTGTACCATCGTAGTAATGTCCTTACATTATTTTATCGCCAAAACTGCATTTAATCCTAACAACGTGGTTCGTGAATTTTACGCTAGATAGCGCCACGCTCGCGGATCTGGAAAACGGCGATGATAGGACCTCATATAGGATCTCCTGCGGAGTCTTGTAGGACCTCGGATAGTAGCTCTTTATGAGGCTAGTAGGACCTCGTAAAAGACTCCTATAGTGTTGCATCTGATCTCTTTAAGACTTCGTCGTGAGATCTTTAGGAGTGTCTTGTAAGACTCCTACAAATTCGAATTACCTCCTTATGAGCTCATGTAGGACTCATGTGTGTTGACTTGGCGGTGACTTCTCGGGACTTGGAACGACTAGCGGTGGACTGTGATGTTGCCTTGAACCGAGTAAATCGCAATTCCAAATATATTGTAGCAAATGAGTTGAGTAAAGTGCGCAATGATGTAACTGATTCGCTTTCAAAAAAAGAACTAAATGTCCTCAAATCTTTGAACTCTATTAAAAGGTAGATAAAAACTGAAGACCTCATTTTGCAAAAAGCAGACAAGGGCAATTCTGTAGTTATTTTAGACCGTGGTGATTACCTTAGTAAATGTATTGACTTCATAAATTTGGCTAATGCGCTTTATTTCGTCCAAAAAATATCTACCGTTTATGTCCCTCTAATCCAATGCCCCCGCTCTTGTATGGACTGATAAAAATCCACAAGCCTGGTTACCCCATTAGACCGGTAGTATCCGGCGTGGGTGCACCTACTAATCATCTGAATAAACTAGTTACGCAATACACGGCCTTTAAACCAAAATATGGTGTTAAGAACTCTCGGGATCTCATTGATAAAATAAAATACGTCAATGTCCCCCACAAAGCACGACTTGTCTTCTTCGACGTTGTTAATCTCTTTACAAATGTGCCACCTTATGAAGCAGTACAAATATCAATTGACCTTCTAAAATCAGCGGGAGCCACAGAAAGTGTTGTTAAGGAACTATCTGTACTATTAAATATCACTGTCAATCAGAACTATTTCCTTTTTAGCAATTGTTGTTATCAACAGACAGAGGGTTTAGCGATGGGCTCCCCAATCTCTCCTTTACTTGCTGACATTTTTCTAGATTATTATGAAAATAAACTTTTTAACTCAGGACATAGCCTATTAAATAGGGTAATATACTGGTATCGATATGTGGACGATATTTTGATTTATGGAATGGGACGGACTGACAGTTGGACAATTTTAATACGGTTTTAACAATGTACATCCAAAAATCCTTTTTACGAATGAGACTGATATCAAACGTTCCATTAACTATTTGGATTTGACTATTTCCCTGGTGAATAATCGTCATAAATTTGCAATTTATATAAAGCCAACATATACTGGCATCGTCATTCCTGCTGACACAAGACACTGCCACTCACAAAAAAGGCAGCATTCCATGCCTTGATTAACCGGCTAATTAATGTCCCACTTATCAAAGAAGAATTTGAGAAAGAAAAGAGCATAATTAAGCATATAGCTTTTGCAAACAGTTATTCACCAGAAATAATAGACAAATTTATTGGTAAAAATTAGAAAAATGTTGTATACCTAATATATTCTGCTAATAGTGGTAAAATGGATTGTAAAAAATGGATCTCTGTAAGGTGTTACGGTCGTGTAACCGAAAACGTTGTAGAAACATTCCCCAAAGATCAATCTCTGTATCATATAAGTAAACCATGACCCTGAAAATCTTATTTGTGCATTGCAAAGAAAAAGTGGACTATGTGCAGAAGTGGTATTTACGAACCGTCATGCAACGGCTGTGAAGGTGTCTACGTGGGGCAGACTTCGAGAAGTTTCCAAACCAGAACGAAAGAACATTATAGTGCTTTTAAAAATTACCATGAAGAAAAGAGTACTTTCGCATTCCACCTTTTAACTTGTGACCATGAAAGTGATTTTAAAGTTAAAGTACTGCATATTACTGATACCCAACGTGAGCTAAATGCATTTGAACAGCTCGAAATTTTAAAACGAAATGTTGACCCAGATGTTTATTTTTTAAATGAATGGTTGCTTCCCGCCAACTCCCCTCTTATTTCCTCTTTTGTTGACCATTCCCGCCCCCCTCACCCCATTACCCCCCCCCCCCCCAAGTGACTGATAGTATATAAGGGATTGCTTTACATTTTTGATCGTCTGATGATGACGCTCAGCCGCCGAAACCCGGGTCGTGGTTGTGTATAATTTTTTATGTGGTTTTGTAAAAGTTTCCTCACTGTAATAAAACGTTGTGATGGAATACCACAAAGTTTCCGAAGACTTTGTTTTATTCTTACCATTTGTCTTGACTGGGATTCCTTGAACAATTTTATTCATGGCAAATTTCGTCACTACTGTGTCCAACAGGGCAGTTTAAACATCTCTGAACTGAAAAACAAGGTACTAATACCTTGATGGCAGATATTTGCCTCACCAATGATCGACGACGAGACCTCCATTAAGTCTGCATGCACTTCTACAATCGTATTGAAAAACCTCGCTATTTGTTATTTATCCTCTTTAACAACTTGTATACTCAGGTGATTGCCTGCCTATGTAATTCGCTAAGCGTGTCGTATGATATATATACACACAAATAAGAGTATAGTTTATATATATATATTTATAGTTTATTTATATATATATATATATAAGTATTTATATATATATATATATATATGCAGGAGTATATTTGGTCATGTTGGCTCTTTTCTTATATATATAAATTCATACAATCATAGGAAATGGAAAGGGATAGGAACACATAAAAGGACGAACAAAGGGTTTGGTGGGGAATATGAAAATGTGTCGAATCCAGACAGAAAAAATAATTTCACCTTACCCAGGATTCGAACCTGGATCTCCCAATTGCCGGTTAGGTGTGCTACCAGTTACACCAGCAAGGCTACTCAATTAACTGCTGAATTCGACGGGGTTTCGGATTCGAACGGATTTTCGAATGGATGAGTATATTTGGTCATGTTGGCTCTTTTCTTCTTCTTCGACTATGCGTGCCTTTAAACGCACTGTTCACCTCTGTATTTGTTGTATGTCTGTATTCCTCTTTACCTTTCCTCTTCCACTTGTGTTTGTCTCCTAAATTGTGGGTGAAAAAGCTCCCGCGTGCCATCTCTCGGCCGCTAAAGTTGGGCATGGGGTGTGACATAAAACCCCGTCGAATTCAGCAGTTAATTGTGTAGCCTTGCTGGTTTCTGATTCTGCATTCAGTGCAAGATTCTGCACAGAAGATGCAACCTAAAGGTGCTGCACAGCAGTGAAAGCCTGAAGATGTCGAGATATACTTAACTTTACATCTTTTTACCATGTGAGGGGAGGAGGTAAACAAGGGGACATGTCCTAGGAAGATTCTTTATTGTCCTTTTTGGATAGGATGGTGCGACGTTCACATCCGTCCCCCTTCCTAATATATATATATTATATATATATATATATATATATGCTTACAGGAGGTGAGTGAAAGAGATATAGATATAAAAAGGATTTGTTCTTACAGAATGTTTCGGACCGGTTGGTCCTTCCTCAGCTTCTCAGCACAGCTTCTAAAGCTGAGGAAGGACCAACAGGTCCAAAACGTTCTGTAAGAACAAATCCTTTTTATATCTTTATCTCTTTCTCTCACCTCCTGTTAGTTTATTTTATATATTTGTGGCCAATTGGCGAAAATTTCCCAACGAATATATATAAATAAATATAGTTTTTAAAACACAGGCACACGGAAATAAATAGGGCACTCACAAAAAAATTTACGGGACGTTTCGGCGGTCATGCCGCGGAAAAGGATACAAATTCTCTTAAAATCCAAATGAATGCCATCTCGCGAGTCCTCAATTCGATATTAGTTGCTGATTCGCGGAGGGCTTCTAATATATAGAGAGAAACATTTATTGAAGGTTTTGTGGTGGGAAGCGGTATGTTTAGGAATTGGATAAATGAAGGGAGGACATTTGGTGGAGTGGTGGTGCCCATTCATTCGTATGGAAAGCGGGGTAGTACACTCGCCAACGTAAAATGCCAGGCAGAATTTGCACAAGAGACGGTAGACGACATTTGTGGAAGTACAGTTGGCTGCTGAGGAATCACTAGTTAGTCTCTTGTTGCCGACGATATATCTACCGCTCCCTTATTCAGCAATGCATTCGGCATTCACCTCAGATATATCAAAAATATTTATGAAATTCAAGAAGTGAACAAATAAATCCGCTAGTACTCTATCTGTTTTTAAATAATATCTTCTTATTTTCCATTTCTGTTTGCTTCCTCACAGCCGACATATTGTTTGCTTTAACCGCATTCCATTGAACGGTTGGCTTAAACTTACTAAACGAAGCCTTTTGGCCATAATATCGTGTCATATACCTATTAAACAATTTTAAATATATCATACAATGAGTAAAATTAAAATTAATTCCTTAAAATTATCCCAAAAGCGTTCATTTTAATTTTCACCAACATTTTTCTCGTCTGTAGGAAATGGTTCTAACACTTTTAGTTATTAGCGTAGTATTGCACTTGATAATCACGGATTAGGGGGAAAACCAATTGAAGGTTAACCTCTGGATATTAATCTATGAGAACAATGGTTAGCCTATTTACTTGTTTCGAAATGCATTCAAGATATGTCTTCGATAATATCAATTCCTGCTAGATTAGCTAAAAAGATCACCTTCAATGAAATCTGATTGTCTAAAGACTGTGCTATCGAGTGAAACAACGGCTTTTCTGCAGTTATCCTTTTGTTTTCTCTGCTTTGAAAAGCAACTGTTCGTTTCCTACGTTACTCTAAGTGGTACAACGATAGCACCCCAAAGAAACCTAAAAGAATTTTTAAATCTGTTAATTGTTTATTTTAAAAGTGAATACGAGCATGTAATATTCCTTTCCATCAATCTATTGAGAAATATTACAAGATTTCATTTTTTAAATGACTTCTATCTCTTGGCAATACAAACTGTATACTTATGATCACAGTATTTTAGGAGAAAGTTTTTGTTCTGTGCACCCTTTTGAAAGTTTTTATGCTTTGCATATTTCCTCAAAATATTAATGAAACTACCGAAGAACGCGCTAGTCATTCAAGCATAAGATAACATTCTTGCGTAGGTTTTCGCGGGGTTGACCATTAGCGCTCTGAATTTTTGAGTTCTCCATCCGCGTTCCTTGACTGTGGCTGATAAAGGTTTCAAATAGCAGGATGACTGACAAATTGCAGGATGGCTATCGAAACCGTTGTCAGCCAAAGTCAAAGAACGCGGATGGAGAACCCGAAAATGTAGAGCGCTAATAATATAATATCAGGAAACTGCCAAGGGCTGATTGGATTTACTTCTGAACATTTAATCTTATTCTTCACAGAACTAATGGTCTATTCGGTAATGGACAAACCTGTTTTTTCACTAAATAACAAACCGTCGAGCACATTCTGCCAAGCTGAAAATCGTAAGTTAGGTAGTTGTCAATTTCCTGGATTAATTATCACGTTTTTCATTTGAAGTCCAAAAAAATCATCTTTTGAATGGGAGACAAAATTCACACAAAAATGTTTACCACAATTTATAGCCAAGGAGATGGTCACAGCACTGAAATAGCAATTTCAGCTCTCCTAAGGTTTTGCCAAATTCGTTTACAATAATGCCTCTTTAACATTCATTATTTGTGTTCAATGTCCAATAAGTGTGATAAAGCTCGAATAAATGAGTACTATTGAATTTTCTTGAAAAATTTCGCGTCGTATTTACGAAAACCAGGTAGAAGATGAGTCGAACATTTGGCTACGTATAAGTGCGGTGAGGTCATCAACTTCTGCTTCAGAACTGATTCAATTTTAGATGCACCTGCTCTTTTTCCATTGCGTCTCAAAATAGAGAAATGGGAATATGTTTTTCGACATCAAATTCACTGTGAAATGTTTAAGAAATGCAAAATGGTGGCTTGCCTAGTGGTGGTACTTCGTAGATGTAGATGAAAGCAAACTGAAAGGAAAAATATCACTTTTCACTTGACTGTTAGCATCTCTCAAGCTTGCGATTCAGAATGGGGGAGCTTCGGCATGTTCTAAAGTTTCAACGCCGTGACGTCAGAACGTCGAAATTGTCGACAATGTCTAGTCCTTTCAGAATAACTGTGAGTATTGGGGGGGTTGGGGAGGCGTGGGAGGTGGGAGGGTCACACCTGGTTCGCCAGATTAGATTGGCGAATCTTCAAGGAAGTCGCGTCCCTAATGTAAGTGGTGTCTCCCTGTGAAGGGAAGAGGGAGTTAAAATTGCAGCGATTTCCAAATGACCTTCGGCGTGGATCGCAGGGATTTTGAAAATTCGTCTAGAAAGTGTTTTCTTCCTCCCTGGAAGTTTTCGTTAATTGTAGTCATTTGAATCACGCAAGAGAGGACCCGCGCACACGAAACGCTACGCGTGATTTTATCTCGAGAATGGATTCGTTGCCGTTTGGTTCCAGCGTGGAGGAGTATTCGTGGTGGTAAGCCATTTTAATGACCTTGAAAGTTGGTGGGATGTCACGATCCAAAAGATGGCTTATGATTATCCAGATTGAGGGTACGAGTGTTACCTACGTCATTATTATCCCTCTCCCCATCATTTCTCCCGCTCATGTTAGACCGCAAAATGTGGTCACTTCCCCCATTACACTGTCTTCTTCCACGTCCAAAAATGCTATTCTCTCCTCATTTTAAGTCCTCCATGAAGCTCTTCAGCCACCATTTCTTTCGTCTCCTTCTTTCTCCTCCTCTGTACTTTCATCTCTTTTTACTTTCCTCCCCCGCCGTTTTATTCCCTCCTCATCGAATGCCCATACCCATGGTACCACTAATATATTATTAGTCGTACTACTAATAATATATTAGTAGAAGTACTACTACATGGTACTACTATTAATAAATTAGTAGTATGGTACTACTAATATATTATTAGTAGTACCATCCCCATGCCAATCTTCTCGCACAAATTTGACCTATTGCCACTGTGAATCACTTTCGACACACCTTTGATAAAATGGGATACTTTTATTTCACCAAAAGTCCATCCAAGATAATAGCGCAGTTAAGAATTCAACCTACGACCAATAGGGTACTGACTTGCAATGGCCTTTAGGTGAGGCAGATTTGACGTAGTCGCAACGCCATTATGGATGAGTAATATCATCAGAGTCATCATCAGCCGACGCGATTTTCAATTAATGCTTTTCAATGATTGCTGATTTAATATTTTGTAACTCAGATAGCTGTATAATCCAGAACAATTTCGGTTAGACCTTCTACAATAAGGAAATGATTCACCACTCCATCACGACAAGTTTTATGAATTACTGTGTACCTATGCTCACAGGCAAATTATTGACGCAAAGAACTAGGTAGTCCGATCCCGCGTGTCAATTGTGCATCCAGAATTACATTCACGACGCAATCACGGTCCATCTTTCGAGCCATGTCGTTGATCATAAAGCGTCCGCTAGTTTTACCGTCATTCATTGTCACATGTATCCCGGATTGGAATTAAATTATTCTTCAGAAGTCGTTCCGAGAGTCCTGTTGGCATTTCATTGGGAAGTCTGAAGTTGTCTTTAACCTCGCAAACACGACCACGTTTGAATACTTATCAGTATCTTTTATTTTAGGTAGGTGATAACAATGAGGAAAGCGAAAAACTATCGTGGGAAGGGTAAATTCGCATATGAAAGGCGTGTGTGAATTACCGTTAAGTCTTCTTGAGGAAAACTTTGGCATCGCCGGAATGACGTAAATAAATTGTATGTCCTCCACCGCAATAATAATAATCTTACGACCGGTGTGCTTGTTTTACCAAAAAAATACGCGACTTATAATACTTATCTAACATTACATCTTCTGCAAGAATTATCAATACATCGCTAACAGTGGCGTGCGGTGATAATTAGCTTCGGGAAAGCTCTCGTTCAGCAGGAAGATATTCATCACCTTTTTCAGACAATTGAAAGATTGAGTTGAAAGTTGGATCATATGAAAGGAAGCTTTCCTACGAGGATCATCGTGCGATCAATGGAGAAGCCATCTAGATAGTCGACTCATTTCCAATGAAAATGCAAATCAGATGATGAAAGAAATCTCCTAAACGATTGCAGTGTAGTATAAAAGAAATGGATTCGATCATTCTCCCTTCTTCTAGGTTCCTGAACAAATGAAAAACCACATTGATGCATACCCAACTCCTGTATCTCCCCCTCCTTTTCACAGGGGAGTGCATTTCATAAGCCTTTCAAATGAGAGTAAGGACTCCGAGTTTATCACACTGTTTAACATTTGACTTGATTGATATGTGCTCGAATACTCAGCGTTATCTGTGTCATGCACGCATTCATGGTCCCTCGCAAGCGTGTACCTGAATTCCGATACACGTGTAGGTCGTGAAAGATTACGTCAAACACATGTACGTGCTATGAATGGCAAAATTTCTTTTCCAAACTTTATAAGTTTCCATCCGGCTGTTAATATCTCGGCACGTTCGTCGGTCATTATGATGAGGTTAAATAATCGGCAAAGTGGTTTCCGGGCTGTTTGGAATATTTATTCCAAAATACACTAACATACACAGAACACCATACAACAGATTCTTTAGCGAACTTCGCAATGCTTAACATTTATAGTGGTGACTTAACTCACGTTAACTCGGTACCACCGTTTTAAGGAGCGACTTACAAGGACTGACTTGGACTGACACACAATCACATTCTGAGTCCAATGCAGGCCATTTGACCTTGCCGCACACACTACCTGTCGACAGTCACTTGTTACAACCATTTGCCACCAGTGTTGCGCCGGTCCGTAAGAAATTGCTACTGCTATGACAACAGTCATTCACGAGAAGTATCAGAGGGTAACATGGTAAGGCATTTTACCGTTGAATTTTGACAGGGACGAGAGAATCACCTATTCTTCAAAAAAGGAACGTAGAATTGAATTGTTTCCACAACTGCGCATCCCATTCAAATCTGGTAGAATTTCATCAATCTTTTATGTTAATGCAATTTCATTTTATCGCAAATATGATAAAATCTTTATGGGTTCTGGTTGTATTCTCCATTGGAGCGAAGGCTTACGCAGAGGCCTGATACGTTGGATCCAATTTCCTCAGGTGCCGCCACGTGTGTCAGCGTTCAGGTACCTAAACGCTGAAATACGCAGTGCACCTGAAGAAATAGGATCCACTGTATACTCCATTCTCCAATATTGCCGCACCAACTTTGTCACCATCGATTTCGATGTCAACAGTATCATTTACACCTAGAGATGGGCAACTTTGAAAATGACCACGGTAATTTTCGTAAATTACCATGGTATTTTGCGTAATTTACCGCGCCCCTTGAAAATTACCGTAATTTTCGGTAATTTTCTAGACAATTCACCCACGTTTGAGATAATTTTTCATACAGATAAATTCCCAACACGTTCTTTTAAGCCAATTCCACATTTCTGACGTGTTTAATTATAAATTGAGGAATGTTCAACTCATTTTGGCATATTTTACTTAAATTACAACATTATTGAGTAATTATTAGTAGAATATTTTTCCTTAAAATTTCTCATACTTTGACAAAAGAAAGCCAGATTGCGTGTTGCTGCCGTATTTCTTTTTACAATTTTGAGAATTTCTAATAAGTTAATGTTGCATTAGGTATGTTTTAAACATCGTATCCTCTCCCTGTTGCTATTGGCATTCTTATTTAACCATACATTTTCTGTTTAATGCTTAAAACTGAAAAATACTGGAAAATTATGGTAATTTTCGAAGATTACCGTAATTTACCACGGTAATTTACCTCAGATGAAAATTACGGTAATTTTCCCATCTCTATTTACACCTACAACAAGTCTGATTTGGCTAAAAATGACGCTCTAGACCAGTGGCTCTCAGCCGGTGTACCGCGGCTCATTAGGGTGCCGGGAAAACAGCTAGGGGTGCCGCGAGATTGTTGCGGGAAAATGAAAAATGTTTAGTATGACCAACGTATGAATTGATGACTCTCACGCCCGACAGATGGTGACAGTAATCGAAGAACGTCTTCCAACCCGACTCGAGTAGTATACTGTACCTAAAATAATACCATATTATATGTTGGTTGCTGATTTTACCATTACCTTACATAAATAAAATAAATTTGAGGGAGCATTTATTTAAATGTGAAGTTAAAATTATCTTGATGCATATTCCATTTAAATTAATTAATATTTATAAAATTAAAAAATCTAAGGGTGCCCCAACATTGTAACCTCGGTCTGAAGGGGACGCAAGCGTGAAAGGGTTGGGAAACACTGCTCTAGACGCTGTATTGCTCGTTTCAAATTATTTATATTAATTTTGGTACGCAAAATTCAGCACATAGATTGTTATGGATTCGCCCAAACGGATGAAAATGCTGAAAAAATAGCAATAGTAGAACTCCAGCATTGCTACAAATCGGTAAAAACAACATACCTCTACAAGAGTGCCTAAAATGGTTTCAATTTCGCTAGAGAGGGAGCCAGCTCGGTCATTGAATTTTATTGAAAATTGTAATTTATGAATTTAAATAAGAAAAAGACGGAACTTGAAAGTGTAAGTTTTTCTGAGGGAACATCTCTTAAGTATCACAAAATGTCAACTCCTGGAAAAACATATTCCTAGCATCAAATCATCTCAAGAGTATTAGGTCATACCTATATGTTCTTCTATACGAAAACGATCATAGAGATTTGCCTTTGGAACTTTATTGTCCCGTCAGAAGGAGAGAGGACGAAATGGGTTTACGTAATCACAAGATATTTTACTCTTAAGTTTGGATTATCTAAGAGGTAATTTCCGAATAAGTCGGTTTGCACGACCTCATCCAACATATTTCGTCGTGAGGGAGGGTGAAATGCATATCAAGGCGCGGATAATATTCTAGGACTTCGGAACCGTTGCTTAAAAATAATATTTTGGTTAAAGTCATCAGTTTCTTGTTTACTTGACCATCAAGTGCCTGCTGCTATTATCGTATTACACCACAATATTCGATGCATTCTTTCCAGTGGCATTAAGCTCCTCAAATTGTGCATATCTTTAAAATTTAACAAATTTGAAGTCGTCGTAAAGCAAGTAAAACGAGTCAACATTAGCACTATTCAGATCCAAATCTTCGCGTTTATTACGTGTGCTGGGAAAGACGGGTGCTGTTCACACGAACGAATGGGTAAAGTTTATATTTCATATTTTTTTTAAATTTCAGAAAACTTTAAAATTGCTATAGCATTAAAAATGTTTAGCAATAGACTTTTAAACAGCTTTGTCCCTAAAATCGTGTCCCCTCTTTATACCGTACCAATCTCTTATCTCCTTCGCACCATTGACGTTTTCATGTTTTCCTCAGTGCATACTGTCCTTGAGAAGTATTAACCAACTTTATCCGCTACCCTTTATAAGGCTTCCCCTTAAACCCCTCCTCCACATTCTCTCCTATAAATTAGATGCAACATATTTATGCACAAGCATTTTAACTCTGATGATGTGTTTAAAATCGAAACCAGTCAGTGTATTTTAACATTGCGTGGAATATTACGAAGAGTTAATTATTTCAGCCATATCAGACGAATTTCGGCTCCCTTAGGGTAGTTGGAGCGAAATGTCATTTCCCCTAGAATTCGATGAATTTGTCCTCAATTTAAATAAAAGACTCATATTTCCAATAATATCAACATATTAACCTCTTGCCGAACTACTTTTAGAGCAATTTGCCTGAAAATATAAGCTGTTTTACATGGGATAGATTACGGTTGTGCATTCCAGAGGGATACTATTGAAAAAAAAAAGGAATTTATAACAGAAGGATACCGTAAAAAAACTAACGGTGTGTAGATTGGATGTTTTCTCAACTATTTACAAAAACTAATTTATTACTCACCTCAGTAATTATAACAGGATTGCCAAAAATACCTGTGCTGTTTTGAAGGCTTTTTAGCCGTACGGCGTGAAAAAATGAGTCAAGTTACAGACTTACGCATACATATTTTTATAGTTACTGAAAATTTTGGTCGTATATAACTATATTCTTGCGCCATAAATATTACAATATCTACTCCATACTTCTTACAGACGCTGAAATTAAAATATAACATTCAAACACGGTGTCCGTTATGACCAGAGACGTTTATTGACTTTTATTTTTCCATTTCATGTCCTTTATTATATAATTTTCATGACTTTTATTTTCCTGTTTCATGACATCCATTTTTTTAAATCGTTCATTTTGTGACGCTTTAGCTGAAAGTATGACATTTATTTTACTGTAAAATTGAAACTAATATTATAATCCGTATAGTTACTGTAGGGTAAGTGGTTCAAAAGAAAGTATCCCCCTCGATTCCTCTCTTTCCCCTAAGCACCAGGATTTCTGTATATACACGGATGTAAAAATTATCAATGTACCTGAAGATATCACTACGTTATGAAACCCGGGTCGTTAGAAATAAATAAATTGAGTGAACTATAACAAAGTATAATTTTTATTTTCCGATATGAAGAGGGGTATTTGTATCGAAGCGTCCTGTCTACGAATTCCTCCAATTCACCTGCTTCCCGCTTACCTTCAACCACCTACTTAACATGTTTTGCTATGCTACATATGCGCATTTATACGAACCTTTCATTTTCTTAATTAGCCTTATTCCTTTCCAATACTATTCACTTTAACCTGTCTGTGAAGTGCATTTCTTTCTCGACGCCATGTTCAAAAAACTGACCTTTTTCCTCCTATTTTCCCGAGATGACGCAGCAGTTACTCCTCTTCACCTTAAACACCTCACCCATGACTTTTCCCGCCTTCAACTTAAACAATCCCCACTTTACAACGCGTTTTACACAACCTTTTTCCCTACCATTACTACAACTTTCACCACACTACAACTAAACCCCCCTCCAATCACCAACCCACTCGGGGGATTTTTTTCTTTAAAACAATACACTACAACATTTACGACAATACAACTACACCCCGTTCCAATCATCAAACAACTCGAGGTATTTTTTCCTCTAAAAAAAATACGCTACAACTTTGACCACACTAAAACCACACCCTCCTCCAATCACCAACTTACTCGGGGGATATAAAGGATTTAAGGTTTTCCCGGCGAATTATATAAATGAAAGTTTCTCGGGTTTCACACCGGGTAAGACTTTTTAAATGTATCGACGTTTCGATGGTTGACTCAGCCATCGTCATCAGGATAATGAGTCGAGCGAGAATGCTGGCGGTTGTATATAGCCGCAGATTCCCCATTGTTGTGGAAGCCGTTACGCGTTCTTTGAATTTCGTCAATTACTGGGCGCCAAGTCCTACTTAAGTTAAATCCGTTGTCTCTATTGATGTTATTTTGCTCCATCTGTATCAATATCGCTTCTTTCGTTATTCTTTCCCAATATTTGGACGCCCGGGAAAGTAGTGTGGAATTTGGGAAATTAACACGATATCCATGGTCAAGGCTATGCTCTGCTAATGCAGACTTTTCCGGTTGAAAAAGCCTAATACTTCTTTCGTGCTCTTTGATTCTTTTCTCGATGGTCCTTCCTGTCTCGCCAATATACACCCTCATACGCGTTTTATACGTCATAAAACGACCATTTTCACAATAGAGTTCTGAGGGTTAAGGATGAGGGAGGAGGGAAGGTATAACTATCCCAGCTGGTGTCTTTCTGTATGGGTCTGAGGAAAACTACTCACTTTTTCAAAGTTTGAGCGCTTTAAATATAAGGCATGGTTCCCGAACGTATCCTAAGAAAACTAACTTAACTTCGATTACGCGTGCACTTACTTCGACTGAAAATCCCCCCCGGTTCTTCATTATAGAATCTTTGGGGATCGTTTCCCACCAGCACAGATTAAAAAACGGTGAATGCTGAGCATTAAAATCTATACCACTTAATTAACCTTACCGCGTCGCGGCAAATCCAGCTCCCGGCGCGCGGAGACGAACCCCGACGCGCGATCGAAAAATCAAATTTATTTCCGGCGTCGCGAACTTTTTTCAAAGTTAACTGCATATAAACCTTAATAAGTCTTCAAATAATGCTCTGATGTAAGTAACTTCGTGTGACTATAATGCCATAAACCCATTTGAATCTCCTACTTAACGTAACATTTTGTCTAAAAATAGCGTCCGCCATTTTGTAACGGCAGAGCAAGATTGTATTGAAGCTATTCTTTAAAACTACGGAATTATAAAGCAAAAATACTATGTTAACAGGTTATATTTTTTTTTATTCCATAAAAATCCTCCATTAACTTCACCATCAACTTAAATCGGAAGATTTTCCGAGAAAACTGAATACGGGCATTTTTCTGGAAATTTGGTCATGTTTGAGCCTCTGTATGTCATTAACGGGTGAAAACTATGCCAAATGAAGTGCTATTCCAGATACATGAATCATTATTTGAGTTTTCATGCGGAGTTTCAAGTTCATATCTAAATAAGCCAGTTTGGAATTTTGGCCAGGTTTTTCCGATTTCCGACCAATGTGCGTTGGAGTGGTTAATAAGGAGTACTTTTATTACTTTCAATGGGTAAACGGTTGGACGCAGCAGAACACCTTTTTACTGAACATAGTTTTTGGGCTGAACTACTGACTGACAGAATTCGTGAGCGACTAAAAGAATCACATCAGCGGAAGTTTGCGATGCCTCTATGGCCGAGGACCTCCGAGTGACAATTGCTTTGACAAGAAACCCTTAAAAATAATGTCAGCGTTCTGACAAGTAGTTCAGTGGCATCAAGTAAGGGAACTTTGCAATCATTAAACAACAGTTTGGGTCTATCATGATTGTTCTAGATCTTAAATTTGAAAGGAAAGTAATTTTCGTTGGTACATATTATTAGTATTTTATTAGCTGCGTAACTGTTATTATTCGAGCAGATGTAAGACAATGACCATAAAAATAAAATATATGATTATACAACTTCAATGGTGCGGTTATACCTATATTCCAGCCACTATTTATTATCTTTCGCTTATTTGCATTTTTAACCATTGGCCTGTTCTTTTGGAATGAAACTCGAAGAGTTGTTGTCATGTAAGTTTCGAGAGAAGCGCGTGGTTTCCATTTCAAATTGGTGTTTTTATTGAAACACACAACTGAGAAAATCAATCTACAATCAGCCGATATTGTCATTTCCATTTGTCTCATTATATTTCTCTCTTTATATATCTCATAAGTATTTCTACTTTTTCTAGGTGAAACGGAAACCCCAGCGAGGTGATAAAGGAGGAAAAACGCATACGCACCTCTAAGACATCTAATTCACTTCATCCCGTGCTCCAAGAAATTAACTGAGGCAGAATGCCGGATATTCTGGTGAATGGTAAGTTGAGAGCGACTATTCAGAGTCAGTTTTCACCGCATCAGTATCATAATCACAGCAGGTGTTTTCTGAAATAAGATTGGTTCTTTAACAGTATTTTTCCATCATGGAGCCATGGAACCTTCCCTCTCATACAACACTTTGCACTTATTCCCCCATTATCTTCCTCTCAACCGTTTTATGTCACCAACTTTCCCTTGTGCCATTCATAAACTTTATTCCATATTTTACTCCCTCCATTCCTGTTTCCACAACATTCTCTCCCCTAACGCAGTCTTCAAAGGGACCTTAACTTGGGACGTTTCCGAAATCTGCTTTTTCTGCCTCCGTCGATTTACTCCGCTCAGCTTCCAATCTTCGTGCATTTTAAAGCCACTGCATTTCTATGTCTCCTTTCCAGAGCCCCATCTTTGTTCTTCACGAAATCAACATCCATGAAAATCTATGCTTCCCTCAAAGGCCAAGTTTCGGAACACAGTAATGTCACGCTCATTTTTTCCTCAATTCCTTTGAATCATCTAAATTAACGTTTTCTTCACGTTTTCACCGAGAGACCCAATCATTAGTCGCCTCTCAAGTAAGCACGCACCTTTCCAGTTAATTTCTTCTTCTGGTTCTTGTTACTCAACCAAGTTTCACCAGTAATTCTACCCAGGTACGCAAATTACCTCGCTGGCTCTATTTTATTTTATCGAAAAATGTAATTTTTAACCTATCCTTAGGCCTATTTCTGCTTCTCCGGATTTATTTCATCCCTCACATTGCATGATAGTGTTGTAGGCTCCATAGTTCATGTAATATTTCATTTTTATTTATTCATTAACCACCAAATGATTTCATTTGGGACGTGAAATTATTTTTAATTCGCAGGTCACGCAAATGCGAAGCCCTTGTTGGCTGATGACGACCCGAACATCGTGAAATCACCATTCAGTGCCTTCGCATCCCAGATAGAAATACCCGAGGTTCCTCTCCCGGATTATTTGTTTGAATGCTTGGACAAGAACTACGACATGCTCAAGGACCAGGACTGGGTGGTAAGAATAGCAGGAATAGTCCGTAGAAACTTCATTAGTTCTAAGCGTGCAGGGAATAAAGCTTATATTACGATAAACTTTATGAAAGCTGTTTGTATCACAAATGTTTTTTTGCAAAAGATTGTTTTTCGGTTCTTTAATTACAACTGAAAATCAAATTGTTTGGCTATCTACGTTTCATATATCTCCAATCCATTCAAAGAAATGCCGATTTATCAATGCTAAATATTCATATCTTCCGTCAATAAAAAATTGAGAATAGATTGATAAAATACAAATATTCCACTCTCATCCTGTCGTGACGACACGTTTATGGTATTTAGATGTCTCCGATAGATCTAATATCTCCTTGGTTTCAACTCGTAGTTGACTTCGAAACCTGACAAATTCAGGTAATATACGTCAGATGGTCGCAATAACGATAAAATCCTGAAATCTAATGGATCGAAATTATCATAGACCTGTGCTTGTTACATTTTTCGAAGATTTTTATAGTTGTTAATTTTCACTGATTGTGGCCAAACATGAAAGTACAAGCCCCGTATACTTCCCCCCGGATTGAAATTAAGTTTTATACTAAATACTGTCATAGGAATTTCAAAAAATTAGATCTTTCTCCATCCGTATTGCGTTTTAATATGAAGGCCAAAATCATCCAATCAACTCAACATAATAAGTATATCTGATGACATCCGAAATATATTTTTAGCGCATTTTACAGAAATACAGCTAAAGGGAGAACATTTAGTTGGTGTTTTAACTATTCAATTTTAGGGTGCCAATAATATAAAATACTCTGTTTGCATATAAGTCCGTATTTCGTCTGTGTGTGAGAGGTGGGAGATCGATATTATTTCCAATCACACTTTTTCATCTTGTTTACATCTTTCAACAGTTGTTTAAACAGGATACACGGCTGTCATATTATTGTAGATGGTCATTTACAGCACCTTAGATATTTATCTCACTTAAATATCACCCGCGGCACTCCTTCCAGATTAACGTCTTCCTGCGTCACGATATCCTTATTCTTAACTTTTGTCGTTTATCAAATATTGAAATTCTGGGATCAAGTTTTGATAGTGCTCCTTGATATATTACTATCCGAAGACTATTGTTAATGTTTATAATAAGCAGTAATATGTTCACCATTCAGCATTTATACAAAATTTCGATGAGCCTCAAAACAATTGCTTTGTAATAAAATATTAATTCTTTCGAACAACAAGGATTTTTTCACATGAAGTGGCATTTTCAATACTCAACTGATGCTGTGCATTCGTTTCATGTTGGCGGGAACTTTTTTTACGTTGATGCCAGTGATATCATTTTGTAGTAAAGTTTTGACTTTTTTGAAAAGTCAAAGAAAGAAAAACAATGGATTCAAATCCATTCGATAATACGATAAGCTTTATCTTAACATTCAATTTTTAGATAAGAGCCACTTCCACTGTTTTCGGATAAGTGGTTCATCAACTTATGATCTAATTTCTGATGTAATCAAAGCTTTCGTTGTCCCAATATCTCCCAAATGGGATTTCCCGCTTCACCTTGATGTAACTCAACGCTCATTCAGTGGAGTTGCTCATAACACAATTCAACTCATATGCAATATCTCACTTAATCCGTTATGCAACATGATCGCCAATGATTATAACTTGGTCATTGACGCAAACCATATTAGCAAAATTATCGATTTAAAATAAAAATAAACAAAGAAAACATTGATATGGTTAATATGTATAGTTAATAAATTCCATTTACGCCCAGTTTGTTTTGGATGTAAGTATTTCAATGAATATTTGATGGAATATAATCCTAATTAACGAGGCAAACGGCAATTTTTGAACATGATCTGGGGCTCTCGGGGATGCTCGAATGGTCCGTCGTAAAGTTGGACAGCATGCAGCCCAAGACCCGGGAAGAATTTTTGCCACCAATCAGGTGGAATTAGAGACAACTCAACGAATATATTGAAAAAAATATTTTAGCAGAAAATTTTCTACGCCATAAAAGAGTCGATGTAAAAGCTGCTACACTCTTGGAGGGGGCACCGGAAGGGCTTTGCATTCTCTCCGCAATATAGTGCCAAAATGATTAGGCGAAGAGAAATATTAGCCCTCTTTATAGCGCCTATATCTCAGAGCGTAAATAAAATTACCGAAAGGAGGCACTAGACTTGGACAGCGACATTTGGAGCATGAATTTCTTGCGCCAAAGAAGACCTAAAGCTGAAATCTTGTGTAAGATTTTTATGAAATCTGATGAGCACTAAAATTTAAACATAACAGCTCGAGCCAAGAGTAGAAACATCTTCAGTTATACAGAAAAACTACTCATCGTCTAATTTCATGTAACACCGTCTTACTAAGTGAAATTTCCCCACTCCATTTTTGTCAGTGCCGCCTTCACAGTTCCCCGTCGGGCTTCTACCACCCCAGTAGGCGACCACAGGCGGCGGCCGTTAACTTGAGTTGGCTTGGAAGTATAGACCCACCTTAAGGCCTTCGTAACGACTATAAATGTCAAAACCTAGGGCGTCAAATTCAATGAAAAAGTTTTTCATGGGCTATGCAAAGATTTTCTTTTACTCTTATGAAATAGTTTATGTCAAAGTGATATTATTCCCATGAAATTGTTTCCTACTTGTTTAAACAAAAGTAAACCACTATTTTGCGGAAAATTTTACTGTGAACAAGATGCAAAAAGTTAGTGTGGAGAAATATTTTCAAATATAGGTAAGTAGAGCGGAATGTTGACAAATGGTGTTGCTCTTCAGCCACTCTTTTTAAAAAATGAATTAGAAGTCCACATTTAAGTGAGTGGTTCTCAAGTTAGATAACTTTGAATAGAAGTATCTTGATAGTTATAACCACTTGGAAAAATGTATTCTTAATTTTAAAGAGCATATAAATTGTTTTTGCCAATGCTATTTATTCATGGTCTTAAGGTAAGTTTACTTCTCGTTCTATTTTTTAAATATGAAATATCACGAGGTCAATAAGTATTGATTTTAAGTGTATCTAAGGAAGTTTCTAAATTTATAGAATCAATCTGAGGTCCCATTAACAAGTTAAAATCGCAAAGAATTGATGTTATTTTAAGGAAGGATGTTACCTACTAATTCCAAAATCGATAGCTTACAGTTCTTTAGTTACTACTTTGAGGTAGAGGAATTCAAATTGGGTGAATATACTATAGGTAAGCAACGCTGTGTGGATGAAAATCAATCTTAGCTCTTGCATATTAAAGTGACTCACTTAATACACCCCAGTTCCACCCCAGTTACAGAGCAAAAGATTTCCACCTGGGTATATTTGATGCAGGCATCCTCTTCGATCACCTCTAACTATGGCTGACCCAGAAATATCTGGGGCTAGCACACCAACAGAGCTCAGCTGGAACTATGGCTGCCACAGCCATAGTGGATTCCTGCAGCAGCAATAGGGTGTTAGCAATAGGCTATGGCTACAGTAGCCATAGTTAAGGCTGGCTGAAATATTTAAATAGTCTATGGTTGGGAGAGCTATACATCCGGTTGCGGGAACTATTCCTTTTTTCCGCGGACGCCTGCCCTCTTTAAAGACAAGTTAGTTTAAGAAAGTTATCTTAGGAAGCTCCAAACATCTCTCTCCCACATTAAAACTCGGTCATTTCATTATTACAATGTCGAGCTGTTGGACTTGATTTCGCCATGGAATGAATTAATGGCAAATGACGCAGGTGTGTACTAAATCTCAATACTATCGGTTTTTTCACGTCATTAAGCCTACTTTATGCAATCACTGTTTCCATTTTTTGAGTTCCCAACAATGCTATATGCCGCGTCTACACTGACCACTTAAGTGCGCACTTAAGTGGTCAGTGTAGACGCCGTGTAGACGCCCTCTCACCACTAAGTAACGGGTCCAATTTAGTGGACCCGGGGACCCCCTTTTAAGTGGATTTGGATGATATCGATAGTGTACCGTCAAGGTGGTCGAAGTCTCGTCATCGATAGGTAGAGGAGTTTCGATAATCATACAGATCATATATGTGCTTATATCATTTATATGAGGAGTTAAGTAATTGCCAAAGTGTTATCCTTCTTTTACATTTGTTTATAGGGTTATAAGAGTCTAGAACATATCTTATATTACTTCTCGGGTACATCATTTTTGCGCGATGCAAATATCTTTCCATCATCACTACGTAGCGCTGAGGTAGATATAATATCTGTGTGTAGACGCTCCCCTGCATTTAAATGCTGCACTTAATTACACTCAACTTAAGTACACTTGTAGTGTAGACATGGCAATAGAGTTGATTTAAGCTGAGTTACTATTATTCACTTAGCTTTTTTTGTAATCATTTCCTTCTTACTAGGAGCATCGCATTGAATAAGATCAGCGAAGGTAGCATCGGAGAAGTAAACAGTCCCCGAGTGACCCAATATGATATGATATAGATTTCAGCCTAGATAAAGCTTTCAATGGCTGTGATAAGAGATAACAGAATTATAATATGCACATCTTCAAAAGCCACTTGAACCACCTCTTAACTGTAATCAGGTATATAATTAACCATGAATTCATTCACAAAGCAAATTTCAAAGCGTTAAGAGTTTTGTAATACTGGTATTCCCAAGATAATAATCTAACTTGTGTATCGCTCTGAGTAGGAAAATGCTGAGAACTTTAACCTTGCTTTTGGGGGTGGTCGGCATATAACTCGATACTTATTGAAATAAATGCGTATTTCGAAATACATAAAGCAAAAATGCCATAAACAACCCAATGGTCAGTTTTATTGGTGATAATAGAAGACATAGGTGTGACGATAGAGAAATAAGCAGTTAAAATTTTATGCCATGGAAGAGATTCAACGACGCAATTTTCATTTATCGGATGTTTTCGCAAGTAAATATGTAATTGGTTAGGTTTTTTGGAGTGGCGGATAAAAGGCGTTAATGGTGGAATCCAGCTCATAAAAGGAGGACATAGAATGTGACGATCATTAAACGAGACAATAATTGGATTCATCAAGAGCAAAAAATGAAATACTTAAGAGGAAGAGGTTAAGTAGACTGAGGTCAGGAAAAGATAACGTCAACATGAGGCAGAACGGTGGCAGAACGTGCATATCGATGAAGAAATGATCTTGGCATCGAAAGGATTTCGCTTGGTTACGAGATGACTCCACCTAGCGATACGCTGATCACAGTTGAGCGATAAAATACTTTTTCACGCAGAGGGCAAAAATGTCTTTGTGGAAAAAATTGGGATAACGGCTGTGACTAATGACTACGCATTTCAGTGGTGACAAAAGAGGTAACATTCATCAGATCAAAAGGTTTTTCGGGTGTGCCGCGTGATGATCAGGTTTAGCCTGACGTTTCGTGACCTCTACTGGTCACTTCTTCAAGAGGGAATTTTCTTTCAAGAGGGAATTTCATATTCCCTCTTGAAAAAGTGACCAGTAGAGGTCACGAAACGTCAGGCTAAACCTGATCATCACGCGGCACACCCGAAAAACCTTTTGATCACCATGGGCCGCGAAACCCTCAATGAACAATTCATTAGATGATGATCCAAAATAAAGTCTATAAATGGAAGCACTTAACAGCCCATTCTTTTGCGTGACTACTTGCTGATGAAATCACAGTTTTGAAGAAGTACTTACAGCATAAATACGCAATAGTAATGGGTCAAGGAGTTAAGTTCGTAAAATGAATGTCGGGTTATTTTTTCAATTTTTTTGTACAAAAGATTTCGCTACCTTTTCGAGGCATGAGAATCCTACAATTCCACGCCCGTTTTGATACAAAAAATCAATGCACCTCAAAGTGCGCGAATTCTATATAAAATCAATTGACTTACCCTGGACTCGAAAACGGATCTTTCAATTGGAGTGTTTAGTCAGTTACACAACCAAGACGTGTTAATTCAAAGCAAATTTCCCGTCGTTTTGGACTAGTATAATTTTAAACAATATTACCGGGAGGTAATATTGTTTAAAATTATGATTAAATTCAAAATTGTGATGTATTATTATATTAAAAATTGTGTGGAAGCACAATTACAAAATGACATACGAAGGTATAAATCCTCCTTAAGTTTTGACTTTCACGATCGCAGTCGAACCTCTCGCCCTCTAAACATCTCTCGAAAAATCTCGTTACATATACGCAGTGGACGATTTGAGGATTGTAGGATCGTTTTCCTAAAACCCAGATCTTGAAGGTGGACTGATAGAAAATGTGTGGCTGATTAATTTTGCAAACGGCGAGTGCAATGCGCCCTCCATTTTAAATCTATGGTACTCCAGATTCTCAGAGGTATGTATGTACATCACACTCTCAGAGGTGATCACTTTTTCACTTCCAATATTTTATACGTTCTGAAGGACAACGTGTCGCATTTTGCTTCATGATGAATGAGTGACCCAAGTACAGCTTGCTTTTAGATGGAAGAGTCACCTCGTATAGAATCTTCGGGCCTCCGGTCAGTAGCGTGGCACTCTATTCAATGAACCACCGCGGGAGCTGGAGGAAATAGAACGAGAAACTGGGGCATAAAGTAAAATTAGAGGTGACCCATAACATTATCAGTCAATTTACATCACTTCCACATGGGCTCAGAGACTTGTTTTCTCAACAATTTGGTAGTCCATTTGCCGTCATCAGTTCTTAATTATCATAAAAATACTGACAAGTATTACATTATCGATCGATCGATTAGACGGGATGTTTCATCGATGTGAGATTTTTCTGTTGTCTGCCGATAACCATCGAAATCGATAATACCGTCATCAAAATTCATTTGTGTTATGCCCCTAAGAATTAAAGTTATTTCTCAAACAGATAAATGAGCATCAACTATGTACGTACATATACTTATCTAGTAATTAATGATATGTATTCTCCTTCAAGGAGTAGTATCGCCTATCAATTTTTATTAAAGTAAAAACGTTATTTATGCGAGCCCACAGTTTTTACGCAAACCGATGAATCCTGTTTTAAACTCACCGCTGTTGCCGGTCAGCCTTACCATAATCTAATGCTTTACTTTTCAATTACCAGCCAGTTTTCCTGTTCATGTTTGGGCTCTTTCTCAGTACCTAAGTTGCAATGTTACCCCGTGAGAAACGCATAAAGGGTTGAACACAGCAATTGCGGAACGTCGACATAAACATCTGGCTACTATGGGGCTGAAAAATAATTTATTTACGAGTAAGAGTACATTTCCCTTTCTTCGTTTAGGCGGACGTCGTCAAGGGGACCAGTTACAAGTTCCGTGAAATTGAGCCATTGACGAGGAAAGTCGCAAGTGCCCTCACCCGGATGGGATTCAAGAAGGGCGACGTGCTCTACTACGTCACCTATGACGTGGCCCTCACTTACGTGATCGCATTCGGAGTCTGGAGGTGTGGAGGAGCCGTAAGGGGCTGCTACCAAAAAGAGGACACAGGTACGAAATTCGTTCCCTTCCCATTATATCATTCCTCAACGTAGAGTAATAGCAATGCCACTGGAATTATCACTGCAGGGAAAGTAAAGCAGTGCAAATAGATATAAGGCAGCAAACTTTCTGCCGAAATAAGGGTGATGAAATACGTACAAAATTGCCAAGAGAAAAAAATCAAGGATATACGTAGATGAAATAAGGATGTCCTAGTTCATCAGTAAGGATAAGATCGTTGGATAAAAATCATCCTTGATGGATCGTATGGACACACCATATATTTTCCTTAAATCCTGCTGAAACCTATGATTCCTATAAGAATAAGGAATCCTGTGTAGTACCTGCGCATTTACCTGGAAAGGCAATAGTCCGTGGTTCGATTCCCGGTACAAGTGAATATCTTCTTATTGCAATTTACTACGTACCTATTTCATCGCCGTTATTTCAAGCTATGCATCACCGTTCGGGCAACGCCATTATTTCGGAGATGGGCTACGATGAAAAAGCACGTGCTACCTGAGGAACTTGATGCAAGGCATATAGAGAGAGGAATGCACCAACATAAAAAACGAAATCCTCTCTTGAAGATGTATGGCAGAGCTTTTTTCTCTCCTTTATTTTATTTATTCACTAGCGGAAGGTGCCCCTTGAAATTCAACGGGTGTGAAAAAGATTGAACTTATTTTATAAGAAAATCACAAAGCTTGGAGAATACTGTTGGCGTGGTCATTTGAGGAGTTTGTATCCTATCTTGTACGTTGTGTTCGATGTAGTAGACATGCTGACCGTTTTCCAGGTGCACGGAGAGATGATCCTCTTTTATGCACGGGAAACCCAAAAATGAGTGATTGCAAGTTAACTGCACTTTAGCACCTTTAAACATATATAAATAACTCGCAACGTTTATGATGTGGAAATTGGTCTAAAAAACAACTAATGAGAGGTAGACGGTTCCACTACGTGTAATACATCTGAGTATTAAACGATAATAAACAACGTTGTTTGTTGTAGCAATATAGGCATTATTACCATTACTATTCGCTACACCTAAGTATTTTTGCACATTTAATTAAGTGTGCAGTATATTTAATTCCTTTATGTGTATCGTTTACTACGTAAGTGGCCTCTCATATACATGCAGTGCCTCTATGAGAGCTACTATGAGAATAGACATCGAAGGCTATACTTATTGTAAATATGCATTGAATTTATCGATTACCCAACGAAGCAATCTATCATGGGGCCCTTGGGACTCTTCTTATGGAGCCCTTCTTATACAAATTGTCTTTCTACGTGCTATCATGAGCCTTCAGGAAAAAGTGATACTTAAATGCTAGAGGCGTGAAAATCCTTTGAAAATCAAATCTCTGGTTGTCAATGAAATATGCTATTGTTGATTTCAGAAAAAAATGTGAGATTTTTCAGCTTAAAAAATTATATTCAGACAAATATGAAGCGCAAAAGAAAATCGAATGAAAGAATAAGAAACTTCATTTATTCAGCCATCCGATTAAAAACATTTCAACCCTCTATCTTGAGTGTAAGTAATTTAAAAAAAAACAAAGAATTATACCACTGCAAAAACCCGATACATAGCGTACCAAAGGGCCGCCACCTTATTGGGACCTTTTGGGGTCCTGAAATCTGGAATGTCGTCGGTCATAATGTCGTTACTCATTCATTGAGGCATTCAATGAACGGCAAAAAGACCCAATCGAACGACATTTTGAACGAATCTATGAGCTGATGTCAGAGCCGTTGCCTCAGTTTTGTGTTCCGTTTTTAGCGCACCGCTACGAGTTTCGCATTTGTTTTTGTAGAAATTTGGCGGTATAGAGAAATTGCAGAAATGGAAAACACTGAAGGCTGTGAGTTTTCAACCTAGGATTATGAATTATGTGTAATTTAGCATTTATGTTTGTGTTTACATAGAAGAGTTAAACAATGTTTTATGTCATGAATACATGGATTTAATTAATTAACGGCGGTTGAGGTTGTTACTAACGTTATCATCATTATCCAGTTCCGTAGTAATATTTATTTTTGTACGTCCGTTTTACTAGTAGAGGCAGAAAAATTTAGTTCTAATTAATCATAGGCACCAATTCTATCCATTTTCTGACAATGTTGCGGTTATTTAGGGCATGAGTAACCTCTTGTATTGCTCGGCTCACGCTCACTTGGCTCAGGCCAAGGAGTCTATATAAGGAGTATTATGTAGTATCCCTGGCTCAGGCCAAGCCCTCCACTAGCGCCCTCACCATGTCCTTTGTTAGCCGGTAAAGTCCCACAAAAACGTTCTCCCGCGAGGCAAATGGATCTGCACCATCTCTTAACTGTCTCAACCTATTTCTTCTCATCGCATTTTCTCTCAGTATTTCTTCCTCCTCATTCCTACGCCGCCTCGCAATTGCAGCTTCCAAAGCCCAGTCATCCATGTCTATGAAATATTAACGGATGGAAGGTTATCCATGAAAAATAATTCGTACGAAACTCTTTTAATATATGCGTCCAACATGTGTGCAAGTCGAAAATAACTTCCAATCACATGAGCGTCAACGGCATAGTGAGATATCTTTGAAACTCAACAGGGAAAGGAATTCCTTTTTAAGTAACTCAAACGCAAGGCATCCAAATAGTATTTTCAAATGAAATCACTGTTGGATGAGTGATATTCTGATTGCGTAGATCATACCCATTAGCATGGCATTAATAATTATTTCTACGAAGAAGACTGATTTTCCACTAGGTATACAACTATGAAAGCATGAAATAGATTAAATACGAGGATTTCTATAAGTATAAACGCCGGCATTGTCATTAATCAACCTCGAATTATGAAAATATGTTAGAAGTAAATAAGTATTACTTACTTGACTCTCAAATACCGCCAAAACAATAAACAAAACACTAACGGAAAGCGCTTGAAAAGCTCGGCTGCGGAGGCGGGGCGGGGGGGATTTCCCATGATGCTCTTTAATTCCCGTCGCGACGCTAGCGCCGTCCACCGAAAAATTACGGTCGACACGGAAGCTTCGGTTTTGAGTCGGTCCGTGAACGAAGAACTGCCAAATGAGCCGTGGTCGCCATCTTCGTCGAGATTGATGACGTATTTCTAAAAATGAGGGAAGTGATGACGTAATGTCACCGTTAGCGACATTCCCGGATAACCCCCCAGAGATTAAAAAAAATAGCCTACAATTTTCCTCATGCCTTGAACTATTAGTCTGCAAAATTTCAGCACGATCAGGGTAAAACTGTAGATTTGTATAAAAACCAAACAGACAGACAAACGACAGAAAACATTCTTCTTTATATATACATATAGATTTATTCCTCATATTTGAGTACTATGCATGTAGCAAAGTTACTCATGAACCGAAAAATATATATTATACATATAGGTATATGCATCAACCGCAGACATAAATAATCACCAATAATAAAGCACACAGATTGGACAAAGTCTTGTAACCCAAATCTTAATCATCTCAATGGTTTTCATCACAGAGTCGCTTCTTGGCTCTGTGTTTCAGCAGTAAGGATAAAATAGTGTTGACCAATACTCTTCCATGTATCAAAATAAAAGCGACTATTTTCGTCATTTTAGAGCGAAATCAGATTCATTTCACACGTGGGGTAAACCGTACAGTTATTGGCCACATTGTATTTTGAAGAGCATAGTAAGAGTACAGTTTCAAAATATTTACAATAATAATGGCAAAATTTACAATAGTGATTATTGTAAATTTTGCCCAACTATACTCTGACTATGCTCTTCAAAATACCATGTGACCAAAAACTGTAGGGTGGCCAATAACTGGGGCCTGATTCTGATGCTTTCCCGATGCTCAACTTTTCCACCAAAACGTCATTAGTTTCCACCAAAACGTCATGACTATCCGACACTACGTCACATGTTCCACCTTCCACCAGAGAATCGTTCACTACATCGTTCATCGTTCAATGACTGGTGGAAAGTCAAGCTTCCCTTCAACCCGTCATCCACTTGGTGGAACAGCGCTAGTGTCGTGGTGGAAACTTTCCGACGGAAGTAAGCGTGCGGAAGGTAGACATCTTTTTGTTCGCGGTTTCGAGGTAAGTCGGAAATCGGCATAAGTTTGTGATGTTCGGCTCTCCAGAGGGGGTCATTGAGCCGTTCATTTAACGGATCAAGAGTCGTTCAATGAACGAATGGTGGAACTTTCCACCAGTCTTCCACTGGTGGAAGATCAGAATCCGCGGCCAATCAGAAACCTGATTGGCCGCGCAGTATGCGTCAACGCAAAAACGGCCACATGAAAACGTACCTTGATTATTTTGTTTGCGATACTGAATTGCGCACTGTATTCCGCTTTCCGTGTGCGACATCTAAGTTCTCCCAGCAATTACTCACGACCACTTTCGTCCACTGTTGTCTTTACAGAGGAGTTCGAGCGTCAGATGCGGGAAACGAGGTCCCGCTTCGTCATGTGCGACCCGGAGACGGCCGAGCCGGTCAAACGGGCCTCGGGGAGACTGGAGTGGCCAGTCCACTTGTTGTCCATCGGACGCGTCGAGGGCGCCACCGAAGTCGAAGAGATGATCGAGAAGGAAGACGGATCCGGTAAGCAATGGAGGGACCGCGTCCCTGGTTCATCCTGCATTCCCTATTTCACCGCACCCCTCTCTCGAACAACTCCACCATGTCCTCAAAATATCCTCCCCTCACCAAACATTTTGGTTGGTTATTTGGCTCCAACGAGGGCAGGTGGGTAGTTTGGTAAGAAAAAGATTATCTGGGAAGAAGGGGGGAAGAATGGAAGAAGGGGAGAAAAAAATTCGACGTCAGCATTACCGATATTAGCCCACTCTTAATGAAGGGTGCCGACTGGACCACAGTTTAACGTCCCATCCGGCGGACGGAGAGCAATACTAGATCTCTACACATGGCACTTGACTGAATATTTCAACTGTTGACGGCTCTACTTTGTGGAATAACATATCGTTGGAGAATTTAAAATACTTTGTAGTATTCCACAATGATTTATCAACCCAAACGGTTTCAACGCTACAGCGTCATTATCAATGGTACAATTCTTGTACCCTTGATTGATTGATGGTCGAATTGTGCCCTTGATAATGACGCTGTGGCGTTGAAACCGGTTGGGTTAATACATCATGTGGAATACTTTTAAGTGTTTGAAATTCTCCCACTTGACTGAATATTGAGATTCCGATGAGAAATCTGGGCCACTACTGGGATTTGATCCTGGACCCTCGGGACGAGAGGACTGTGCTCCAGCCACCACACAAACCCGATCCTCCACACCAAACTTTTTCAATCCTTCATTTGATTTTGTTGTTTTTATTAAATTCACCAGGTAACCATACTTTCTTGCACCTTCATTTATTTTCTACATCAAACAATATAACACAACCATCATAAAATATTTAAAGAAGCACCGAAAAAAATATGGATTCGGGAGTTAACGAAAGTTGTTCCTTCAGAAAATGTAAGGGTTTCAATTATGTACTTCATAGCGTGTTAAGGGTGACCTACGCGTATCGTATTAGCGGTAGATGATGAAGATAGCAACGCAGGCCGGTCACCGGTTTTCGTAAGCAATCAGTAGGCGATTCCTAAGATTCCAAAGCAGGTGATAATTTTTCCGAGCCGTGTGATCTCGAATCGGCTTTCAGTCGAGGCTTGTTTATGTGATGCGTGTACCCGCGCTAGTTCATGCATGAACACTTGCGCGAACATATTCACCAAATTAGAACAAGGACTACTTTCTATACGAGCGTTCATGCATTCGCACAAGTTGCAGGTAATCAAACGACGAAATATTGCTGGGAATCATTCACTCATGAAAACGCGCGGGTATACATAGTGTAGTCAGGTCAATATTGAAAGAAATCATCACATTTAGATTTTATGTAGTTTATCATAAATTCACCTTCAGCCGTTCAACAAAATATTTTTGTTTGCCGAGAATCAAAGACTTTTTTTTTTTATATTTTCCAATATTTTACAGCCTTGTAGAACCGTAACCGTTACGAACAACTAAGACTGCGCTCCCAGCAGGAAAAAAGGTTTTTTTGGACCTTCGATTTCGGAAAGGGAATCGGATCACGGACCCTAGGGTTTCCGAGCCAATTCTCAGATCACTACGCTGCAGAGTATCCAAATTTCCAAAGTATCAGCAAGAATATGTACACTACGGCTATTTCCCATAAATATACCAAAAATCACCTTGGGTATGGTACATTGGTAATGCAGTGGTCCGGGTAGTGGCCCGGAAAATCTATGGTTCGAGGCGGCTCGATTCCCGATCCAGAAAACCCTATTTTCCTCAGGCGAATATTCAAATTGTCGACGTTTGTTTGATTTCGCATCTTAATAGGCTTAATTAATCTGGTTTAATCATCTGACTGTGAGATATTCAGATATGAAATCCGATGCCGTGCGATGTTTGGCTTTCTTTTAAAACGCCGCCCTTTAGCATCCACGTGTTGCTCAGCGGATATCCAAAATTATTAATGGAACATTCCTCCTGAGCTAATCAGTTAATCCTTGGACGAGACGTAATGGTAAACAAGAAAACTGTATACCATAAATGTGAACGAGATTACGCGAGACGAAAGTAAACGAAAAAAAGATACAAATCTTATCAGGACGTTGTAATTACCATAGATATTTAAATCGAAAATTATATCCCGAACTTAAACTGGTTTGGTTTAAAAATAAAACTGACGTCGCTAGAAAAAAAGTGATTTAGTTTTTGGGATTGACTCGCACGAATTTAATTTCTTATGTTCTCCATTTTTATGGCGTAATAACATGATACATTTCTGAGCAAACTCTGGACCTTTGTGAGTCAAATAGCGTGGTAATCAAAAGGATCCTTATAGAAGAAGACTTCGGCCAGAACTTGAGGGGCCTCTTTCCCTGTCTCACCACTGGAAGGAGCCCGCAATTTGGAGGATTTCGCTCAAAATATCCAGAAGTAAAATATGAAATACGCAAAATAAAATAAAATCAAGAAGAATATCACATCATTTATTTAGAATTATAAAGTAATAAGTAATAATCATCAGAGCCAAATAAATATTTGTCAGAAACACGTACACCATAATGGAGGCTCGGGCTTGAATTAGAGTGTTACTGGTATCGATGCCCATGGAAAATGCCTTAAACTACCATACCAATTCTGTTATGTTCCTATATCTTTGTTGCCCCGAGGGTGATAAGGAGCCGCTAAATTGTATGATCAGAGAGGTTAGATCCTCTGCTGCTTGTTTCCCGAAAAACTCTCCGACAGTGTATGGAATCCAAGGCTGTAAAATCTCCAAAGCCCTGATGTACACAGTGTAGGACCTAAGCTTCTCGGGGCCTTGTGGGGACTAAAGCATAGGTCCTTCGTCCATTATTGATATAAAGTATATTGATTCATATAAATGGCGTATCCAACTCAAAACTGAAGGGGGACATCTTTCTGAATTCAACCTCATGGGGGAGGGGGCGACATGCAATAATATACAGTAACAAAAGGGAGAAAAGTGAATCATATATATTTTTTTAAATACTATATTAATTCTTGAACAATATTTTTGAACATCTGTGCAGGGCCCTCAAGGCAATAATTCACAGAAATATAAGGAAGAACACCATTTATTAAAAAAAATAATTTTTGAGCAATAGTTAACGGGGATTAGCTACGTTTTTTCTAACTACAGCTTCCACTAATTGCTTCTTATTTGAGAAAACCCATTGACGGTGAATGCTTAGAATTTGCTAACCCACTTAACTTATTTTCACCAATAGCTGATCTTAGCCATGTTTTAATTCGGCGAAGGGAGCTGAATGAGCCCTCAATTTTGCTTATTGTGCAGGGTAGTGAAAAAATCAGTATCGCCTTCCTAATGGTCGAGAAAAACAATTCGCTCTTTTTTAAAACTTCAATGATATCTGGCACTTTCTGTACCTCATTCCACATTTTAAACCACTATTCTCTTTCTCCTTCAATTCCTTCAAAATTGTAAAAATATTTACAACATGATATAACTTCATTCCAATTCTCCAAAGAAACATCTTTCATGTTGCTTGGATGAAAATGTGTCAATGAAAATGCAGGCGATTTATTTGAAGAGAATCTGACTTCTAAATATCCAATGATGGAATCCAAGTAAGGAACTGTTAGTGACCTTCACCAAAATTCAGATGGATTTCCGGCTGCGGGGTTGCTTTTATGCTTTTTACGGCCAGCAACGCGAGTGGCGGTTATATCAACATTCAAATTTGTAATTAGTTTCTTTCAAAATGTTGAAATTCCAACTACCAACCTGTCAATCAATTTTTCAGAATTTTTTTGTTTATATTTGTTGCTATTTTACTTTAAAAATTTCCACGTTGGAAGGGGGGGCAGCTGCCTCTACTTGCCCCCCCCCTCCTTTGGATACGCCCTTGTTTCATACAAAGTAAGGGAGATTTAACGACGGCCAATTGTACAATAGTTAGCTATTCTCAAGTGCTTCCAGGATTCCTTTAACTGAAAAAAAATGTTTGTAATAATGATTTTGGGTTTGCATCAGTGTAAAATCTTGTATGTAATGTAATAAGCCCAAATAGAAGAGACCTAATTGTGTTTTTGTTTTCCCAGAGAAAGAGCCACGATCAGCGACAGATGGTAAGAGCTTAGGGGACAAGTACAGTGATAAGGTTTTATGTACCCGTATATACTACAGTTTTGGTGAACAACGTGGGGAGGGGGAGTTAAAAGTGTGACATGGACGAAACATGAGTAGATAAGTAGACGGATGGGTTACATGGTGAATATTACATTTTCAATTTATTCACATTTCAGCATTCCCTATGGACGTAAAAATCAACCCAAAGGAAGATATTGTAGCCATTCCAAACACCAGTGGAAGTACTGGACTTCCTAAAGGAGTTATGCACACACATTATAACTTTATTGGCATGCTGAAAAGTTGGGGAAGGTCAGAAAAAATTGAAGAGTAAGTTTGCCCATTGTGTGATATTTGCTTCCGCTAAATAAGATAAGTATGAGGTATTGGCAAGTGCTGGTCCATAAGAAAAAATAATTTGAAATTTCATCAGTTACTTTTAAATTTTTTTAAATCAACATAAATGCTGGACATTTTTCCTAGACTTAATGGGTGACTACAAAGTTGTAGTCAAGTTACCCAGGAGCTATTAGGTGATGTAGAATCTTTCCTTTGCTTCATTTTTAAAGTAAACTACATAATAACTTTATAAGGTTTTCTATCTATTTTTTAATATGGTACAGAAAATTACTAAGCAGTTTACTTAAAAAGATACTTCTTTAGTTTTTGCCTGTAAAATATCTTTAGGTCATATGAAACTTAGAAGATGATTGAGTCAAGTAAAATATCAAATACTTATGACAAGTTTGGCTTGAGGCAGTTTTTAAGGGATCTTGGAGGCTGTTTCGAAACATAAAAATCCTACCATTATAAGAATATACGCAAGGAAGATTATGATACAAATTTATTAATACAACTAGTGATATTCTGAAAAGAAAGCTTAGGTATCTCAAAGTGAAGTCCACAGACACAACATTGAACCCTTAAAAACTACAACTACTGATTTATTAAATCTTGCAATGATCAGATCACTTTCCTTTTTCCATGCTACTACATGGTCGTACTATTATTACATAAGAGGGATACGATATGATAACTCTTATAGTATTCATTACTGTTAGAACTCCAAATCATTTCATATCAATAGGCTAATGGTTATTTAATCCTTGTAACTGTCATTAGGTTGACATCAAACTGAACCATTTTTCTCACTTCTCCCCTCTTTCCCTTATTCCCACCTTTGAACATGTTTCCCCACTGCAGCGTGTTTATGCTGAAGACTGAGCCGAGTACTTGCCCAAGGTGTGTCCAACATTCATGCTCATGACATTTGCCAACAATTCCGTATGACCCAAAATTGAGTATATCAATCTTTTCAGTGACCACCTCAAACATTGACTTCTTGCTATGTCTTCCCCTCGCCAAGAAAACCCTCACTAATATAGCAGTCTGCGCAAGGAGAACTGTAGCACCATGGTCCATTAGAGCATGGAATAGAGGCCAAAAATGCACTGGCGGAGACGGAAATCTGGTCATTATGCTCCATTTGCAAACGTCCACCACACCTTTGACATCATCACCCATCTCAATACTTCCACCCCTCCAAGGGTTACCAATTACCAATATCAAAAACTCACCAACTCTAGCTTGACCTTACCAAAAAAACCTTACACACATGCTCATCCTTGTGCTCCTAACTGATAGGATAGATAGGTAGCCTAATACAGTTGGGTAGGTAGTTGTTTGTAGGGTAGATTAGGTAAGATAGGCATGGTATAGGTAGACTAGAACGGGATCAAATTGCACTATATGTATATTGAAATGCTATGTACTAACTAATTGTAAGTGTAGTTACCGAATAAAGATAACAGATACAGTTACCAAATGAAGTCATGTTGTATTCTGACATTTTCGGATTTTTACATTTTACTATACCTACATATTTTTATTACCAGCTTATTTTAACTTGCACTGTTTGTTGTTTGCCTGGATGGAATCTTGTAATCGAAATCTAACCCACTTCCCAATGATTAATCGAGCTTAAATTTGGCACGCTTACTTAATCTCGATGATAATACAAGAATCAGTCATTAAATTTACTAACTACCCAGTAAATCTACTAAAATTTAATGATTTACATTTTATATTAATTATCCTAACATGACGCAACCCACATCACATTGTCTACTCGCAATCAGCGCTGTTGTAAAGGCCGTTTTACACGGTACATTTATTTGTACAATCTATCGTGCGAACGCATGTACAGTCAAGTGTGCAAGATAATATTGTATGAACGACTGAATCAGACTAAATGTGGTTTTACACGATGAGTGCAAACGCACATTTTTCCGTGAAATTTAGCGGTAGAAATCGATCGGAATTCGCAAGTCTTTTGTTTATCATGTATATGTTTCACTCACGTATTTGACACCTTGAAAAGCTGATCACCTGAAATTCGGAACCTCGACTCGACCATCTGCCTACTGATAACTCTCCCGGTTCAGAAAAAGATCTCGTGGACTCTTCTCTCTGGCTTTATATTCGACCTTTGCATCGTTTCGTTTTTTCTCATCTGGATTTTAGGGGGACAAGTCATTGACGTTTCTCGCCGGATCTCCACTCTTGTTAGACAAATTTCATGGGTTTATTATGTGTGTGTGACAAAGTGTTATTATCAAGTGGTATAGTGGAACACGGGACCCTTTTTTTTAGTCCCTCCTAATTTCCCTCCCTTGTATTTGTACCAGTATTTTAATGTCTTTTTTTACGATATCTATGTTACTTGCAAACCAATAGAAATAAAATGATTATCATTATATCACGCGGGATATTAGGAACTCTACTTGAGGACCAGTCATAATTCTTGGGGAAAAGGACACAAACCCAAAGATCGCGATTACACTGAAAAACCAGAACACCAAATAACACGATGAAATGTCGATTTAAACATTTGAGCTACTTTGAGTTAACTCTTCTCGGGTTCTACACTGCTTCAAACTATTCATAATTGTCGACGTAATTAATTCTTACCTTGAGAATGAGTGACGAGTCGTCTCTCGAAACGTCGACAATTATGAATAGTTAAAACCGGTGGAGAGCCCGAGAATAGTTTACTCATAAAGATTATATACACAGGATAATATTTACTCATAATATTCGACGGGAAAGTGTTAATCCTTTTACAAATAACTTTATTTTCAATCGTAACACAGGCACCACAGTTTTCGCCACATCTGCGCCATCTGTTGAATATTAACGATACTAACTGATCGAAATTGTATGATTGTCTGAATGGAATTAGAACAGGTTCTATTTTCCGTTCAGTCATTCATACATTCGCACAAGCGTTCGCACAATTTGCCGCTTTACACGGTACAATTTCCTGATACATGCGTTCGCACGATAGATTGTACAAACAAATGTACCGTGTAAAACGGCCTTAATTCATTTCAACCATTATATTAGCATTTATATTGAGAAGAAATGCTAATAATTTACATTTTAAAGAATCGTTGCACAATTAATATAAAGACGTACACTTGATTATAAGCTTGGCTAAAAAAAGTAATTTTTGTACATTAATTACAATTTCGTTTACCAATCCTATGAAGCGCTTTTACTGGGAGTAGGTCTTTTCATTATGATTTTGCATTCAATTCTGGGCATTCTAAAACACCCCCCCTCCACATATTTGCCACCTCAGTGTTTAGCCTGGGAAGCTGGCGGTCTTCCCAAATCTCTTTCTGTGAAATATGAAGAATTTCTCCCAGAGCAACACAATGCCTCTCATCAGCGCTTAAATCTTTCACGAGTAAGAACCAGTGCTCAGATAGAATATTTCCATCATTGAATTTTTACAATCCTTTCAGTCAACTTAAAGGAAAATTTAAGTTCACGTTCCAATACACTATAAGTTAACTTTAAATATGGCCTTAATTTCTCCTTTGGTTAACTTTTAAAATGTATTATTTAGTTTTTTCGTAATTTTAAGTACATTTTTGAGGGATGAGAACTTTTAAATTTTATTTTTAAATATTAAGATAAATGTTTAATGCATAGTTTGAAACCTGAAAGTCTTAATTTTTAGGGAACACGAAATCGGAAGGAATAGTGGGAAAAAATAAATCTGTACTGCAACAAAGAAATTTGGTGTGAAATCCTGTCGTTTTCTTGCAAAAAGTACATATGTTTATCTTTGGGCATACTTTTTCACAGATATGTTACATTTAAACATTTCTATAAAAGGGGAGACAAATTGATTCACACAGCCAATTTTTCTTTGGTAACAGTTTTCTCTGAGGTCCATGCCCAGTATCTACATTAACTTTTTCCCTAAATAAATATTTTTTTTTAAACGACAAAAACATATTATTGAAACTTAAGATTGTCAAAACATTGCATAAATAGTAATCCTTTTAACATGCCATCTTTTACCTTATTTTGATGTAAAAAATCTGTAATAATTGGCAATAGAGGGATAGTCAAAACATTTGCCATTCTCTTTATGAAATATGTACTTCTATAGCAAGGGTGAATTGGAATGTAAATAACTTAAATCTCACAATTTCATCTCTTTACATAAACCACAATTCAGATCACAAAGAATGGTAACGAACGCTGTGGGTCTTATGTTAAATTATGCTGTTGGATCTGTGATGAATATTGTTAATGCAATATATCTGGGCTTCACATTCCACTCGATTTCCAAGTTCGATAAAAGCACATTCCTTAATCAACTCATCGCATGCAAGGTAAGGAACTCTGTTTAAATGCTGATAATTTTGTTTCGCAAAAAGAATGATTATCCTAATATTTAAAAAATTCTTTTATTAAAAATAATTTCTTTCAGCCTGAGTCTATATTCATATTCCCATATGTTGCAAATTGGTTAATCCGTTTACCCGAGTTGGACAACTATGATTTGTCATTCCTCAAACAAATTGGAATTGGTGGATCGGTGCTTGATTCAACAGCAGCCAAAATCATTGAGGAAAGGTTTCCTTCAGTGACTGTTTTGCAGGTAATTCATCATCATCATTGGTCATTCAATCCTAAGTTTGGTTGACTACCTACTTCCCTGAATACTCCTTGAACTCTATAATGTTTTATATCCTGTTTAACCAGGACATTTACCATGTATTTGTGCCACAGTCTTCTCGTGGGACTTTTCCTTCCATTTTTCCTTCTGTTATGTTTCTTACAATTCAATTTTCTCAGTGTGTGGCCTACCCAACTTGGACCTTGACATTATAATCCTATATTTTGCTTTATCTTCTTATATATTACTGGGCACTTGTTTCTCATGTATTACTTCCACAAATGTGTAGACACCCACTACGCCACATTTTACGGATTTGATCGATAGGTCGGAAAAAAACTGAAGTTTTTGCACACAAGTTTGGCTTCGGCCTTAGCTGGGGCCTTATTCAGTAAGGACTCGACACGGTCGATCCTCGGTAAATCCGTGGATTTGACGTCACAGCCCCCGACAAATCTCAACTTTTGAATGGCCCTATTTGAAATTTTAGAGGCTGTGACGTCAAAATGTCGTCACTTTCGAGGCTCGGGAATTCCGAGAACATACAGAATAGCCCCCCTAGAACAGCTTTACGTCGCCGAGAGCCGACGAGGAAGGATGCGGAGCAACAGGGCTAGCGAAACGAGTCAAATTAACTCCAGGGGCAAAAGCCTTAGCGGAAGGAATGCACTGAAGACGGTCTCGTCCACGAACTACTTGGGCTGATCGAAGTATTTTCTTTCGTGATCTACATCGAGTTATATTCTCTCTTTAAGGTAGGTAGTTTGAGCGAGATAGTTCTCTAGTCATAATGGAGACCATCATCGAAATTTATTTATTGGTGTCAGAGTCTGTAAGCAGTATGCAGTAAATATTGTAATATTAATGGTACAAAATTTTAGTTATACATGAAAAATATTCTCATTAATGAAATAACTATATCTGCATTTGTATTTAACTTGACTCATTTTTTCACGCCGCACCGTACGGTGAAAACACTTTCACAGCAGAAGGTTTTTTCACGATTCTGTGAACGTTACTGCGGTGAGTAATAGATTAATTTTCATAAATAGTCGATAAACATACAAACTAAACACCGCAATGTTTTTGAGAATATCTAAGTTTAGAAATTTCTAATTTTTTCAGTATTCTTCCTCTGTAGCGCACAGCCGTAATCTATCCCATTGTAAAATAGCTTGTATTTTCAGGCAAATTGCCCGATAAGTAGTTCGGCCAGGGATATTTTGATATCATTGGAAAGATGGGAGTTTTATCTTTAAAATGAAGTCAAATTCATCAAATTATAGGCGAAGTGATATTTCGCTGAAACTACCTTAAATTCACATTTGCACTTGCCGTTTGCGATTGACATGGAACTGACTTGATAGTAAGCGGTGGTTAAAACGGTGTAGCGGTGATCACGTGCGGTTCTGGGGGAGTTCAAATCATCAGGCCAGTAATTTTTCATGCAACCTTTGATTTCGTGGGGGAAGTGCATTGCAAGTGAGGTGTGTATTCTTATCAATTCAACGTATACGTTTGACGTAATAAATTACTAATGTTGAAGTCTGTTATTCCCTCCCAGATCCCCCAATCTCCCCCCAAACAACGACCCTAATCCGCTCCTGCATACAGGATTTTTTTTAGCAGAACAACCAAATGCCTAGATGATTTCTCTTGGCACATCATTTGCCAAGTTATGTGCAGGGCGGTTGCAGAGAAATATTAATTGAACTTTGACAATTAGCTTTGCTACTGCAATGAATATGTACACCATGAAATTACACAACAACGACAGGACATGAAATTACGCAGCAACACGGAAACGGAACAGAGGCATAGACAAAATCATAAACAAATGACAAATGTGTTCCATTACAATCATAGATGAATTACTTAAATAACAACATATCTATTAATGTTTTCTGTTATGGTTGCCTTGTTTTCCTTCTTTACTGCGCTCAGAATTTCATTTTGTGAATACCAAGGCCTCAGTCATCTCTATTCACCTTCTCATCTTCTTTCAATAGTCCATTCTTCTGTAGATTGCTCTTTCATAGATATTTTCTAAGTATTAATTCCATTTTACTCTGTTAGCATCTTCCCATCCTCATCTCAGACTTATTTTGAGTTTGTCTCTCTTCTTTGAAATGCCAACTAATGATGATGTATGCTGTCTCGATGTTTTCAATCAATTTCCTTTCAATCCACTCTTCCCTGGCCTTCTTGGATAAAACTATTCATTTCTGCCTGGTCTATATGATATGCTGTTGTTTGAACACGCTCGGAAAGCGCTCGTACTTTTGAACTCTTGACTTCCCACATTTTCACGTAACCAAGTATTACAAATTCGAAGATGAAGGTTATCAATTGAACTACCATCACTTTTGAAACCCACGGTTTATCAAAGATATTGCAACCATGGAATGCGATAGTGGCTTTTTTGTCATTAAGAGAGACTAATAATATGGGCAGGCACCGAAAGAAAGGACACCGATCGGAACAACCGATGCGTGGATCTGAGCTTATTCAGTGCATTCCTTCCGCTAGGCGTTTGCCCCTGGAGGTTATTTGGCTCCAGTTTCGCTGTCTATGATGCTCCGCATCCCTCCTCGTCGGCTTACGGCGACGTAAAGCTATTCCAGCAAAGGTCGCCGCCAGCCTTATGTGTCAACCCTCCATATTTTTTTCCGACGCAGCTCCATTCAATCATATTGGTGAAATGGGGCAAGGTGGGTGTATGCATATTTGTGGGAGTAGAAGTGCCTCACACTCTACACCAGTTCATTTGAATTATTCCTAGTTACTAGCAGATATATTTAACATACGATAAAGCTCGAAGTGAAGTTTCTACCATTTGGCCACAATATAAAAATTTTAAAAATTGAAAATTCCATATAGCCGTGTTGAAGAAAACAATAGGTAATAATAATAAAAATTCCTTTATTCATCAAATTGAATTTAACATTACATATGCATGGTGCTGGAGGAAGAAAAACCACATTCCCAATGTTCAGTCATAGAGAAACCAGAACCCAGTGAACACCCTAATAACTTTGATATGTAATTATACATGATGCTTAACTATAATCTACTACTGCCCTTAGGATCTATGAGTAGCAATATGTGAAGCATGCCAAAATGTTATCTCTTCATACTTTGACTTTCTCCTTTCTAAAACAGTATCATGACAATTCGATGGCAATTCTCTCATTCATTTGCTACTTCTGGAATGCTTACGTCATTTACCAATTCACGCATCATCGGGGTGGCACAGCATATTAGTAATGTATTCAAGTTCATTCACTACAAGGGCTAATGTTATATTTGGATTGCTACCTACTAAAAATTAGAAAAAAATATGGACTGCATGCACAAAATACAATAAATGGCACTTAAACATACAATTATAAATTGCGATTAATGACTAATTAACTGCACTCAAGTAAATGTAGATGAGTAGCAAATCATAGTTTTGGAAAGAAATTTTCGGTCAGTTATTCATCAAGATTGAATTTAGTCCAGATTTATTACAGAGATTAGTAAGAATATGTCAAATTCCTACACATATAAGGAATCATACATAGCGTATATTTATGTTATTATAATATGGGTTACATCTCTTCAGTGCGGACTTAACTCTCAAATAAAAATGGAAAACTCTCAGATGGTTTTAAGCACGTTTTATTCTTCAGCCATCTTGCACAAGAACTCTACAATAATGCTGTGTTATAACAATATAGTTAAGGATATGTGTAAACAAATTGTTAGCCATAGCAACTCCTACGATATAACAATATGCAGTTGTACATACTTTGTGTAATTAATCGTGTGAAAAATAAGCTCAATTTAATGCAAGAATATTGACAAGTAGAAACATAATTCCCACAAAAATAGCTTTATGAGAATTTTACAATTCTCTGTTTTAATTATAAATACAATTACACATTAACCCATTCTACAAATAATTCAAAGATTGTATCACACAGCTCTTGGAAGATCAAAGAATATAGGATTCTGTTTAATTCATCAATTCACTACGTTTACCAATCGATCTGGCCGGCTCAGCTCGGTACGGTAAACGGAACGGGCTGGCCAGATCGATCTGAGAAGCGAGCAGAGAGCTTTCCCTAACCGGTCTAAGATCTCAGATCGATCCGAAAAGATCGGAGGGGGGCGCTCTTCGTTCTTCTTTTGGTTGCCGATGGGAAAAAAATACAATCGATGTCATTTACGGCGAGGCTTGTTTTCAGAAGGGAAGGGAGAGAAGTGTGCGGCTGAAATAAGCAATAAAATTAAAAATAATTCAGACTAATGAATTCGATAGTTCAATATTGATTATTTCAGATTGTGTTGGTAAACCAGGCGATCTGAGTCAGCTCGCTTCTAAACTTTCAGATCAGTCTGAATTCAGATCGATCTGAGTCAGCTCGCTTCTAAACTTTCAGATCGATCTGATATTCATTGGTAAATTTCGTGTGGTGTCTAAAACAGAATTATGATCTTAAATTAACTTTTATCTCAAATGTAGTCAATTTCATAACCTGAACATTAATATTAAACATTTGATCATTGCTATTTTTTTTAGGTTTATGCAAGTACCGAAGCATTGACAGTGGCATCATCATTATTAAACATTATAAGAGGTTCCTTACAAGAAAGTGACAGCATTGCTGGTGTCAAGTTCAAAAAGATTGGAAAAGGTAAGAAAAAATCATCAATTCTGATATACCTTTCACTTCCAATAAGATGTAGACACCCACATGCCCCATTTTACTGATTTATTTTAATGGGGCCGGGTTGGAAAACATTTTGAGGGTTGGCACACAAGGATAGCTGCAGCCTTTGCTGGAAGAGCTTTACGTCGCCGAGAGCCGATGAGGACGGAGGAGGGCTAGCGAAACTGGTGTCAAATAAACTCCAGGAGCAAAAGCCCAGTATAGCAGAAGCGGAATATAGCGGAAGGTATGCACTGAGGAAACTCACGTCCCCGCACTCGTTGGGCCGATCGGAGTCCTTTCTTTCGAGCTCCATCGCGAGTTTGCTCTCTGAAGATTCACATTTGGACTCACCGTTCAAATCTGAAGTTATGCTATTTTTTCCTCTTGTAAAAGATGCAGTCTTAAAGTCATCACAATTTATACAGTTGACGCAAGAAAAATATAAGGCTGAAGTTTTTTATTTGCAGTTTAATTTATATAAATGATGACTGTAACTACCGACGTTAGGGGCCATTCTAGTATTACATAAGACGTTTTTGGGGGTGGGGGGGTTGGGATCATCTTACATTGTCTTATGTAGGGGGGGGTGGGGCAGGGGGTCTGGAACCGATTTACGTAAGATTTTTGTCTGTCTTGAAACATTTTATCGTTTCATAGAATGGAATTTAGCAGTGACATGGAGCACCCGCTCGTTACGGGCATATTTTCCGTAATCTCACGGCTACACTAATGCTCCTATTCTGTCGCCTGACTGGCTAGCTACATTACCTTCATGCTCAATGTGGCACTCCAACACTGCATAATTATACGCTATCCAGGGCCCAAAGCTGTACGATGGCTTCTTTGGAAAGATGAAACTGCAGAAAGCGAGCATTTAACGAAGAGTAGGTACAAATATCTAACGTCTTAAGACAGATGGAGGAGGGGGGCGGGGTAGGGAAAATCTTACATTGTCTTACTTAGGGGAGAGGGGTCAAAAATGGCATAAATCGTCTAACGTAATACTTGAACAGCCACTTGCCACATTTACTTCTCAACAGATTTCATTCACTGAGATAAAATAAGCATTCGAGGTGGCAGTGTTTGCATCTTTGTATCCTTGCATTGAATTACTATCAAATCTCTGTTGAGTTTAATATCTAATCATTCTTTTTACAATTCTCTCTAAAATTCCGGATACATTCCTAGTTGCGACCATGAAAAACATAGTCACGTAAAAAGGACACAAAAAAAACTTGGACGTTACGAAGGTGAAGCCGTCATCGTCGGCGGGGGGGGGGGAGTGCGAAAGGGTAGTGGTGGGAAGAGAGAGGGCTATTTGTTCAGTGGCCTAGGTTTAGCTCGGGCTCTTTAAATGCCTTAGTTACCCAAATATGAGCGCACGAATATTCACGTCAAGATTACTGGCAGATTCGGGAAGGGCTCCTACAATGATGAGTGAAAAACAATCGTCAAAGATTAGACAGTGGGAGGCGTTTTTTATGTTTGGGGATGGGAAGGAGGAGTCAAGGAAAGGTAGAGTTTTGTTGGCACAGCATGGTTTGTTCATGCGAATATTAAGAAGGGTGGTGCCATTTCCTACGTAGAAGGCAGGGCAGAAATTGCAGGAAAGGCAGTAGATATCTCATCGGGTTTTTATCCCTTTCAATATCATATGTACCTACACTTCATGCCTTAATGAAATCATGTGCTTTAAATTAATGGCATAAAAAATTGTCAGCGCCTCATATTTCACCTCAGATTAGAATAAATACCCTTCGCATTAATCAGCTTTAAATATCAAATAACGTTAGCCGTCTTTTGAAATGTATTTTTTTATCTAATTCTAGGAAAAATATAATATGTATGTAATTGTATGGTGGGTTGCATAATGCATTCCCCGTGTCGTTATAAGGCTGTAACAAAATCCTCAGAAAAGTGAAATTGATGCAATAATAATAAAAGTTCGAAAATTCTTGGAATTATTGTAGAATATATATAATCATAGGAAATGGAAATGGATAGGAACACATAAAAGGACGAACACAGGGTTTGGTGGGGAAGATGAAAATGAGTCTAATCCAGACAGAAAAAATTTCACCTTACCCGGGATATATATATATATATATATATATATATATATATATATATATATATATATATATATATATATGTATACATACATACATATATACACACACACAAAACTTCATCTTTTTTCAGCGGGTTGGTACCTCAGTTGCTCCTACGAGTTAGGAATTACAATATCGTTGTATTGCGGGTTGCATATGGTGTGTACCGAAGGGGTTTATATGACATGCCATACTGCAGTTACATCACCATAAAGAAAGATTAGTAAAATAATAAAATACTTTCATAAATTGTTGAAATTGAGACTTAATTTGCTGATTTGGGAGTGCATCAGTACCTATTTTCTATTATTTAGTACTGTTCGCTGTGGAGTTTCTGAGAGATTTTCTCTCTTCACGCTCGAAAATAACCCAGACCCTTGCACTCTTAACAACCATTATTTTGCCAAAATTGGGAGGTTTATCTTTGGACATGTACGGTAACTACTGGCCCAGGCGTAATTGAATTTTTTTATTACTGCTAAAAACAAATACATATAACTAATTTATCATGCTGTTGGTTTTAGGACAGGTTGTTAATTAAATTATATCAAATATTAGTTTTAAAATGAAAAATAAAAAAAAAGACAAAAAGGAACTTTTTTGGCAAATAATCACATACAACTAACCACTCTTTGAACAAATGATTAGCAAACTCTGACATTTTGGAATACCAAGAAAATTTGAAGCTCTAATTTCACTACATCACATACAATCTGAAGGCCTAGACTGAAAAGGCTATTTCACTATAACAGAGGTCTTTACCAAGTGGCTATATGGCTTTAACAACATCCCCATTATAAAATATTAATCAAATACTGGATAAGAACTTTTCGTTCTTTACAAATAGTTTGTTATTTACTGATAATGTGTTACATTAGTGCATTACTACCTATTTTTCTATCATTCTGGACCATTAGCCACAGAATTTTTTAGTGGTTTTCCCTTGTTATGCTCGATAATGCCCTCCCTCTCCCTTTTGACGACCGATATTTGGCAGAAAATGGGGGCATATATAACTAGGACATATACAGTAAATAATTTTGATTGCTTCTGTGATATCTAAGAGCAATATATCAAAAGTCATAAGACTCTGAAATACCAAGTAAAACCATGCAAAACGATCTCAAAATGTAAGGCATATTATTCCGACAATGACTATAATAACTTTTCCAAAAATATGTTATGGAAATGTTTCCACGATGAAACCGTTTTTTTTTTTTTAATAGACTTTTAGTCCCACAATCATAAAGTGTCTTTTCCTGCACCACGCTTTCGGGTAGACAGTAAATTTTTTTTCCTGAATAGGTCTTAATAAAGTGGTCCTATGCTCATGCATTTTATATTATATCAAACACAGTACTCACATGATCCATTTTTTATTTTCTTGTTAATTTTTTGGCCCATTCTGAATAATTATCATTTAAATAAAAATACACTCAGTAGCATTTTTAGGTTCACAATTATGATGACAACTATCTAGGTATAAAAAGTATTACGAACTTAAAATTTTACAATTACTTAGGAGTTAAGTTCATCAAATGGCTACATTGTGATGCATAATAATAATAATTGAGGGACCTCTGATGAGGAGATCAATTTATGTATAGAAACACCACCATGAGAATTGTACTTGAACTTACAAAAGGGGCAACTGGTAGGTACATAATTAGAAGCATGGGCCTAATTTTAGGTTTTTAACTGAAGTGGCAAGGACTACTGGGGGGTATGGAATACACCCCATGTGGAAGGGGGTTCCTCCTAAATTAGCCATGATTAATGAAGAATCAAGAAAGTGCCGTGCATGTAGAATTGTATTTTCCAATTGTTTGTAAATTATTGAGATATTTACTTCAAAATTCTGGGGTGGCAAAACACTGGGTTGGACAATTTTGGGGTGGAAACTGCCACCCCTGAATTACGCCACTGATTAGAAGGGGAGTACAGGTCTGTTTCATCAGCCTTTACCCATGTTTCAGAAAAAATCAAAATGTCAATTTTCTCTTTGTATAATTAAAAGTTTAATGGTATTGATTTTGTTGGGTATGGATTGCACATTCAGATGTAGAATCTGTAAACAGCTATTTGATTCACATAATTCTGAGTCTACAATTTCACCTTTCAAGGCACCAACACTGTTTACATTTACCTCACCATGTTCACCAACATCTAGTCATGTTTTGGACAACTTTGCTTTGTCAGTCATTGATCCGGTAATAATTCTTTAACTCAAATCAGTGGACACAACTTCCCTCTCTACCTTATCTGCTTTCCCCAATTAATTAAAAGAGAATAGATGAGGGCACTCTTGACTCGATTGACATCTGCACAGTCTCATGATTATCAACACTAAGGGTGTTAAATAAAACATGACTAAGTGTTGAAATTTAGGATGGATTAGCGAATAAAACGCAGATATAATAACCGCACATGTTTAATCAGACTTCACCACTCACATGTCACACATAAGCACACCGGAAGTACCGGAAGAGACACAAAAAAAACTCGTGCACCAGAGTCACCAGCGGCAGAAAAACATACTACAAACACAAACAAACAAAAGAAAACCGTATATCAGTCAATACAATGTTGTTAGATAATTACCAACACTAAGCTTTAAGAAGACAAATTTGTCAACTGACACATGTTAGGGCCACAGAAGATGATTTGTAAGATCACTATGTAGTGCTTGTTGTTTGCACTCACTCGGAAAGATGCAGAATCAACTTCTTCACTTCCATTTCAATTGCAGACTTCTTCTTTAGAAATTTGTGAAGGTCATCAGCTATTGTCCTTTTAGCTAGGCGCCAACCATGTAGGCGGATTTTCTTTGGTACTCCCAACAATCTATCCATCTGAACTTTTGGCAGAGCCAGTAATTGGTTTCCTAAGATGATGTCGTTCGTGGGTTCTAAGTGAGAAATCATCATCATAAGAACAGACGTCTTCTCTGATGATACAGATGAGTTCTCTATAGTTATTCTATAAGTATCTTGATCAGGAGCATTCATCGATCGAGTTTGCCACTCATTTCATACCCGGATCCGATTTCAAGTTAGACTCATTAGACTAACTTTTTGATGGGGGATTTGCTCATTGGAGATCACAATCTAATTTTATTGCATCAGAGAATTTTACTTTTTTATCTAGGGAAGACAAGTTTCCACCTTGATTACATTTAAAAATATTAACTTCATATTTTAAATACTCGATGTCGGTCACCATCTTGGAGAAAACACTACTATGGGCAGGGCCATCTTAGGACATGCCGGGGCCCCTGGGCACACAAAAATTTGGGGTCCCGTTGGAAAGTAAACAAAGGGCATGACAAGAAAAAATATTTTTCTGTTATGATTTTATATTTTTTATGCTTATGACCCAGTTAATCAGTTTCACCAAATAGCAAATAATATGTATTTCACTCACTCAGTGATTCAACCCGAAGGTTGGTTTGGATAGTTGAGGGTAGAGCTCAACCCGGACTAAGCCACAGGCGTGTGAATTTCACACATTCAGGGTAGGGGGGCCAGTTCCTTTCCCTGGGCCACCTCGAATTCCGAGGATTTTTTTGTTTGTGTGCATGTAAAGTAAATATGTATTTATTATTGTTAAAATGTTCACCGTTCACTCTCTGGAAAAAATTGAAAATCTGACGGTAATTTTAATAGGTATCTACTTAAAAACAAAAATAAATTGAGCTCCTTTTTTTGTCTAAGCAAATATATTGGCATTTCGGGGCCCCCATGAGGTCAGGGCCCCTGGGCTCGGGCCCCGTGTGCCCTTATGGTAAAGACAGTATTGATTATGGGCTACAACCAGATCAGCACAAAACACTCCCAACAGGTTTCTTTGCACTCATTTAGGGCTTTCAGAACAATCTCATTTAAGCTGGAGCACTCGCACCATGTAAAATAAATACAGGCACAAGACTTGCAAGATATTGCTTTTCCAGGCATATCTATAAGATGTTTACACAACACACAGGACAGTGTGTACATACTTGACGCCATATTGTGAAATTACATAAATGAATATTTTCAGGGTGTAAATTATATTTAAGTTTTTTTTTCAAGATTTGAATTTATGGCCAAAATTACTCCATATATAATAATTCGTATAAAACAGTAATAATGATAAGTAACAAGATTTTGTTGTGGAGCACTTATCCCCGAGGATAAATTTTCACACTATTCAGCATTTAAAACTCAAGAATATACATATAGCATTCCACCAGTGAAACTTGAAGAATTCATCCTTTATAGTGCAAACAATCTGACACTTCAATAAGGGTATTTTGGTTAAGTTACCTGGTTACTAGTTAATTTAACCAATTATAACTATAGGTTTAACACTAGTTTCGATTGCATCCAGAAAAGATTTTGTTGTTCTTTTGGTACATACTACTAGAGACATAGAACATTGTCATAGGTGTGGAGGAAATATAGGAACCCTTACAAAGCATTTAACAAAAACAAACAAACCCTTACAGAAACACTTAAAATAAACCTAAAGGTTTAACCTAAAGTTATAATTGCATTCAATTAGAGTACTATAACAATAGAAGAGGATTATGTACATAATTACAGAAAGTATAGAGAACAGAAATTCCTCCGAGAGACTTTACCTGGATATTTGTGATCAGTCCTTGTTCCAATACATGACTTGGATGTTCACAAGGAATTGTATGTTTCATATGTTACAGGAGGGACAGCTCATTCACTATTAATGAGTAGATCATGCTCATAGATGAGTGTTAATACTCTTTTTTTTCTCTTCTAGAGGTGCATGTATCTTGTGGACCACTCATGCCTCTAGTGAAAGCAAAGGTTAGTATTTAAAAAAATGTTTTTCATGCTACTGAAAAATATGACACCTCAAATAAATGTAGAATATTGAAAACCATAATTTTAAGGCGGGAAACATTTAAAATTGACTGCAAGGAAGCAAACTGTTAAAAATTATAATATGATGGCTTATTCATAAACAGTCAAAGTATTTTTTTTCATCTTGCTTTCAGGTGGTGGATAAAGAGAAGGGATGCAGTGTTGGTAGACTAGTGACAGGCACGCTATTTGTCAAGAACCCATACTTGATGAAAGGCTATTTGAATAGTAAAACCGAAAAGGTATGTCTGATAAATCTAACTTTGAATGCCTGAAATAGTATGTGTGTGAATATCTAATAAAACTAAACATGTACACAGTGGCGGATACAGAAAAAACTCAAAGGGGGGGGGGGGGGGGGCGGCGCAAGTTATCGCGACGATTGTAGCTTTCAAACTGACTGCCTGGCAGCGACTCTTCTTCCCTTACATATATTGTATGTGAATTCAATATATACTTTGTACGTAACATTTCATCTTGATATTTGTGAACCACTAACTTGTATTAATCTCCTCCTCTTTTTTTGATGTGTCTTATATCTTTTTGTAAGATCTTTGGACAAAAATAAATTATTATTATTAAGTATAGCAATCCCCCCAACACCAAAACAACAAACTTAATCTGCCACTCCCACAGCCACTTCACAAATGGAAATTTTTTGAAAATTCTGATTCCCTCCCCCAGTGATGGATTAATACACTTGGGGGCCTGCAGGCAGTATAAGCAACAGGGCCCACATTAATAAACAAGTCGTAAGAGAAGAAAGGGGGAAAAAATTCTCGGGGCCCATAGGCAACTGCCTACTTTGCCATATTGGTAATCAGGCTCTGCCCTCCCCTTATAGTCTACACTAATGAGTTGAGATACTTCAGGCATCAACTTAAAGCCTTCATCTTCACTCAATACATAAAGTAATTTCTTAATTTAAAGATTAAACTTTCATACTCATTAGTGAACAACTCGTACTCATTAGTGTAAATACTTCAAAATTTTCATTGATACCCACGGTTTTCTCCAAAGCATTGCAGTACATAAATGTTATTTAATACATGAAGGTACTTGAATAACAAAGCATATGCAGTCACTGTGACTCTTGATGACACCTATCCTTTTATCTTAAATATTTTCTTCTCCCTATTTCGAGAACAATTCCACCAAGCAAACGTGTGAATGGCGGCCTAATAGTGCTTTGATACACCAGGAAGTGATACAGACTTGATGTGGCTTGCTCTTGTAGAAAAGAAAATAGCATGCGCATACGTAAACTATTCTTTCTTAATCCTTGATTTGTCCTCTTAAATGTCAAGTTCCCTGGACAAATCCTGGCATTCCTTTTTTACTTGGTTGATTTGCAGGGCAAATGTCTATTTACTTAAAGTATAATCAATTTGAAAAATAGGTACCTATTCATACAAGAAGCACATAATGTCCTTCTTGTATAAATATCTATACCTACACATGTTACTTCCTATGGCAAAATAATACATAATATGTATTTTTATTCTTCTACTTCCATACTCAGGGTTATACATGTGAGACCATTGATGGATGGCTAGATACTGGAGATGTTGCTTTCTTTGATGAAGATGATGAACTATACATTCTGGACCGCAGAAGTTTCATGTTTAAATACAACATGCATCATGTGAGTATGAAAAACAACAAGCAAGAAAGAATTCACCCAGCTATCAGAAATGCTTAAATAGTACCTAAATAGTATGAAGACATACTAGAATGTTAAATTTAAAATATATTATATATCCAGCTTTAATGAGTTATATGTCAAAGCACATAACCATCCAGAACTCCTGCATGTGTATGGTATTAGATTTCCAAGAGGATTTAGTTTTTTAAATTTTATACACTCTTTAATGTTGGTGGATTCTCTATAAGACCAACATCACGTTAACAAACCTCAACTATACTGTGTTCCACCCACATGATTCCAAAGAACTGAATGAAATATACTGACAAGGCATCCTCGTTCAGCTGCGTCTTTGTTTATTAACCTTGATCTGTTGAGCACCCAAGGCTTGATGCACACCTAATGTAGACATTTTAGGGTTTTATACCTGACTAGAAAGTAATTACGTGGTTTAATTATTTCACTAAAACAATTAAATATGCTGCTGATCCATGGGGATGGCCATAAAATTTTCCTACTCATACTTAAATTTTTTAAATATCGAATTCCCAATAGGACTAACTTTCCAATCAGACCACTGTTTCTTTCTAACTTACTGTGACTCACTATACTAGAGAACATGAATTTGATGAGAGACGAATGTGTACGTGCACTACCCTTCACCTTGTCTACATCTACATGGGAAAATAAATTATTGTGCTTATCTGTTCTACTATACATTTTCCTTATTTTGTCACTTTTCAAGATGTAGTGTTGGGAGAAAATAATATCCTCTGTGTCACCTTGAAACTTGCACATCATCAAATAAGAATTTTTCAATAGCCTAAGATGCAACACCATCCATCATCTGTGTTACACTCTCTATTTACTCACAACAGTTTTCCATTAGGCGTACACCATTCCTTTCAATTTTGTTTATTTTACATATTAAATCCTATTGAGCAGGATCCCAAATCTTTGCCACTTTCTCCAATTGTGACCTAATTAGAGTCAAGTAACATTCCTCTACCTTTTAAGATCTACAGTACCTATCACTCTCATCTGAAAAGAGATTTGCAATCTTGAGCCCTGGGAGAATTACCAAATGTGTTCTTCAAGAAGTGATGCATTTTCTAGACGTCCAGATTATTCCCACCCAGAATCCTCCTCTAACTTGAGCAGCATCTGTAGCAATTTTATTTAATTTTCAGTGTTTCCTCACAAAGTATTCAACATGCATAGACAAGGGTGTAACCAGGGAAAACTCTTGGGGGGGGGGGGGGGGGGATTAGTGTTTGTGCACCTATGGGCATGTAAAATAGCAGAAAAATTGCCAAGAGTTTATAACAACTTAATTTCAAAACATGCCTTATAATTACAGCTACTACACTTAGTTATGTTATTACAATAAAAAATTGAAAACCAATGGTAATTACATTTGCGTTTATCAAAATTTGAATGTAGGATGTTAAAATTGAGCTTTTTCTCCATCGTTGGGGGGGATGGTTCACCACCCCTATCGTCCCCACCTACTGGTTACGCTCTTGATAGAGAATAGAATTTTAATAAACACAGTTCATACAAAGTTGTACAGAAGAGCACCTCAATTTTAGGTGTCAGTTGATACATTGAAAAAAAAAAGAAAACATATCCTTTAAGTTGCGATGTAGGATTCCCCTGGGCTTGGTTGGAGGGTTGATTTTCCATTGCCTGTGTTTTCCGCCATGTTGCTCCATCTTGTGGACTATATTTTTCCGTCTATTCTGATGGCTTTTTCAGGTCCAGTTGACAGGGATGGTCAGGAGTGAAACCATGAACCTCTCTCCCACCCCCTATATAAGGCAGAGCCTCCTGACCATCCCTGTCAACTGGACCTGAAGAAGCCTACAGGATAGCCAGCTAAATGTAGCACTCAAAATGAGATGACATGAGCGGAGGACCCAGAAACTGGAAGATCAACCCTCCATATCATTCAACTTTGAAAATACCAACTTTTATTAAAATTTTGGGGCTATATAATTACAATTTATTTTTCCTAAGTTGATTTACATTTACATATTTACAAATCTTATCTTGAAGTAATTAATTACAATAATTCCCCTGAAAATAATCCTGTAAATAATTAATTGAAGGTTTCCAATTGATTCTAAAATTGTTTGGTACCAAAAATTGATTAAAACTAAGGTAAGCACCTGAAATTAGAGTCGAAATCCCTCTAGGTACTGTCTACGTAGTCATCAGAGAAGGACTTTTCCGCTCACATCACTGCACTCTTTTTCTGCAGGTGTCTCCAGCTGAACTGGAGACAGTGGTGGGTGAGCACCCAGCCGTCCTGTCAGTTGGTGTCATTGGCATACCAGATAAAGAAACCACTTATGCTGCACGTGCGTATGTTGTGCTGAAGCCAGGCTACACTGCAACAGAAGAGGAAATAAAGACATTCGTAGCTGGTAATAAAATTTCTTTAACATTCATTATACCCCTAGTTCATGTACATATTGCATAGAAAATTTCAGTAGAAACAGTGATTTCATTTTAGTTGTTATTATACTTGGTCTACAGTAAGTTCCTGTAAAAGATAGGTACATGTTTGAGTAGCCTATAGGCATATATTATGCTAAAAAAATACCATTAATTTTATATTTATACATCTAAAACTATCACAGTAACTGTCAGCACCTGTATATTATACGATCAGTGGATATTGTACTCTTTAACTAATCTGGGCAGTTTTAGTCGCATATAGAATAGCTCATATTAGTTGTGCTGGAAATCAATATTTATTAACAGCATACATGATTCTGTCGTGTCACTGGCTGCCCATCGGCTGGTGGGCATGGCCTAAGTACACCCAAAAATAATAATATTATTCCATCTGGGGATTGAATCACATTCCATAATGCAGGTTAGCATACAACATCTTGGCTAATATTCACACTTATGTGTAAACAGGATGACACTTTGTCCTCCTCAAGTGGAGGTGACGTACTCTGAGCCATGTAAGAGCCACACACTGAGAGAGTTCCCTTCCCCATGTCAAGACCAATTATTATAGACCAATGGAAGGTCATCATTCTTGGAGCCTTCAGGTCTCCCAAAATCATCCTGACCAACTAGAGATTGCAGATCAGTCTCATTCTCCCATTTGCATGTGTTGCCAAACCCAATAACCAGTGCCATACCTAGGGTAGTGCGACAGGTGCCATTGCACTGGGCCCCGTGCCTATAGGTCCCCGCCTGGGCTTGCCTCTTTCAGACGGCATGGGAAAACCTGCCTATTACCCGAAATTACCTACTATGTATGTACTTAGTACACATGTAAATTTCTTGAAATCATTAGCCAGTTTGTCAGCTAATTTCCTTCTTTTCATGAAATATGCATAAAAGATGCTACTATGTATATCAATAAGGAGATGCAAAGTTAAGGGGGCTCCCGAATTTCGTTGCACAGGGCCCCTAAATCCCAAGGGACGGCCCTGCCAAGAACATGCAAACCTTCCTGAAAGCTTGCAAAATTAGTTTGGAGAGGTAAACCCTCTTTCACTATTTACTCCTTTAGCTGCAGGAAACATACTTATATGTTTTCTCAGGTGACTGCAGGAAAACGTACATGTGTGTTTGATCATCACCTTCATCCTTACAGTCCTTCTCCAAGTTTTATTGCCTGTCCATTTCAAGAAAGGTGCGAGTGCTTGATTGATTGATTGCAAGGGTGGGCGAGGGCCTTCTGGATCCCCCCTGGCACTCGGATCTATTGGTCCATTGTGCCATCCCACATTTAACTTGCCTGCCACCTGCAGACAGGGGACAAGAGCACCACGGTAGAGGTATGAAGGAGGGGCCACCCCCAACCTTCCTGGTACAAGTATGGAGGGAACCAACCTCCCTCCAACCTTCCTGGTCTGGGTCTACCCTCCAGCTTCCCGGCATAGGTCTGGAGGGAGTGCCATCTCTCCATCCTTCCCGGTAGAGGTATGGAGGAGGGCCACCTGTCCCGTATTATACGGGACATCCAGTATTTCAGGTAAAAATTAAGCGTCCCGTATTATGATTCAGTGTCCCGTAAAATACCACTAATATCTTGCTTGTTTCAAAATATTCAAAATTCGAATTGCCACGTCGAGATATATATCAATCATTATTTTCTAATCGATACAAACTCATCGATTATCGAAGTTTCAGCAGGCAGCGAGTTAGCGCTCTCAGTGTGAGGAAAGAGAATCTCAGCCGGATGTTGTTAAGTGAAACTTTAAAAGAAAGGAACAGGAAGTCGGAGGCGTGAAAGTGTCTTCACTCTTCTTCGAATAGTACTGTAGTCAGGTGTTGTGAACTTGTGATTGTGAAGACGAAGTTTTCTGAATTAATCGAAGAACTCAGTTGTTAAAATGTCGGATTCTGATGAAAGTTCTGCTAACAAGACTCCAAAAAAGAAAGTGAAACCTGTGACATCATATCAATCTGTTTGGGAATCTTCATACACGTGGGTTAAACCCATTATAGGAGACCGCTGTAAAGCTAAATGCATTGTTTGTTCACGTGAATTTTCCTTATCTCATGGAGGTGAGTCAGACCTAAAGCAGCATGCCAGAACTGAAGGTCACAAAACAAATATAATATCGCAATCTAAAACAATAACTTTAACTTCATATTTTTCTAACAAAATAAACCCACAAATTCAACAGGACAAAATTACTGCAGGAGAATTAGCTCTTGTATTCCACACAGTGAAACATAACCTCAGTTACGCGAGTATGGATTGCTCTAATAAACTAAACTCTGATATTTTTGGAGATTCCAGTATCGCTAAAGGCGTTTCATGTGGGAGAACAAAGGGGGAATGTATAGTGAGAGACATATTGGGACCAAAATGTGTTAAAAATGTGGTTTCAGAACTCATTTCTAAAGGATGCTTTTTTCTGTTGCGACTGATGCCAGCAATAAAGGAAACCGGAAAATGTTTCCTCTGTGTGTAAGATATTTTACAGCAATAGGTGGTGTTCAAAACAAGCTGTAGGACTTTTATGAAAGTGCTGATGAAACAGCAAGTTCCATACATGAAAACATCATGAAAATAGTTAAAGAAAATGACCTAACCTTGGATAAAATATCAGCATACGCTGCAGACAACACCAACGTGAACTACGGGAAACACAACTCTGTTTTCAAGCATCTTCAGGATTCAAACGGAAGGATAATTAAGTCAAATTGTTCTGCTCACATTCTTCACAATACCATGAAAGGTGCAAATGACAACCTTGACATAGATGTTGAAACTGTAGTAATGAAGGTGTATGGACATTTTTCACTGTCTGCTAAGCGCAGAGAAGAATTGAAAGAATATTTTGAGTTTGTAGACATAGAATGGAAAGAAATATTGCGTCACGTGACAACTCGTTGGCTTTCCTTGGCACCTGCTGTAGAAAGACTGATCCACAGTTGGCCTGCCATCAAAAGTTACTTCAAATCGCTTCAAGACTGTCCTAAATTTTTGCTTAAATATTTTGATGCAGAGGATGAAATGAAAGATGTCATTCTTGAGATCCATCTCTTGTTCTTCAGCAATATAGCAACAGTTTTTGTAGATTGTATCAAAGATTTAGAAAGAGACTCCATTTCTAAAATTGAAGCATATGATGCTATGTGCTTGCTAAAGAAGTAGATAGAGCAAAGAAAAGAGGACCATTTCTTTGGAATTGCTGTGAAAAACGCTATGAAAACTATACCTCCATCAGAAAAACTGAAGTTGGAAAGAAGTTTTTCGCGGTTCTATGATGAAGCCCTTAGATATCTTCAGAAGTCCTATGATTTCTCAGAGGACAACGTTGCAACGAAGCTACAGATGTTTAACTTGAAGAAGAAAATTAACTTTTCATCTCTTGAAGATGCAGTTGAATGCCTGCAGCTAACTGAAGACATTGATATGGAGCAGCTCTATGAAGAGTTCTGTGTGGTTGCTAACATTTCTTCGGACATCCTGGAGAGTAAAGAAGATGCATCACGAAAGTGGGTGGCAGTGTTTGATGAACATAAAGAAGCTGAACTAGTGGAATTGAAAAAAATTGTGTCGTTTGTTCTTAGTGTTCCTGGTTCAAATGCGTTTGTTGAGCGCATATTCTCACTAATGTCTAACAAATGGACTGATACGAGGAACAGGTGTTCAGTATCTCTGATCAAAAGTGAACTCTTGATTTCAACAAACATGAATATGCCTTGTAAAGAATTTCATTCCATGATCAAGTCAGATGCAGAAGTTTTGAAGGCAGCTAAATCAAATTCCAAGTATACATGGAAAAAATGAGTTTACCCTGTTCTGTAACAAAATACATATTGAGAAAAGGATGAAAATTATACACAGGTACATATGGAATGTAAAAATCCTCTTATATTAATAATTTTGAGTTATTTTTTTAGTGTCCCTTATTTTTGTGAAATGTCCCGTAATTTTAAGAGCATGTCCCTTATTTCACTTATCAAAAGGTGGCAACCCTAGCCACCCATCTAACCTCCGTCCGGGCCCAACGTTGCATAACTTCGGTGATCTGACGGGAACTGGTGTTTCAACGTGGCTAGGCCCTTGCACCTGTGCGAGTGCTTGCACATTATCATCATTTCAGAGTAGGCTCAATCATTCCAAGGCAATTAGGTAACAGCATGTGTTCCATGGATGAGGTGTATGACAGTGTTGCCTACCAAATATAACATTAAATAATATAATCAAGGGGTTTATGATTTATGATTCAAGGTTTCTCATCAACTAAATCAGAAAACATCAAGGAAAGTTAATGTGGAGTACAGATTCAATGAAAGTTGCAAATACAATAGGTAATCAATTCAAAGCTATTGCATCTACACCATTGAGTATTACTCTGTTCTAAACTTTTACTCAGCAATGACTGCAACTCTCATCCCTAGGAAATAGGTCGACCCAACTTTTAACCCTTCAACGACGAGCAGCGTAGTCACTACGTCAGTCACGAACTTCACATGCCGTCGAGCGACGTAGTGACTACGTTGCGGCGATTCCATTTAAATCAGTGGAAAACCAGCGGTTCCATTTAAATCTCCTCCGACCTACAAGATGGGATTCATTTAATACTCCTCTGGGCTTGAAGGGTTAAGGTTCCACTACCTGCTGCACGAAATCCACTACCTGCTACCCGAAAGTTGGGGTGTCATATTCACAAGAGTATTAGAGCACCATTGTGCCATACAAAGAATTCAAATTAAGAAGAGGAGATGAATCATTTCAAAATACATGACTTTGTCAGACCCAGTAACAATAAATAAGATACAGCTTCAGCTGAAGAAAACATGAATTTGTTCTTGGACCGATACATAAAGAAACTACATGCCTTGACCATGTAGTGTGCCTCCAGGACACCACATAACCAAGTCCGTTGAAGCCAAACTCTTTTCCACTCATTGATGCCAAGCTACCATCACATTTCCCATTGTCAAGTACACAGCACAAACTTTCTCTTTCCTTTGATATCTTGGTACTGTCATTCCAAGAGAAATTCCTTGACGCAAGTTGGATTAACCAACATTAACGGTGTGACCTCTTCCACCAAAATGCTAGAATAGTTCAGAGATCTTACCTCAAATCACTACCTAAGACATTATGGGTATGATGGTATCAGCTTTCTACAAATGAAACAAAGATTGCTTTGGTTAAATTCCCATTAAATAATTTTCATAATCTCTTAGTTGTGAAAACCCTACATATCTCTGCAGGAATAATAATACTATATATTCATCCATGGCATCCCTGTCGATTTTGGTAACAATAATGCCTGTTCAGTAGGCTGTTGGTTCCCTGTTCCTTGTCCGAGAGACAACAGGCAGGCGTTGGTTGGTAGAATGTAAATTCGAACACCTTGTCTGTTTTGTGTCTGTGAGAAAAGGGTCACTTGTCTGTTCTCTCCCTGTTCTTGGTAGTGACATACTATGTTCCTTACTTGTTGGACCACAGCCAGTGAACAGGTACGGAACTGTGCAATGCCAGTTCGTTGTCACTGCCTATTTGAGCACAGTCAGTTAACAGGTGCCTGTGAGCTGCCTGTTCGCTGTTATAAATTTGTCATCAGAGGGTTCTTTCCTGGTAATATTGTGTTGCCTCTTTGTTAGCTGTAGGTGTATATTCTGTTTGCATCCTATTCTTGAAGCATTATATAACGGTGTATAAAAATGATAATTTACATTTAAATACTATAAATGTACTCGTACGCAATGGTATGCTTTAGTACATTAAATTATCCTACATTGTATCTACCGTATGACATTGTATCTAACTCACATGACCAGCTACCCTGCGGCTCTACGTGCATATTCTCGCACCCAAAATAAAAAATCCGTCAAGAAAGTCTTATATACCCGGCCACTTCCGAGGATTAATGTAACTTAGAGAACTAATTTTTAAATAGCAATTCTGTGATAGTTTGAGGAAATACCATTACATCATGATAACAGTTATATGGCATTAATTAATTGAAACCTATATTGCCACATAGTATGAATATAAATGCAATATTAATGAGAATAGATAAGATTTTTTCCAGTTCCACACCTACCTGTTGAAAGTCTGCTCACTGTTGTCTGTTCGTTCCTTGTTTGGTGAAGCGATCAACTAACCGGCCCCTGCTTGTCGCAAATCTGTTCACTTTTGTCTGTTCATTCCCTGTTGTGTGAAACAAACGATCAACCGGCCCCTGCCTGTTGAGTGCCTGTTCATTCCCTGTCCGGTGAAAGAGACAACCAACCATACCCTGCCTGTTAAGAGTCTGTTCACTATCATCACCAAAATGCTTGTCGTCTGCCAGTTAAGGAACAAGCTGCAATCAAAGTACAAACTGTTGGAAGGCTGTTTCCAAGTTGTTTCCATTTGTGCGTAGTGCGAGACTTTTCGTAGGCTGTTCATATTCTGTTCACTAAATCTCTAACAAGCACTCAACAGGCTTCAAACTGACAGCAAACATAAACAGTTGTTACCAAAATCGACGGATATCATCAGCTAAGCCACCAATGAATAAAGAATTAATTACATGAGCATCAAGCTTATGCAATGTGGTGCAAAAAGTCAAACCTCAGTTTTTATCCAAACATAAATTTCTGTTTAAAATATTTAGTCTTAACTAACCACTCACTGTGAACTTTCTTCAATATGTAGAAAGGAAAGTTTTCTACAAGCACCTGCATGGAGGAGTTGTATTTGTCGATCACTTACCAGAAAGCAGAGGAGGGAAGTTAGACCGGCCGGCTCTCCTAAAAATGGTCATGGCAGAACAAAAATCGAAAGGAACGACAGCGGCCTCCTGAGAGTAAGAATCTTATGAAGAAGGATTTCCAAAGTTTCTTCAGTGTTTCATTTTAATTTGTGAAATAGATGACTGAATATGAAATGACTGATATTGTATGCTGCATGAAAGCAAAATTAAGATGCTGATTCTTTTGTGAATTTTATTGGTGGCAGTGATATGGCAGTTACACCATCTTGCCTCTGGTTTTAGCTGGTCGATTTCGAAGTGGAAATGTTGACTGAATGCATTTTATACAATACTTGGACTCAATTTTATCTGTATTTTCTGCTTTAAGAGGTTGACCCACAATTATATAAATTATTTTAAGTATGTAGTGGTTTAATAAATTATTAGAAACCAGAGAGCTTAACTTTACTTTGTCATCATATTTGAGTTAATGGAAGTGGGAGCCCAGGTAAAAATATATGGTCTGTAACTAATCTGGAACTGGTCTGGACCAAGTGGTCTGTAGCTGGTCTGTAACTGGGAAGAAATTGAAATACCGTTCCAGGCCATACTGGTCTGGAACTGGTCTGGACAACGAGTCTCTAACCAACTTGAGTGACATCTACAGGCACTTTGGAGAACTATAAAAAAAAGAAAAAAATAAGGTTTCAGTGGGATTTGAACCTGTGCCACATTTACATCTCAGGTTCACAACCCAACAATGTATCAATAGCCTGATAGCTCATCTTACAGATTACCATGGAAATAAGGCTATTTCTTCCGAAAATCAGAGTTAATACACTCAATGACTGCCAGTAATTTCGTAAAGGTGGACAAAGAGTGCTTGCTGTTTTTTGACCATACATACAAACAAAAGCCATAATCCAGCAGAAATAAATCTTGGTGCTTTTAGAGAGAGGTGCTTAAAGATATATACATGTATGAGGCTATTTCTTCCGAAAATCAGAGTTAATGCACTCAATGACTGACAGTAATTTGCCCTGATAACACTAATATAATATCTAACACCCCTGCACTAATAACACCTACTTCACATATTTCGCCATGCTACATATGCACTCTTCATGTGTATGTCAGAACCTTTCATTTTCTTCATCATTGGTTGTCGTCATTTTGCCATCAAACTCGGCGCAACGGCCGAGCATCAACTGTTGCTCCACCATTGACTTGGGCGTTTATGTAAACCGATTTGAGTATGCTAGCTGCAGGAAGGAACCAGTCAAAAAAAACCAGTGTGGATCATTATTAAGTAGTGGATTTAAGGTTTGGGTTACCTAGTTCCATATGGTGCTAATGCCTGAAATTTATTTTAATCACAGATTACTTACAAGTCAAATTTCAGAGTAGTCTCAGATCGTGGAGTCAAATATTGCAGCTCTGTTACGATCAGAATATAGACCAAAAATATTGCAGGGCAGTTACAAGCCATTGAATATTACAGCTCTATAGCAGTTCCAGCACAATTTCCAGATCAGTTACAGACCATCCCAGTGAGAAATAGGTGGTGGAATCAACGTGGGACCGACATGGAAATTCCAGTGGAGAGTATGTGGAAATAAAACGTGGATACCACGTGATTTTGGTCATGGGATCAACGTGGAACGCACCTGGAAATTTGGTGGAGATGTTAAGGAATAATATGTTTTCCAACGGATAATAAAATAATATTATTACGACCACCAGACAGCATTGCTTGCAAAATTCACGGCTGATTTGGATTCAGATTCGACCAAGAAAGAAAACGCCTCCACCCGGGCGCTAACTCATATTATCATACCTCCTAGCGCCTTAACCCACTCGGCCACGGTGGTTCTTGAAATTCAATGAGTTATGCAAAGAACTTATTTCCTGTGCATTCATGGCCAACATTGCCGGGAATATAAATTATTCTATGTATTTGTGCTTGGTCTAGAGTGAACTGTTTACAAATATTTTGTACCAAGATATTAATGCAGATGTTAACAAGTGCTTGAAAATGGCTGTTAGAAGCATACAAAAGCAGGTAATATTATCGTTGAGCATAATATTAATTCTGGTTCGTTACAATTGTACCATAATTCATATTAAAGGCCGTTTTACACGATGAAAGATGTAGTACAAACGAATGTACGTGAGACTGTATGTTTGTCTAAAATAAAATTAGTACAGGTTCTATTTTCCATTCAGGCATTCGAGACATTCGCACAAACCTTCATACAATTTGCCACTTTACACAATACCTTTTGCCTCATGCCAGAGTTCACGGAAGAGTTTGAACAAGCAAATGTACCGTGTAAAACGGCCTTGCATGCTTGCATCTTGAAATAATATATGTTACATGTGTAGGTATATAACATATGTTATAACAGAGATACCTCTTCATAATCATTTATTCTATTATACATAAATCTAATCCAGTTCTACAAATAACATAATTGCAAAATACAATTTCCGATGCATTTTCACATAACTAGCGCTGTTTCAGGATGATAAACCAGATAAACTATGAAATGTCACCAGAGTTATTTTCCACAAAGCAGAAATTACATTGAATATATAATATTATTCACCATCACCATGGATCCACTTAAATTCAACGTGGATCACACGTTGGTTCAGCCACTCAATATCCACCTCCACCATATTTCCACATATCAACGTGGAACCCATGTTGATGCCACCACCCATTTCTCCCTGGGATCGAATATTACAGAGCATTTCCAGATCAGTTAGAGACCATTGAATATTACAGACCAGTTACAGACCATGGAATATTACAGAGCAGTTCCAGAATAGTTTCCAGACCAGTTTGTTTTACCCATTCATATTCCAGACCAGTCCAGTTACAGACCAGATATTTTTACCTGGGAGTATTTTAATTTTTTTATCATTGTCCACTTAACTGATTACCCTAAGGATACTAAAAAGTACTTCTCAAGTACAAATGTCACTAAACTAAGGGAATGAGACATCTTCCATTTCACTGTGTTTCTATTTTAGAGATGTTAATTTCACCAGCTTTTCTGAAAACGTAAACTTTGCAGGTCTTATTCTATTGTTGGTAGTTTTTTCAATCACTATGATAATACATTCAACAAAATTTCCAAAAAGTCCCAAGTTGACGATAATGTGACAATAATGCTGAACCACAACCCCCTACAGGAGAGGAATATATATAGTGTGTGTTTCATTTCAAGTGCTTATAAACACTTGAAATGGAACAAGGGGCCTTCCTCCTCACAGCTGTCGAAGGGTAAGACCCACGGAAGGAAGATTTTGACCTTAAATGTGATTATTATACATATAATATTACATATGTATATATGTACAGCACATATATTTTGTGCACAATGGCAATTCCGTTTACATGCTCCCTGGTGGGCTGGGAGTGGACCATTGGTGTCCTCAAGGGGGCAGTAAGGGCAATTGACCCCACCAAAAACCTGGCGTATTTCTTTGTCATAGACCTTTAATAAAAGCCTAAATTATTTAGTTACTTTTTTTGTTCTTGAAGTTTTGGTTATTTTACTTTAAAATCCAGTTAAATTTTATATAAACTAAAATGGTTTTTAAAACCACAAGCTAAATGCGAATGTAAATCAAAATAATTTTGGAATTAGTTTACCAAAATGTACATGAAACTAACATGAGTTTACCCATGGACACTCCTGTGTCCCTTAATGTCATTGAATTTTTTAAAATGAAAAAAATATACCAATATTTAATAGGCTATACAAATGCAAATTTTTCATCCACCAAATTCCTAGGAATTGTGGTTGATTATAGTCAGTTCACCTGGAGAAAGCACATCGGGTACCCGTTTAAACTCCTTTTGCTATCTCCTATGGAATATTCCTATATATGTCCTATACACCTGCCATATGTATTTGTAATGCTGTGCATTTTGTCTGCTGGACAAATATACTTATTATTATTATTCATTCCACAGTGTCCTTGGATGTCTTACTTTCCTTGTACCATGGGGAATTTTACTCTCAAGTTATGTAAAGCATTTTGTTTTGAGGCACTACGGCTCAGTCTGGAACTATTTTTAAAATAAAAAAGGGATATACGATTGATGGCCAATGAGTGTATTGATGCATCCTGTCATCCCCTTGTTCAAAAGATTTAATTTGTTACCGGTGCCTTGCTTATACATTTATGTTTGTGTACTTAAATATTAAAGAAAATCTATCTCTCAATGTAAAAAAAAACTTTCCACATATCTTTTGTACGCACTCGGCCAACTGCAATAGGTCCAAACTCAATGGGGTTAATACTTTAAAAATAAATTAAGCCATAAACTTAAATCAATAGACCAGTTAACCACTTTTAAGAATAAACTTAGAACATTTCTTCAAGACTCCCTATTTTACTCAATCCTTGGAGAGTGGTAGGTGTGTATAATAAAGTGGTACATATATTCTTTTGAGTCAGTTTTTGATGCCATTCTTTGAAATGTATTTTTAAACTTGACATACCCTATATTTTGCATATTTTACATAATCTCTGGGCAAATAAACAATTACAGTGAAAACCTCTTTATACGGACACCTCTGACATATGGACACCTCCAACTTACAGACAGCATTCGGATCACGGTCTGATTTGTATGCCACTCCACTTCGATAGACCCTCTCATTTACGGACACTCACACTTAAGGACATGGGCACTCCAACTTAAAGGATACGGACACCTACTTTTCCAAGATGGACATCCATTAGGTGGGTAATTCCATTCCCATGCGCATAGTGTATTTTGCGGTTTCATTCGAGCAGTGAACGTCAAGGTTTTTTGTGTTCTAGTATTTATTCGATGAGGCCGAAGGGTACAAGCCTTACGCTCCAGGGAAAGGTTCAAGTGATAGAGAAAGCAGCTAAAGAGAGAAGTGGTGTACAAAAATTGGCTGTGGACTTAAATGTGAGCAAGGCTCAAATTGTAAACATACTGAAGCAAAAAGATTCGATAATGGAACTGTGAATGGCGAACCATAATGAAAATGTGTACAAAATGGGTTCCTAACAAACACATTGATTCTACTATTTCCAAGTGGGTTAAGAATGTGAGAGCGAACAATTTGTCTGTACTCTACAATAAACTGCCAGCTGAGCTTAAGGCTCAAAAAAGTGTAGCTGCATTTAAGACTAATCTACTAAGGTATCTGAAATCAAAAATTTTTTATTCCATTGATGAATTTTTTAACAATGTTTGACATGTGTCCTGTATCCACTGTATGTATTTAGTTTCTTTAACCTGACGTGTCCTATATCAGTGTAACCTTTGTAACGACTTGATCTCTGGACAAATATAACATTATTATTATTTGTCTGTATTGGGCTCACTACAAAAAAAAGCTCTGGAAACTGCCGTAGAACTTCAATTTGAGGATTTCAAGGCCTCAAACATGCGGCTCGTAAAGTTTAGAAAAAGACGCAACATTGTGCTGAAAGCAGTGTATGGGTCAAGGCAGCTGCTGCGGTTCCAGATGATGTTACTGCCTGGGCTGACAGACTTCCTGGATTTCTGGAAAATCACAACTCCGAGGGTATTTTGAGCACAGATGAAACGCAATTGTTTTTTAAGGTTTTACCTAATAATACTTTGGCCCTGAAATCTGAATGCTGCTCAGGTAGGAAAGCATCAAAAGAGAGATTAACGGTACTACTGGACTTGAACATTATTGGGGAGCTTCCTCAGCCACTGGCCACAGCCACAGCCACTTTCCTTAGCCATTTTTCCCTCCGAACTTACCAATAGACACGCAACCTCTTGACCAGGACATGATGAGGAGCTTTAAAATTAACTATAGGCAGCTCCTTTTAAACAACATGATAGCAAAAATCAACAATGGCTTTTCTCCAGATTGTGTAGGGAAGTCAATAACCATTTTAATGCAATATTTTGGATTGCTCAAGAGGAAAAGAGCATAAAACCGTCCACAGTATGTAATTACTTCCTCAAAGTGGGATTTTGCAGCATGGACATGATATCTGAGGGAGATGATGATACTGGGGTTTGGAAAATTTATATTGACAGCTGTCGGTGAAAGCATATGATATTGACTATTTCAATGTTCTCAAATTTGTTTACATTGGATAACGAGGTAGACATTGCATAAATGGTAAAGATGATTGCCGAAAAAGAATAGGGGGAAGTTTATAGCGATGGTGTTGATAGTGAACCTGAGGTCTCAACTGAACAGTTAAGTACGAGATTATAGATACGCTGATTCTTTGAGTCAAATCGAGAATTTAAACAAATTTTGCATTGGAAAAGGCAATAATGGCTAACTAAGAAGTTTGTTTTGTTGAAGGTTGTTTGGGCTTCCCACCGGGTTAAACTCTCCATCTCTGCCGACATTACAATGAATGTGTCATCCATCATCATCAGGGCAGGCCCTAGGGCCTGCCCAGATAACGATGGACGAGATGGAGAGTGTAACCCAGTGGTAAACCCGAACAACCTTCAACAAGAAGTTTGTTTGATTTACAGTTGAATTTTGAGAAATTCTTTGTGTAAAAAATAAGAAAACAAAAATCAACTGTATAAATACATTGAAATTAGTATAATGTCCTAAATATACCTAATTTTGTTACCATTTTAGTTGATACATATATGTTTTATTTATAATTCAATTAAAAACATTATCCATAGCCTTTAATTCCTTTCTGCGATATTGATAGAGATCACCTTATTGCAAGAAACAGAATGTTATGCAAAGATTATATACTCAATGTTATGTATCAATGTGCTGGTCCATGGCCTATTATAAAGTCGGCCATAGTGGTCTCAACTCCGACTTACGGACACATTCATGAGGGCGGACTGTTGTCCGTAAGTGAGATCTCACACCTCTATAGGTTTTAGTGTATTATATTATGATATTAGAAAGTCACTTACCTCGCATGAAAGATCTCGCCCAGTAACACCTGTTACGATAGGATATCTGTTTTTCTGTGACACCTTGTAACACCTACATAAAAAGAGTTCATTGATTGCGATATATTAGCTAATGTCAACTCTCCTCATTGCTGCATATTACATGTATGCGCAAGCAAGTAAAACCATAAAATCAGCGATAGAACGCCAAGAAACTTTAAAGTAATTTTTAAGTAGTAATTTGGGGATGCTTTCAAAGGCTAACGTCACAAACACTTGAAGGGATTTCATCTTTTCAGTTAACTGAGGCTTGAGCAACGCCATTGCTCAAGGAATAATTTGAGGATGTTGATGTAACGGTAAATGGGAGAGCTGGAATCCGCAACATTTGAAAGTTTAAATGCATAGGAGAATGGTCTTTTCCTCACCTTTACACTACCCTACCAGCGCTACCCGTGATGAAATTTTTATTATTCCCGCTTCATTCCTTTCAGCACTCAGTCTCGATCTCTCGATCATATCGATCATGTCGACGAGTATCGACTTCTTGGTCGCGATGCATCGACCCGAAACAACAAGCAACAAGTTCGACTAATGGAAAACGATATTTCAAATTTTGAAATTTTTTGGAAGAGGCCGAAGCGGCTGATGAGGCGAAGCGGTAGAATAACTGACTCTGTGGAAGATACCCTACCTACTCTGTGGGAGATCCACGTGATGGGTACTTTTTGGACTCAGACAGCCAGTGAACATCACATTTAATGTCTTCAGTAAATTGCGAAATTATTTTGACGATGAATCTATAAACAGGGTGCTTACTATTGGTTGATCTAGTGCGGTTAAGTGTAATGATGTTTTGTTGTGATTGCTTTTAGAGATCGCGAATTTTATTATGATCAAATTTAGCGAACAGAGTATTGTATTGTCACCGAATTTTCAATGCAGTGGCTAGGAAAGGAAAATGAAGAGAACATTAAGATCGAGGAGCCGATTCAAGACCTGAACACTTCCAGTCATTCGACCGTTTTGTCTCAGGACGCATCGTTTCTGCAAGAAGTTAATGTTGAATACGTGGAGAAAGAGTATTGGACAGAGAAGTCGAAGAAGGCGAAATTAGAATGCGATGTTTCAGTGAATTTTGTGTGTGGGTGCTCATCGCCAGAATTGTTTGCAGACGATGACCTAGAAGATATTCATCGTAATTCATCAAACTTCATCGACGGGAAGTCTTGTTTTAATAAAAATTCGGAGGAGCAGCCCGCCAATTCTAGTTATGAAGATAATTGTAAGTCTATGGAGAATGCGCCTCCGGGAGAGGAAGCGGACAAGGTGGAAGTGAATAATGTGGACTTAGATGGCCTTAGTCGTAAATCAACGGACCTCAATCTACCGCTATTGTCCATGAAGGAAAAGATTAAAGTAGCGCTGCTTAATAATGCTCGAAAAGTTTCCAAAACTTTGAAAACGGATACTGAAAACAAAATCTCCCAAAACGTATCAAGCGTTGCAACAGTTACTAATGAAGAAGCCACATATTTTGAAGTCGGGCCCTTTTACGGACTTCCCTCCAAAGTTGAAGCACTTATTCAGAAGTCGAAGGGTATCAAGAAACTATATTGTAAGTGCTCGTATCTTATGTAGCTCATGTATGTGCATGCATTATTTAGGTAGAAATTTTACCTGACTTGATATTAAAAATATTTGTGCTTATGAATTTGTACTTTTGAAAATTTTGAGATCGTTTACACCTTAAGTCCATTTTTATCTCGAATAGCATGGCAAGAAGAGTGCTTAAGTCTTGCTGCGGTGCGAGAAAGAAGAAATCTAGTTTACTCACTCCCAACAAGCGGAGGAAAAACTCTGGTGTCAGAAATTTTAATGCTTCGTGAACTGCTCTGTAGGAGGAAAAATGTTATTTTCGTACTTCCCTACGTTTCCATCGTACAGGAGAAGGTGATTAGAATTATTCATGGGCAGTTTACAATTTCTCCTCTCTCATTTGTGTCTCGACTCTTTATTGTCCTTAAATATTCGATTTTGTTATTAGTGTTACAAAAATTTTAACTCCATTATGCAATCATTTTTAGGTGCGTTCTTTGGCTCCATTTGGGGTGGATTTGGGGTTCTTGGTAGAAGAATATGCTGCTGGTAAAGGAACATATCCACCTCGTAAAAGGCGTCGTAAGCAAGTGCTCTTCATTGCTACTATTGAAAAAGCTCACGGTCTTCTTAACAGTTTAATTGAAGGAGGTCGTCTTTCTGAGATAGGTTTAGTGGTGGTTGATGAGTTGCACCTAGTTGGAGAAGCAGGGGGACGAGGAGCCATTCTAGAATCATTTTTGATCAAAGTTTTGTTTTCAAAAGGTATCTTTTGAGATTATCTCTTTTCCAATTCATGCATATTTTTTTCATGTTTTATATTTATCTATCATTTCTGAATGATCTCATACTGTCCTCTAGATAAGTTAAATCTGATAGTACGGAGACTTGCTAACGTATGGTTGGAAGATCATCTTGTATGTGCATACCATGGCATGGGTTGTGGTATGCTTTGGTATAGAATGGGAAGCATCCTTAATTAAAATATTTATGTTTTTTACTAGATTTACCATTACATTAAGCGAGAATGCCTTGAACCTCAAATGCAGCTAAACTAAATTCTAATTCTAAAGCTGAATAGCCACCTCTGGTTATTAGACTTTGGCAATTGTTTCTCATAATTATTTTTATATGTACTATGATAAAATTGTTTGTTGCTGTGGGAAATTAAATTTGCTCTTGGGGTGCTCAACATTTATTACTAACTACTATTTTAGCATGGACCGTGTAAAGTAAATTAGTATATTTGATTTAAAATATTCCATTACTGTAAAAACTTGTCTGATTTCAGAAAATATTCATACTGTTGGAATGAGTGCAACAATTGGAAATCTTGATGAAATTGCTGCTTTTCTCAAGGCAGAAATATTTTGTAATGATTTTCGGCCTATAGAATTGAAGGAATATGTAAAATATGATGATGCATTATGGGCGGTAAATAGGAATTCAAAATGCCCCGAAAAAGATTTTCAGTTGGTTCGGAAAGTTCAATGCAATGTAAGTATGTACTTAATTTGTATTTTCTTTGTGTGCTTGCATGTGGTCTCTAGTACGAAAGATTCTTGTTGATAGTTAAATCATTTTAAGGTTTTTCCATTTTATCATCTCTGACAGTACACTCCTCAAATGTTGGCATTGGATCCAGATCAACTTAGTGGGCTTGTTGCAGAGGTTATTCCAAATCACTCTTGCCTTGTTTTTTGTCCTACGAAGAAGAACTGTGAAAATGTTGCTATTCTTGTATGCAGATTCTTGCCTAGGTAAAAAAACCTATTGTATTCTTCCTAATTTTGCTAACTCATCTTGATCTCAGATACTCATAAGCTGCAGAGGATATTCGCCTAGCATTGCCTTAGATTAATGTTCTAACTTTCGTATTTGGACCAGCTACTACTAACTTACCTTCTTGCTTTGTTAATTGCTTCAACAAGGAGATTGTGCAATTTTTTCTATCCTGACTTATACTTGAGTTACAAATTTTAGTTTATATTTTTGGTAGCAAAGAAGACTGTGGCTTATATTTTAATCAACTGATACTTGAAGACATATATGGTAAACCTCTTGTTACCCCTGCACTACTGAAGCCTTCTCCTGTGTTGCAAATATTAATACCTGTAAAATCCCAGAACAATAACTATCCACTATGTACATGGTCTGCAGAGGTTTTAAAAATTATTTTTAAATGAATTAATTCATTTTAATATCTATTCTCTTTCTGTCACAACACTTGCAGGGAAACATTGGATCGTAAAGTTGAGGAGAAGCTAAGTCTGTATAAAGCTTTAGTGAATGAAGGGAATGGATCTATTTGCCCAGTTCTCAAAAAGATTCTTCCATATGGATTGGCCTACCATCACTCAGGGCTCACAGGTGATGAGCGGCGTTTGATTGAGGAGGCCTACAGAGTGGGGACTCTGTGTTGTATTTGCTGTACATCAACCCTGGCTGCTGGGGTCAATCTACCTGCCAAACGAGTGAGTGTGCATAGAGCTTAGAATTACAGATATTCCAATTGTGAAACTGAACTTTATGGTACATATTCCTTTTTTTAAACTATGACAGATTTATGATTTATGCAAATATATCAAGTATAATTTAACTGTTACTTTTTATAAAATTTTTCATAGAAGGGAGAAAAAGAATAGCCGGAACCCTGAAACGTGGGGTGCAGGCAGTAGATAATCCGTATGAATATGAGTTTGCTCAGTGACACCTGGTCCCTTTACTCCTCCTTAATCATGGGTTGCCTGCGCCCCACGTGTCTTCAAGTCTTACATATATCTCCATAACCACTAAAAATTCACCCTCAAAAATTTAGAAGAGCCCAGGGAAAGTTATTTTATACTTTTTAGTCCGTTTTAAAAACGTGGTATATTAAAAAAAAGTTTATTGATTTAGTTATTCTTAACTGCACACATTTTTTGTTTTGTTGTTCATTTCCTCTTAGCCGTCTTCATATGATTTTTTCTGAAAAATTTTCTTGTGTGGTTCTTAGCATACCTTAATAGAATGCAGTGTGGGATGTGCACGTAATTGTAAAAATCCTTATCCAGAAATATTTTGAACTATAATATCATAATTGGAAATAAGTGATAGAAGAGTATACTTGTCCTTAAAGTATGTTGACTCTTTGTTCTGGTATTCTCATTCATTGAATCATGGTGCTATTAATATTCCTTAGGTAATTCTTCGGTCGCCATACATTGGAAACCAACTGATAAACTTGAGTCGCTACAAACAAATGGTGGGTCGTGCTGGGCGAGCTGGATTCGATAACCAAGGAGAAAGCATCCTCATATGTCAGTCTACTGACAGGGATAAGGTAATCAATTGATTATTGTAATTTTTATTTGCCCTAAGGATCACCATACATTATGTGGTTACACTAAGTTACCTTCTAGTGATTTCATACATATTTCACCAAGAAGTGCAGTTTCTAAAATATGTACCAAATCAAAGCATATGAGTGATATACACATTTTTGCTCTAATTTTGGGGATTTGATGTGTTTATGAAAAACTGAAAAGCAAAACTCTCTTTTTACAAATGTAGACACCTAACAAATCAGTGTTTCCAAATATGATGCATCAAATGTGTGAAATGAATGGTGTAATCTTCTCTCACATATGCCTGCATCACCCATTAAATTTCCACATACAGTGGAAGCTGTGTTTAGCGAGGGCTCTCGGGACCTGAAAAATTACTCGCTAAATCGTGCTCTTGTTAATACCAAAATGATGAAATAATCATTTCACAGCCGATTCCTACATATTTAATGCTTATTTAGCCTTTTTTGTGGGAATTTTTGGTGAGTGGCGATAACATTCTATTGAGATAGCTATTAAAAATCATGTTTTTGAACACTTCCATTCCTTATGATCGCATTCACTTTCAATGACATCAAATTCCATGTTAGATGTCATGCACTGGAATATAAAACGTCGAATTTTGACACTCCGTGACATGTGTACTGTACTGCGAATTGCTATAAATTGTTATTATCCCTATGTTTGGGTGTGTCGCGGCAGCAAGTAATGGCAATGCAACGGACTATACGCAGCAAAAACGCTTCAGAAACGAGAAAATATTTCATTCCTCCTACCTCTCTAAAAAGTGAATAAAAACGAATATATGGTTCGGAGAAAGTTTTATTCATTAAAATTTGCAAAAATGCTAGATTACTACATGACCAAGATATTACCTTGGGCTTGTCGGAATCATAAGAGCCCATATCACCATCATTTAAGATTATTAAAGCATATAATAGTTATCCATTGTCCTTGGCAGTAATAATTATGGGTGGAATACTATCTGGAAACATAATTGTTACAAGCAAGTCCAAACATAACAGTTGTAAGTTCCGAAACTTCCTAAATTAATTCCATCAACATACGCGTAATATCTTCTACCGTACTTCCATCTAGTGGCAGCATCGAGAACTTGTTGATAGTGAATACGTGAATACCGTGATCACCGTGATTAATACTGACTACGCTCCCTGCTGCGAGATAGACATATGATTTGTAGTACATACCTTTCGTGCACATCGAAATGAATCATCTTTGACCTTTTTTCATTATATATATTCTTTCAAACAATTACAAAGTACAATAGAATACGTAGACTACTTAAAATACAGGGCATCAAGTTGTTTAAACAACTTGATTACCCCTTGATCCAAGGGCTGCAGAACACTCGTCGAGTTAGGCGGCAATTAGATGATTTTCACATTTCTAAGTTCAATTTGTGGATGGGCAGGGCAATTGCCAATGAACAATACTACTTTTCTATTTTTCCCGCCAATCCTAGCATCGAACGCGTGTAACCATTGCGAGAATAAATTTGAAGTCATCAAAGCATTTTTATTCGATTCGTATGTGCACGGTAATGTTTTAACTCCCTTGAAGCATCGAGGATGAGCGGATTTCGCCACTACGAATGGTTTTACCTCGTCAGAGCCATCCATATTCGCACACAAAAGAACAGTCAACCGCTCTTTACTTTTTTTCACTCCTCTGCAAGGGTCCCCTCGAGTGGCTAGAGTTTTGTCTGGAAGGAGGTTATAGAATAGACCTGTCTCGTCCACATTGTAAATATCACATGGGCTGTAATTCTTCATATGACTTTGTAGGACAGGAGTCCAGCCCTCCACAGCACTTACATCGACACTCGCGGAATCCCCGGATAAATTATGAAGAGATATTCCCTTCCTGTGCTTAAAGCCAGCATACCAGCGAATGGAACATTTAAAATCGTCAATACCGAGCCTCTCACTCAGATACTCCGCTTTTGCCTTTATCAATGGGCCACTTATCGGAATGCTGGCTACTCTCTGCTGGCAAAACCACGAGAAAAGGGCAGATTCTAACTGCAGATGTTCCCCTGCTCGCAAATGTTTCTGGCTGCTTGGTCATCCTTCTTGAAGCACTGCCGCACGAATTTTCTCCTTATTCTTCAAAATGGTGAATAAGGTCGAGGAAGATATGCCCAATCGCCTCAAAATTACGCTTTTGGACCCCTCGCCACTTTCGCATTCATTAATAATTTCTAATTTAGTTTTCAGATCCAACGACTTTCGTTTCCCAGCCATGATGTTTTAATAGTCGCACTGAACTTAAAAAAGCGGGAGCGCGGGAGAATGACAAAAGAACAATGAAATGCACGAACTTACGAGAAATTAAATAGTGCGCATACGGGCATGCCGTGAATGTCCGAAATGAACATTTGACCGTCAAATTGTTCGGGAAAAAATACTGCTAGCCATATAAATCCAATGACAGAAGATATGAGCACAAGTTTTTGTACGTTTGCCGAGATTGAAGGAGACATTTACCGCTCGTAATAGTAAACACCCCAGTGGAGGCTGGTTGTTGTCCTCACTAATACCAATTTATTTTTCATGCAAATCATAGGGTTTTAAATTGTTCTTTGGCCAACCCTCGCAAATTAGAGATTCTCGTTATATGCCCCACACGTTATATGGAGCTTCTACTGTATAAGTCGTAGTATCATTTAGACCTTGAGTGATGGGGCAAGTGGTAGGTTATGCAATTGTTTCTCCTATTGTGCAGTTATATTTGTTTTAACTGTAAGCAGCATTTCCATAATGTAAACAATTCTCTTTTGGTTAAAACTCTTATGGTGCCACATACCATACTCACTGCCGTGCGCTCGGATTGGTGACCATTCAAATTCTTGTGTGTGCAGGGATGGAAAAATGATTTAAAAAATTATCAGAATTAGAACAGGGATGTCTGTTGTAGCCACTATCACTGAAAAACAGTTGTGTCCCTGAAAGACTGGTTTCACCATGCATGAACTCGTGTGAATTTGTTTGAATGCGTGTATGGCTGAATGAACAGAATTAGAACAGAGTTTACTTATTTTCTTGACTTGAATTTATGCATTTGGAGATGTTAAATAATTTTTTAATTAGAAAAATTAAGTTCTATTGAAAAATAAGAAAGAATTTTAGGTTTACTCATGTGACTATCCATATTTTATGGGACAATATTTCACATGTGTTACAGTTGGCTTCTTCAGGTCGAAGTATCTTAGTGGTTTTTACTGGTCTTATATACCGTATTTCCCAGCCCATAAGGTGCACCTTTTTTACTCCAAAATGTGCTCTTAAAATCAGCCTGCATCTTATGGGCCGAGGGCTTCTATAACTTCACTCCCTAAGACGAAAGCTAATTTGCACGAAAGATACTATTTAGAGATGGTCAGATTGGATTTTAAGATCCGCAGGTATTACGTTTCATCGGATACTGAAATTGGATCCTAATTCATTCCAAAATAATTGGATCTGGATCTTGAAATGTTATAATTCACACTTTAGTGAATGATGCTTCCTATAAAAGGAATTAAAAACAGATCAGAGTTCTGATTCTCTCTTCGAATGCGCCGATGCACTACGTTATTTGTCCCATTGATGTGACGATGCATTTCAAAGCTGTCTCGGGCGCTACACATTATTTCAGGTTGTGGAAAAATCACGAAGAAGTGCAAAATATACCTCACAGCTACCACCTGGGTAAGGTTACAGTTTGAATCTACTGAAATAACATCTCCCCTCATTTCGTTCGAGCATTGGCCGTATCAGCCCAGTGTTGGATGCGGAGACCTCCGAAAGGAGGCCCATCCCCTCCTTCTCTTTCTCGCTGAATTTCGTCGTGCCCAGGTATAAGGAACGAAGAACTTTTTTCTTGAGGGATCTTCTGAAAAAAATGATTTAGATGCGTTGATTGTTCAGATCTGACTGAGGTATCAACCTAAAATCTGACAGCTTTATTGTTTCCGGCTGTTTGATTGAGATAGATAGCTGGTTGGCAGGACTGCCTGTAAGGCAATTTCCAAATACCCTGGAAAGGATATTTTACCATTCATCACTATAAGCTGAATCAAGCCTAGTGTTACCAGTAATAATCATTTAAATAACAAATGAATGAGCAAATGAAATGCCATTAATTGACGTGAAGGCAGCTTGACGCATGGAAGTCGATTTCCATTGAAATCTCAAAAGTAGCAACATCTCCAAATATGTCACTACTTGCAGGGGATGTTTCAGCTTTAGTCTTACTTCCGAATCATCCCTAAAAATGTATGATGCAAGTAAACAATGAACGTTGCAAATTGATAGTGACAACATCCATTGTTTACATTCATTGCGAAGGAGCGATCTTGGCTGACTCCCATATCGTTCTCTCAGAATGTGTTCTGCGCTCATGAATTTCGTCTTGTGCAAAAATAAGCAGTCATGTTTTCTCATCTTGTGTGAGAGGGCCGAGCGTAACGGCCTAGGGAGGTATGAGAGGGGCACGCAGGGGAATTAGCTATCAATGCTTTTTGAGTCAGCGAGCCACTTAGAAGCAGAATGGGACCCCCTTATGACCCCGGGTGGTGTCAAGGAAGCACCCAAGCTGAAATACAAACCAAGAGGGGGAAGAAACTGTCAGCCTCTGAGCCTCATGAAATGATTTAGCACCATCAGTCACGCAACACAAACCCATAAAAAAGTATACAGTGTCGAAGGGGTGGGGAGAGAGTAACTCAGTGAAGACAAAGAAGTTGGCTGAATCGGAGGCCCAGGTTCGCCTTGGTGCTACCATGGCAGCAAAGCGCCAATGAAAAAGTGCAACATGATTCTTGCTTTTTCAGTTAAGTATTTTTCTTAAATTCCAACCTGATAAATCATAGTGCCTCATATAGGCTGGGAAATATGGTATTCTAATGTTGAGTTGCTGCCCTGATTGGCTCGGTTGTTTTCAAATTTGAAAAAAAAATCTGTTCACAAGAATTCGTGAGGGTATAGCTGTCTTACTGATTGACCTTATTTGACCTTGGAAACTACATCGACACCAGTATGTACAGTCCTGTTCATAAAAAACTAACCACCTCGGAGCCCTGTTTATTAAAAACTTACCACCTTGGAGCTGAAAACCTTCCTCCCAGCAGCTGGCGAGGGGGAGAGGCACAGAAGGAAGGTTTTGACCTGCGAGAGGATTATTTCTGAGGGGAGGGGTAGGGTCCGAGCTTCCGTTTACTTTGTATGGGCGAGAATGAAAGAACACAAGTATCCATTTCAAGTCTCCATCACAGCACGGGAAACATCTCTGCTGGAAGTGATGTGTCTTCCACTTTTTTATATTGCGGAAAGGTAATTATCGTGAATAATCGTCACTCGAAGAGGTTGAATCGTGCCAATTGATTACATAATTTATATTATTAAATTTTTTATAACGTCTCCCTATCTGATAAACAATACTGATTCTATAACCAAGGCAATTGACATGAATTAGGGTAACTCAGAGATGTTGAAACGTGTCGAATTGAATATATAAATTGTTCCGTTATACTTCGAGTTTTGATAGCAACATGTCCTTATCTAATGATTCTATTATTTTGAAAACATAAAAGAGTCCAACAATTACTAATTAATTATGTTTGTTTCAAATACTTATCGTTGCATTACTACTATACTAATGCGACGTTTACTTGACGTCTGAGACAGAATTTAAAAATCCAAACCGCGTAATGCGGCCCTCAAAGAAATCATATTGACCATACAAAACTTTGTTGTCCCTGAGGAGAAAATTAATTGAAAGTGAAAGGAAAACAAGCATAAAATAGAAACTAATGAATTCAGATTTATTTATTTATTAATCTGTTTTATTCATTCGGATTCGGTTGTAAGGTATTATACGCCCATGAGATGAAGTCATATTTGTCACTATATATGTTACTACCTAGCCTCATTTAAGTTAATTATGCCACCTGTTTCTCGATTATGTCAATACTTACAATTAGTGATGGTAAAATGGCATGTGGAATTTTACGCTTACGCTTTTCACAGTAGGACTTTGTGTTGTTTACATCGCATTTGAAATACGTAGCATTAGCTACTGGAGTTTGCATCGCATGTTTTCTGTCATTATTGTTTTTTAACGTGAATCTACAAGTGACTCTTATGAATTCACCTTAAAGTGTCTAATGCTTCTTCAATCCTCTCAATTAGTGAGTTCAGCCTTCACTAAATTATCCAGGATCTTTGCAAAGAGGCAACACCCTGACGACCCGGTCCATTCTTTTCTGGGTGGTCAATAAACATTCCGAACGAAACAACCCTTCCCTCCATCTTGGCTTGAGGAAAGGCTGTACCCCTCTAAAAAGTGACCTGAAAGGGACTGTGGTTTCTTTTTTGGCTGGAAGCGGGCATGAAGAAGTGGTGTTGTTGCTGATTGCCCCTTCCATTCAATCTGGTTGTTTTGGGGTTCCGTTTGCTTGTGAGTGAGGAAGAAAGAGGGAAATATCTGCGAAATTCAGTCGCGTAAATACCCTTCGTTCACAACAGCTTGGCACCACTACATCTCACCGGCGTATATTACACTGCAACCTAATGCTCCATAATTATTAATGAACTTGTGTCGAGAGGCAGAGACTCTATTATCAAAATGATTACCCAGGAGAGCCTTCAAATATCAACCCTTACGCTTTTCACAGTCAGGCTATGTGTTGTTTACATTGTATTTGAAAAACATAGCAAAACATCGTTGTTTTTGATTTTTTACCATGACTCTACAAGTGACTCTTATTGTTTAACCGCAATGAAACAAACGTGCATTCAAGCACACTGAGTCATCGCAGTGGAACCATAATGAATAGGGTCAATTGTATTTCTTATAATATATAATCTCTCTCTAAAATAAATAATAAAACAAAACCACGAAACGCACTATAGAAATATGTATGTACTATATTTTCAAATGTCTGTAAAAAATTAGCATGGTAAGAAAATAAACCTGGAGTAGTAAAATCAGGAAACATAAAAAATTAAACAAGGTGAAACAAGAGGGAAAGGTAGGGAAAAGGTATAAGGGAAGGTGTTCTAGGTGGTCATTTTTAGGAAGATGTGATTAAAGCAAGGTAAATGCATATATAATGTGCTTATTCTTTGGATTTACTTCACCTCTCATAATCCTCATCACCGAAATTTACTTCACCTCCCATAACCCAATGTTGCTGAAAGAACTTCCTTATCCCAATGACCATCATTCCTAAATTCAAATTCACTACTATCGATAAGTATGGGTGAAGATTGCAATGTGGCCAACGTGCTATTAATGTAAGTCCATCTTCAAGAAGTTGTGTGTAGTTAAAGTGACATCAGGTGTCCCACAAGGAAGTGTAATCGGCCCCATTTGTTCATTATATACATAAATGACCTATGCTCTCGAATTAGCAGTAAAATAAGTTTATTTGCTGACGACGCTGTCATCTATCGCGAAATTAGTAATCACTCTGACTTTGAAATTCTATCATCGGATTTAAACAACATTCATGTGTGGAACCAGGAGTGGGGACTCGAACTTAATCTGAGCAAATGCACGGCGGTACATTTCTTGCTAAGGTCGTCCAACTATCCCCATATATATGCTGTGGATGGTGTTAACATAAAGGCGACAGATGAAGTGAAGTATCTGGGAGTTACAATAACCTCGAACCTATCGTGGGGAACACATATAAGAAATATTTGTGGCAGAGCTCTGAAGAAGCTAGGATTCGTCAAGCGTATTGTGGGAAGATTTTCGGATGCAAAAGTAAAAGAGAGGTGCTATTTCGCACTCGTCCGGCCACACCTTGAATATGCAGCGAGCATATGGGATCCGGTGCAGAAAGACTTAATCCGGGAACTTAATAAAATACAAAGGAAAGTTGCGCGGTTCGTCAAAAACTGCTATGGGCGTACAGACAGCGTTACACAGATGTTAAATGAATTAGGCTGGGAGCCGCTAGAGACTCGGAGGCTGCTTGAGCAATTGAGAATAGATATCTTTATGAGCGACACGGAGAACATCATATTAGAACCCCAGTATATTTCCAGGTCCGACAGGTGTGATAAATTAAGAGAGATATTTTGCCGAACGGATAGGTATGGGAATTCGTTTTTCCCCCGAACAATAAGGGGCTTTAATAAATGCTAGGCGTAATTTCATTAGAGCGTTTCCTTTTTATATGTAAACGGCTGGTGTCCTAACACCCCCCGTCACATGCCTATTGAGGCGGCTTGCGGGGTAGTAAGTAGATGAAGAATTGGTTGCATTCCTTTCGTTTGTCTTCATATTTATAAAAGGAGTGAAGCAAGGGATACCGACAACTTCAACCACATATTTTAACGGAGTAAAATATTTCATATTTCCAAGCAAAGATGGATTAAGAGGCAAACATGCACTAGTTACTGGTTTTAAATTAATTAGTTTTAAGGTTTCAATTTTTTTGCATTTCCATTAACACATGGGGATTTCTTGTAGCTTACCTGTGATTCGTATGGTATAACAAAGATGCATCGATTTATTTCAAACAAAAAGGATTAAACTTTACCTAATGAACTACAATCTCCTTTACCTTTAGATAGAAATAACTCAATGTCTTTTATCAGACTATTTGAGTGTTTTAAATGCTTCTTTAATCCTCTCAATTAGTGAGTTTAGCCTTCACCCTATAATCCAGGATCTTTGCATAGACCTTCCTCATTCACTACAGCCAGAATATGGGCAGAGGATAAGCCTATCTTTGGTCTCCATCCTTGTGTCTCTATCAATGATGATTTTATACTCTTCTTAATTATAGGTAAAAATAATATTGAAGTGTTGACCTCATATGTAGTGCATTTAATTGTCAATATCTGGAAGACCTTATGGTATTGATATGCCTATTTGACAGAGGATTTAGATCAGATACCTCTCTGTAGCAAAGAGCTAAGCGCATTAAAGTCAGTCCATCATGAAATGTTTTTTATATGGCCACTAAAGAGAATTTTGGTGTCCAATTTGGATGAAGTTTGCATTTTACTGGAAGATGTTACTTTTCCATTCCTAGTGATAGCAAAATTACGTAGATTAGTCTTAACTCAACTTCAGTTTATAATATGCTGATTTATCTTTGTTCGTCTGATTCAACAATGGGAAGAACTCAGGCAGATAGTGAATGATAGGTGTCATGGTTTAGATGTTTGGGCGTTGGAATTTCATGCTCCAATAGCGGATCTTTTCGTGATAACGTGGAAGTTAGAGAATTGGAGGGACATGCGGATATCTTAGGAAATCGGCTGTTTAGTTTTCCTAAATAGAATTAAGTTCACAATTCATTACTGTTAAGCTGAGCTAAGAGTCCCCCACTTTCCCGCATCCACCAAATGTTGGGACATTAACAACAACTCTCCTTTACCCCCCTCCCAGCCAATTAAGCGACAACCCCTTTCCATTCATACCGTATAGTTTGTAGCGCTATGGAATACGCATAAAAAATAGAGTGAATGTAAACAACCGAAACGAGCTGCAAGGGTGGAGATTATAGATAGGCATATTCATATGTTTTCTTGACCTTTTTATATTTAATGGGGTAAATATCAAAAGGAAAAGAAGCACAGGGAATTCATATTTGTCACTATGTTTCTACCTAGCCTCACTTTAGTTAACTATGCCTCCTGTTGTTCGATTATGTCAATACAAAGTATGTAATGGCAAAACGACATGTGGAATTATCTTCGTTCATCTAACTCCACAATGGGAAGAGCTCTGGCAGATACGAAATGATACGTGTCCAGGTTTCGCGGGTAGGTTGTTGGACTTCCACATTTATTTAGCGAATCTTTTCTTGTAAAAGCAAGAAAGAGGAGGGACATGCAGATTTAAAAATGCATTTTCATACTCTTCCAATGTGTTTTTTTAAATCGACCATTTTGTTTTCGATGCTTGTTTTGCTCAAATTCGAGCGTAAATCAATCGTGCACTAACAACTGTCTGTGCTGGATTTGCACATTAGCCAACTTAAACACAGGGTGGGCAATAAATACACAGAAGCGAAAGAAAACCCCTTCCACCACCTTAGCTTGTCGAAAAGGGTGGACTTCCCAGTGAGACCTGCGAAGGAATTTGGACGGAATGAGGCAGCGACATTGTATACCGCTGGGAGTGGGAGAGAAGGAGAGGTCCTGTGGTCAGTCAGTCTTTTCACCAGAGTTTCGTGAGGGCGGGGGTTCCCTCAAGGGGGCGTGGTTCGACTGCGTTGTCACATCGGCTTCAAGTCGGGACTTATAAATTTTTCAGCTCCAAGGTGGTAAGTTTTTAATGAACAGGACAGTACATTCAGTGGTACACAATATAGTATAGGTACAAAATAAGCTGAAATAAAATGATTTAAAAGTTATTTAGCCGGTATTCAAATTTTATAAGATGTAGTAAATTGTCAACACATCAAATTTCATTGTATGAATACGCAAGGTGTACCATGTCACTCCAACACTTGCCGTCTAACTGCAAGCTAATATTAACAGCATTTTTAAGCAATGGGAAAAGAATATGGAATAGAAATTATTCAACTCTCATTATACCTCTGCTTACTACTCATTGTCGGCAATCAGGCATCTTAATTTTCTTTCACGCCATTATCTCTTCATCACAATTACCTCAATGATAGCTGAAGAAATGAATGCGTAGAAAGTGGCATTGTGAGATTATTAAAATTATGTATGCAAAATTAGGCATTGAGTTATGATTGAAATAGGTTAAGTATGAATGAGAAGTAGCAAATAGTTAGACATAATGACCGATGAATCAGCCAGTAACCTTTCCACAAATAATAATTTAAGTGTGTATCGCTGTCATCACTCACTTGTCTCACTACCAAAAATCTTCCTTTTCGTTATGCCAAACTAGCAGCATTGATATTATTCTCCCAGTCAAGGGCATCCCTTGGAGGTTGAATGGTTGAATTGCAATAGAGATAGCAGCAGAGGGTAGAACCTTCACTCTAAGCTGTTTTTCTCGGAACAACTGACCTGACTCTTCTGGGCTGGGAGAGTTATTGGGGGTTGGTAGTTTACTTAGAGAGACATAACCTTCTTAGAGGAGTCCAACCATTGAGTACGAGAACGCATAACATGTTAAAAGAACACTGAAGGCATAAAGTGCTAACTCAAGCGCCCTCATCATGTTCCTCACTATATCCTGCATGGTTTTATTTGTTATTTCGTTTTTTATGGCTTCTGTGGCCTTGCTTCCAAAGTGCAATTATTTTCTTCCAAAGTGGAATTATTTATTGCAAGGCCACAGAAAAGTAATTAGCACTTGAATTTGTAGGAGGAGTTATTAAAATATGAATATAATGTGTGAACATTTGTATGTAGTTTCAAGTTATATTATCATCATTTTTATCACGTTAATACCAAAGTACAGTATTTCTTTGCAGTGCATATACCACAAGCAATTCCCCAATTATATTGTCATTGAAATGGTACAAAACCACAATAGACATCGTCAGGAAAACTTAAATGATAGAAATATAGCTAATGGTAGTTCATTGCATTGAAATAGGTCATATCAGATATAAAGATTTAAGAATAATGCATTAGTTTAGAATTAATAAGGAAAAACAATATAACAGCAAAGTACACATTTACAAGTTATCATTTAAAAATTCTTCCACTGAATAGAATGCTTTACAGAGTAATATCTCCTTAACCTTTGCTTTGAAAACATTTATTGACGTTATGTCCTTAATGTCATTAGGTAACTCATTGTATATAATGGAGATGGATTGCCTATGGCCCCTCTCGCTGCAGCTAAAGGAACATGTTTTTAGATGAATATTAGCTGCATTTCGTGTGTTATGGCTATGCCATTCACTATTTAGTGGGTAAAGGCTCGGGTTTAATTTGGCAAACATAACACAACATAGAATATATACAGATGGCACTGTAAGAATTTTTATATGAATGAAAATGGGTTTTCCAGGGTCTCGGGGAGAAACACCCTTTATAGCTTAAACTGCCTGTTTTTGCATGGAGAAAATTTTCCTGGATAGTCTTGAACCACCCCAAAAGATTATAGCATATGAGATAAGAGAATGTAATTTACCAAAGTATAAGAGCATCAGAACTTTAAGTTGGATACGATTGGAGCCAGCTGTCTTATCATAAAACCACCAGTGGCAAGTTGCCTTGGTAGAGATGATATGTGATCATCCCAGTCAAGATTTTCATTAATTAATAAACCAAGAAAATTTGTGGAATGCCTTCTTTTTACAGTTGAATTGTTTAATCTTAAGAGTGGACTTTCTGCTGGGGTAGATTTTTTTAGGTGGAGTTGTAAAAAAGTTGTCTCAGATTGATTGATACTTAAGTGATTATTATCACACCAGTTGGACATTTGCTCAATCGAGATCTGAGTATTAAGCAATTGTTCTGATAAGTTTTGGGAGTGGATTACACATGAGTAGGGACATGCAAAACTCGCAAATGCGATTGCGTGAATTTTTACGTGAAATCTGGGGGTTTACCGGGAAAACACGAATTTCGTATATTATCGCGCATTTCAACATTTCCAACACGAATTTCCTCATTTTGGTCGTCTATGTCATTTAACATGCGACTGTAAACATTTAGTTAAGCAGTACATATTTGGAAATGGCCTTTCCGGTACAACTTTATTTATTGTTACTCGGATATCATACTCTTCAATCAAGTTTTGTGAACTTGAACAAAAGTAGTGAAAAATGCATGCCAAAATTTTGCTGTACAGGCCTTCCCCGAGTAACGTAATCCTCGACTTACGTTAATATGACTTACGTAAGTGGGAACCTTACCCAAAACGACGAAAATTACGGATGTTACTGGATGCGAAGATTGATTGCCTACTTTCAAGGGGCACGTGTAATGGCATCAGCCTTGTGATTTTCTTATGTGACAGTTTTATCACATTCACCAAAACTTATAATTCCGAAGTGAACGGTGACGGCAAAGCAGCGTGAGGCAGAATTTTGACGACATGGATTATATTGTGGTGATGAAAAAACAATTCTTTGTTGTTTTTGCAACACAAATGTCTCGTGGAAAAGGAAGGAAATCTGCACGAAATACATTTTGAGTGAAAAACATAAGGCTAGTGTTGAATAAATGCTGCCGGTGGGAGTGGAATAAAATGGCAAGCATCCATATTAATATTCAGAGTGATATTATTTTTTAGAAAACTACTACATACATAATTTCTTGCAAGGTATGACAACTTCTAAAGCAGAAGCTGTAAAGTCGATACTAGTGAAGATGGCATCAACGGCATCAATAAAAATTTGTTCTTTTATAGTAGAAGACTCAAGTAGAGTAAGATTTGAAAATAGTTTTTGATGCTTTAGTAGTTCTCACAACAGAGGTGAGCCCTGACTTAATTCACGAAATTGAAAAAAGTTCATGGCCTTGAGTCAATTGAGACTGAAAAGTTGATGTGGGGGTTAGGGGAATTACTTCGAATATTACAGCAACAAAATTTTCAGGGTTCAGTGGATATAATGAAAGCAATTCAGGTACTAAAATTGTTTGAACCATCATTTGCATTATAGTGCCTTGAAGCGATTTGGATCCCCTTTGCAAATGTGGACTCGGAGAGATTTCTTTCCTCCTACAACACTGTGCTAACAAATAGGAGAACAAATCTAAAAGAATAAATTTTGGCCACACTGGCAATTTTTTCATTTGAAATTATGGACATTAAACTATAATTTGGCTCTTTATGTAAATTGGTGAGGTCTGTGAAATGTAAAGAAAATAAACTGTGCATACAGCATGGTATTAATTGTTAAAAATTTTCCCTAATCAATGGTATTCAACATTTATCGGCAACAGGTGGGCTTGTTGGGAGGAGGGCACTTACTTCACACCAAATATTTTGATGTGAAAATAACACCGATTTCAGGGTAAAATAACACAGCTTTTGCAAATAATAACACCACTTTTGGCTATAAAATAACCCAACATCTCTGTGGCCAAGCAAATATAATCCAATTATATGCACCAAAGACTGAAATTCGCCATGAAAAAATCATTTGACTTGATCAGGATCCCAGTCAAGTCAAATAATTTTTTCATGGTGAATTTCACCGTCTTTGGTGTATATCTTGGCACCCGTGCATGTGACTGCATACCACATCATTTGTGCAATCGCAGTGATTGGAAAATAATCCAATAAGTCATTACTAGAGTCGCGAAATTTCTGCCTCAATCCATTGCTGAGCAGTGGCCCGTCGGTCAAATACAACATTATAACTTACAAGTATAACCAGTTGTGTATTCTTATTAAGTACCTGTGGATGCTTTTGGTACCCGAGACAAGTTAGCATCTCTAGTCATGATACACCATTTGTACTAGCAGCAGACAATAATAAGGCCTATGAGCCAGTATACCACCCCACTAGTATAGTCATATTAATAATTTTTATTGTGAAATGAGTAATGCTGGTAATAATTTTATTCTACTAGGTGAAAGAGTTACTGAAATCAAGAATGGATGAAGCCAACAGTGGACTGAGTGAAGTAGATGGTAAAGCTGCTGAAAACCTTGTGCTTAATGCAATTGGATTAGGTTTAGCCAGCTCTAGGAATGGTTTGCGAAATCTCTTCAATCACTCTTTGTTGCATGTTCAGGCTAAAAGGCTTGGTACAGAAGCACGTGTTGTTGTTGATAAGGCTATTGCTAGGCTTTTGAAGGTCAAAATGCTCTCCCCTGTGGGCCAAAATCCAGCATCAGATACCAAATCTAAAACCATTGTAATTGGGAAGGACACAAAATTGAATGTGAGCAAGCTGGGAAAGGCTGCAATCAAAGGCAAGTATGTACATATAAATATTTTACTTTAAATGAGGTGAAGTAGAGGCCATGTGCAATATTTTTGAACTGTGGCAAATCCACTTGATAGCTAACGAACTCTATGGAAATTTAAAACTCCTGTCCCTAGCAAAATTGTTGCTCTTTTTGGAGATTAATATGTATTGTGAAAAATATATTTATAATCCAAGATATTTTTTTGCTTTTCATCACAAATGTCACTGAACTTTTGATCCTCATCTTCTTTCAGACCTTTAGTAGAGCCCATGAGTAAATTATGTCATCAATAGATTTAAATATAAGTGTCTAGAATCCAGCCAAAAGAAATAGCTTCTGACTTTTTTTTAATAATGGGGGAAGAATTTGATCTATAGTTGATGCTAATAGCATATTCACAACTTGATGGTTATACCAGCAATTAATGCTTTACATTGGTGATGTGGTCAGGATTCACGGATTAAATCGAATTCTATCGAATCCATGGATTCAAAATTCGATCAAATTCTTCCATAAAAGATTTGAACCTTGGTTGTGTGGATGGCATATGTACTAGATCGTGGTAAACTGTAAATTGTGGTTAAGTCTCGCCTTGGAATTTTAGCATCTCAGCGATGTTTTACTATGAAAGTACATATTGATAATTTGCGTGAAAATTCATTACATCATACGCAAGTACAATTGTGGAGATTTTATGGTTATTTATCATGGAAATTTCTTTAAAATTTTGGTGCATGAGCATGCAACACACCACCCTCATAACTGCTAAATGCATAATTTTCAAAGCTAATGAGCACGCCGTAGACCATTATACCTGCTGTTTTTATTGTGTTAGATTGAAAGTCCAAACATTATTCCTTTTTTTTCTTTAAAAACATTCTTGGGCTGCAAAAAAATATTAATCTATCCTAGAACACCTTGTCAAACATTGCTTTTTTCACCACACAGAAGTTGGGAAGTTTTCACACAACCGTTTTTGCTGCTCTGTATTGCCATGGTTTTGCACCACAAATATAAGGGCAAGCATTTTTAGCTTAGTCCTGCATCATGACTGTTCAGTAAAATTAAGATGGTCCTTTCGAAGCATTAGTAAAGGAGTTACATATTTGGTTGTAAACATGGATTGAATTTTTTAAAAATTGACAAAATTAAACTGCGCTTAGAAATAGGAATAGATTGTTATGTGGCCAAATGCTGAAAGAAAATTGAGGTTGTCTGTTGTTGTATCACGTCATAACATTTGAAATCCGGCCTTTAGATTGACATTTATTGGAGTCACAGTTTTAAACTGCGTCATGCCATTTTGCACTTTATACAGTTATGTATTCTTCTCACATAATACAAAATTAATGAATACAAATTAAGAACATATTTTATTCATTGCGCCTGAAATTGCAAGAATCAAAACTGGTTGCGCTACAAGTACTAGTGTAAAGCCATTTGGGCATAATCGCCCAATAGTGAAATTACGTATTATTTTTGCAGAAAAATGCCAGTGATAAAGTCTCAATTTTAGTCTATTGCAGCAATATTATATTTCCTGTGATGGTGTCCCTAAAACCACTGATGCACTATGGAAGCACACTCAGTTCCAGCCTGTGAATTAGTAAAAACCTGAAATTTCAAACTCATTCTACAAAAATACCTTTGGACTGCTCTAGCATCAGTATTTTTAAAGAGAGTCTTCAGTCCTCCCAGCAATTAGGTTAATAATAAAAGAAACAGATTGGATCATGCCAGACTACGAATTCTCCATTTCATAAGCAAAAATTAATATGCGACTTGTGTTCACTTAGCTTTCTTTAGCATTCTTAATTCAAGAATTAATGGATGCCATTGTGAAAGAAATCTCTGCTCCATTTTATTTCTCCTTAAAAGCTAAACACATATTTAGATTTTTGTATGAGGGAAATCCTGGAGCTGCTCATTGATTCATAAATTTTCAAGACAATCAGTAATGGATTAGGATTTTTTTACACTTACATATATATGATTGGTAATGAAAAAGAAAAAAATTTGGAAAAGTAGGATTTGGATTTGACGATTGATATTTGAGATTCGCTAAAAAAAAAGATTCGGATTTGATGTATTTTGGATTCGACCCATCACCGCTTTAAATGAAATCCACTTTGAGTGCTCTGAAGTGGAATAAGCATAGTTTTTATGGCATCAATTCCTATATTTACGTAGCGCATGAAATATATCTCCTTCATGTTGATGTGCCATTGTTTTACATAGGTTTGATTTATCGTAAGAGGCATTGGGCTTAATCTCTAGTCTTTTGTTTATTGTTTGTTCCTGAATTTTTGTTCATTTTTAGTAAATGTGTCATCATATTTTATTTTCTCTTTCTGTTACAAATATTTTATCATATTTACAGTGCCTTTTTATTTTTCTTAGGCTGCATTGATATAGCTCTCGCTGAAGAACTTTATAGAGACTTGAGGAAAGCTCAGGGTGGATTGGTTCTCCTCAGTGATCTACATCTCCTCTATATTGTCACCCCATATGACATTGCCTCATCAATCAAGCCAATACCAAACGTCTACTACAATGTCGTACGTATTAATGTTGTATTTAAGACTTTGTATTGCCCATTGTTTCTTGTTTTCCTGCTGGCCTGTTTTATATTGCTAGCTCTGTTCTCAGCTACTTTTCAAGCACACAAAATATGCACAAGTAGGCCTCAAGCAGTCTTAATGTCCACATTCATTGCTGAATCTTGTGTCATTTTCCATTTATTTTTATATGATGGCTCCCAAATGTACAAATAGCTATAAAAGTGATGGCTGTTTAGCAAAAGTAAAGTCTTCTTAATCAAGGGAATGAAGTGCAAATTCTTGATTGAATTCAGAGAGGAAAAAAGTCAATAGCCGAAGTCATTAAAATTTATGACAAGGAGTAATCATCCATTAGTGAGGGGAAGAAGAATGAAAATATTATTCTATATGCATTCACAGGGTGTCCGGCGACCTGGAAAACCTTGAAAACCGGGAAAACTCAGGGAAATATTTTGTTCTGGAAAACTCGGGGAATACTCAGGGAATTTTTGTATTTTTCCGAAAAACCCTGGAAAATGCATGGCAGCCGATTTCCATTAAGGCAGAGAGAGAGGTTTAACCTCCGCCTTTGCTTGCATTATAGTCGGCTCAGCGTAGCCTTGCGCTCCCTGTTCATTCACTTTTCATAGCTGTGCGCCCGCTCGCAGCTTGTGCTTCGTCATCCCACACCACTCTCCCTATGCGCAGTCTAGGGGGCAGATGGCATAACATGGCAAATTCCACACGGAATAATTCCCATGTAAAATGGCCGCTACGAATGGAATCGGAATTGATGCCGAAATCTGTCACCGGAAACAGAATTTCTAGCGGAAATCAAGATTCTGTTCGAAGAGCCGTACGAATGGAATTCTTGGTGTGGCCAAATTTACGAGAAATCTAAACGTCTGAGCATGCGCAGTGGCATTTCCCGCATTATACGAAAACCATTCGTCCGGCAACCTAAATGGATAATTGGGTATTGTTATATATGTAATTGATAATCCTTTCCAAATTATCTCCACCCTCCTCGTATTAATGTTTGCAGAAATGTTTTTGAAGGAGCGGAAATACATTTTGCGGTCACTTTGTATGGAAACCACGGCCCTCGGGTTCGTAGTCGACAGGGCCACGGTACAGGGGCAATCCAACCTAATTTAAATTCGTGTATTGTCCAAAAAATACAATTTTGTTTTACATAATTAAATGCTTTTGGGCGTTAGATCCGTACCTATCACAAAGCAATTAATTCACAGTTTCCGAAATGTTCATGTAAAGTACAGTGAAGCCTTTTGGGAGAAGAGGAAAGGTACGAAGGCCTCAAGAGAAAAAGAATAAGAAAGAGGTACATACTGCAAAAGTTTCAAGAGCTGCAAACCAAAATAACGTAACTTCTTGAAAAGCCGAGAAATTTGTTGCTGAAATTGAATCGGAAATGCACTCATTGAAAAATGTCACACCAGTTTCTTTTATTTACATGTTCTTTATCTGCTTTACTTATCTTACTAGTCTGAATCTACTTTATTGTGTTCAAATTGCACCTGACTCAGAATTTTGCTGTCAGTTAACCGTTTTTGTTTATTTGTTGGTTGAAATAAAACCCGTAATACTCCACATTCCTTGTATACTCTTACGTTTTTAACTCAAAGTAGGGACCGAAATTTTTCGTTTTTTCATGTTTGGAAAATTATGCCGATTTTATTAGAAATTCATTAAAAATATATTAGAAACAAAGTGCAGCAAGACCCTGGAAAATGCAAAACATTTGCCTGGAAAACTCAGGGAAAAAAGATATTGAGATTCACCGAACACCCTGATTCAATATTTCATATTTTAATGTAATAGATGTTAAAAATTTGTATTTTTACAGTATGTGTCATTAATATTTTTCATTTACCCATATGTGCCTGAGGGTGGCAGCTTTTGAAACATAAGTAAACATGTCACCTTGCGAAAGGGTGGGTTAAGAAAGTTCATTATGTGGCAGTTTTACTGTATTTCACACATTTGTATTATTATGAATTGAAGTATTTATAGGTGTTTTATCTTTTCTTTTAGTACATGGACCTGTGCCCTGAGGACCTCCAAACTGCGTATGTTTTAGGGATAAGTGAGGCCTGCATGATAGGAGTAATGACTGGAAGAAATATAAAGGTGAGCTTCGTACTTATGCTAATTAAGTATGCTTACATTTTGCAATTTTATGAAATCTGTTTTGTTTCAATTGAATGAATCCAACTAGTAGTTACCCCTTTAATAGCAGACATATGGAATCTCAGAGTATAAAGTGATATGCAAATACAGTAGAAACTTGAAAATACGAACTTCAAAATTATGAAATTTTGATTTTACGAAGCAAAATCTTCGGTCCCGACCAAAAGGGTATCTAAGTGTATGTAACAGTACGCGATATTACGAAATAACGAAGTTTTAAAATTATGAACCTCGGATCTTGGTCCCGACGTGAAAAAGTTACTCGTTTATACGAATAGTGATGGATCACAGTAACGTTTCGGCGCTCCTTTTCAGAGTTAAACATTTAATTAATGATCATCGCCGAATACATTATGCACTGAATGTATTACCTGAACGATATCTCATTTTTCAATGCTTCAATAGTAAAGGTGTGGTTTCGCTGGGGCGTCTGGCGTCCGTCCAGCAGTCGGAAGTCACTGACGTACTCATCCAATGTACAGTAAGTCCTCGACATATGAACGAGATGCGTTCCGAGATATTGTTCGTAAGTTGAAAAACGTTAGCCAGGCATCGAAAATTGTAGTTACTGTATTTCCTAGCCCATAAGACGCACTTTGTTTGCTCCAAAATGTGCTCTTAAATTGTTCATTCGTCCTCTAAGACACAAGCTGATTCGCCGGGAAAATACTATGTAGGGATGATCGGATCTAAAGATCCGCAGGTATTACGTTTCTGCGGATACTGAAATCAGATCCTAATTCATTTTAAAAAATCGGACCTGATTCAGCTAAAAAAATTCACACTGGGGAGTGGATACCATTAAAATCGCCCTAAATAACGGTCATCCTTTGTTGCGGCCGATGTAGGAACTAGTTGGAACCATGGAAGTTGGCTGCTGATGCTCTCGAAAGGATGTCTATAGGATGTCCTCGAAAGAATATCCAAACTAGTGGAAACCACCTGAGAAGTTAGGGCGGGTATGCGATGAGTGAAAGGTGATACGTTTGGTTTGCGTTCATAGCTGATAAGGGACTCCCAACGGGCAACGCCCACCCCCCCCCCCCCCCACCCAACTTTTGGAAGCCACCTATGAAGTTAGGGCGTGGGAAAGCAATAGGTGTAATGTGATACCTATGATGAAATGTGATGAGGACTCGAGAAAAAATATCACTTTACTCCGACCCCCTAACTATGAGCGCCGAGCCGAGGGTGGGGGAGAGAGAGAGTGAGAGGTGGTGGGGAGAGCAAGAGGCAGGCCAAGGATGCGTAGCCGTTCGCTGGACTGCCGGAAGCGCCAATGCTCGGCACGAATGCCTCTGGAAAAAAGTGCTGGACATCTTTGCTTTACACGACTACAGTAATTGTATTAAACTTGCGTACCAGCTTGAGGAGTATCCGCATTGAAAGATGAACGATGCAGCTAGAACTTATATCAAAGCTCATGTTCGTATCACTTCTCATAGCCGAGTAGAATTTCCGCAAAATGATCGATTTTAGGCAAGTTAACTAAGTTTTTCTCCGATGTGGTTGATATAAAGTATGCACAAGTATGTATCAAGCCCTATGAAATAAGTTCTAGCAACATCCTTCCTGGGCGAAACGGTGAAAACAGAATTTCTTTATCTATTAGCATGGCGATGTAAAAGTCAACGGTCTAAAAATGGATTTCTTGGCGTGGTATCCACTTCCATAAGTGAATGACGCTTCCTATAAAAGGAAGTAAAAGCAGATTAGAGTTCCGATTCTCTCTTCGCATGCGCCGATTTACTAAGTTATTTTTCCCATTGATATGACGATGCGTTTCAAAGCTCTCTCGGGCACTACGCAACATAATTTCAGGTTGTGGAAAAATCATGAAGGAGTGCGAAGTCAACCTTACAGCTACCACCGGGATAAGGTTACAATTTGAATCGACCAAAATAACGGCTCCCTCGTTCGATCATCGGCCGTATCAACCTAGTGTTGGCTGCCGAGGCCGCTGAAAGGAGGCCCAACCCCTCCCCCACTAGTGAAAGCCACCTGGGTAAAAGCGAAACTGGGTGAGGGTAGATAATAACAGATAAGGTGAAGGAGTGATCCTCTCGGGTTACCCCCTTCTCTTTCTTGCTGAATGAGTCCATCGCAGATGAATGTCGTCGCGCCTAGGAATAAGTTACGAAGAACTTTTTTCTTGAAGTGTCTTCTGGGAAAAACCGGTTTAGATGCGCCAATTGTTCAGATCCGACTGAGGTATCACCCTAAAATCTGAGAACTTTAATGTTTCCGGCTGAGTGATTGAGAGGGATAGCTGGATGGAAGGACTGCTCGTCAGGAAATTTCCAAATACCCTGGAAAGGATATTTTACGATTCATCACGATAACCCGATTCGAGCCTTGTATTGCCGGTAATAATCATTTGTCATCACAAAACGAATGAGTGAAAGGAATAATGCATCGATTTGATGCGAAGGTAGCTTGACACTCGGAAGTCGATTTCCATTGAAACGCGGCTTTCGTGTTACTTCCGAACCATCCGTAAAAATGTATGACGCAAGTAAAAAATAAGCATTGCAAATTGATATATCCAGATAATATTGTTAAAATTCGTCACGGCAAAGAGGGATAGTACCAATCCGCGAGTTGCTGCACGCCGCACCGCCAGCTGCAATGGCAAAATAACTTACCCGGTGGCGCCAAATTTGAAATTCCTGAAAATAGGAATAATAAAACTCCGACAAATAAGTTGTGTTCAACTGACAATGAGTGCACCCTGTGGGCATGAATACACATTTAAATATACTTTCATGAATTATAACTTCGTAAATCATGCAAGTACATCGCGAGAGTACATCTTAATCTAAGGAAACAAAAAAAGAGCTTCATCGCGATGTTTTTGAAAGATACTCGTTCATACGAAATTTGATATTACGAAGTGCCGATTTTTCCGCTCCCGTCAACTTCGTAATTTCGAGTTTCTACTGTACTTTTATACAATGGAATGATAAATTCTGTATCAATATCCCTTGGAGTTAGAGGGAATTGCATCCAAGATATTTTAAAATCACCCTTTCATTATGCCTTTTTCATTTTAATGGACTGTGAAAAGCTATATTAGCTGTACTGAGTGCTATCATTTGTTTAATCATAGTTTTGTGGATTATGATGCTATTCTTCTCAAGAGATAGCAGCCAGAGGTGATTTTTGACAAGTACTTGAATATGCTACTCCCATTACATAGAATCATCAATTATCACTTCCAAAAATTTAAAATTCAATGAGTAGCAAAAATTTATAATTCAGAGTAACAAGTGGGGTTGGATCTTTTTATGATAAGGGTGACATTGAATCTCGTTATTTTTAATAGTTTATAATTAAACTTTTCATTGAACCAAATTGCCATGTAATCTACAACCTGATTCAGTGTGTATAGTGTCAGAATCATATTTAATAAGGTGATTTGTGTCATCAGTGTACATTGTTAGTTCACTCTTGTTAAGATGCAATGGAAGTCATTGATGTTAAAGAAGGAAAAGTTAGGGGGCTAAGACTGAGCTTGGTGGGACACCTTATAATACCATTGTTTATCTGACATGCCCTTTATTCTTACTATTTGAGAATGAACACAGATTAATACCAGAGATTCATTAACTTTTCAATTTATCCAGCAAGATTCTGTGATAGACGCAATTGAAGGCCTTGCTCTTTAGCAATGAATAACTCTGGTCTCACTCAGTAAAATCATCATGTTGAGAAGTAGCATGCAGTACACACAATAAAAACTCTTTGAATCCCTTCAGGAACTTCTAAGTCATACAATTTATAATTGAAAGGATAATAAGATTGGAAATTAATATCCTGTTCCAATAATCATTTGAATATCACCTGTCACTTGTTGATAATCATTTGTTAATACTGGTCTTAGTCTTCATGTTTTGATAGACCACGAGGTAATCAAAACCAGTTTCCTAAGTAGCAAAAGTCACATTGTGACTTGACTTTGTACTGGAGGTTGTGGTATTTATAGAATTTTTTTCTTGCATTATATTTATGACTTACTTCATTTTACACTCTAAGTTACTACTTTTTTGTGCTCATGCGTGTTATACTAGGCTATTACTTTGTATTGTTTTTGCGCTCTGTTCATATTTTGATAGCCCGCGAGTGTAGCAAAATCAGTTCTCTCTCTGTATAGAAAGTGTTACGCTGTGTACCTGCTGCTCTTGTGCCTGTAAGTTGAGGAAATTATAGATTTTTTCTCTTTTATTATATTTGTGACTAACTTCATTTTACACTAAGATTTACTTTTTTATATGGGTCATTCCACCTCAATTCAACAAACGTTTGTCCCTTAGGGTCTCAGATTTTGATAAAAATTGGTGTATGGGTACAATATTAACTCAAACTGAATACCCTCAAACCGTTTTGTGAAAAAAAAATTTTTGAGTGAATTATGCATATTTTAATTTTTTCGCATTTTTAGCAAAAATCTGTGCCTTAAATCATATTATCACTTATATCTCCGCTTGTAATTGTCAAAGAACAATGATTAATAGCTTTTATTAAAGCTAAATCTTTATTGAATGCAAATATATCAATAAAAAATTATTTTCTTCTATACCCTATTGTTGTAAATTACTAATGTTTAAAATATTGTTAATAAACTTTTCTCAAATACTCCATCTCAGAATCGGCCGAAACTTTTTTTCCGTAATCTAAACATATTCAGCTAACTATTCCAAAAATAAAATTTAGTGGCAACTCATAAATGCGTTTTTTATAAATATTTAAACATTTACAATTTTCTCCCGCGTGGCCCGTGTTTCAAAAATTGTTAATACACTTTTCTCAAATACTCCACCTCAGAATCGGCCGACACTTTTTTTTCGTAATCTAAACATATCTAGCTAACTATTCCAAAAATAAAATTTAGTGGCAATTCATAAATGCGCTTTTTATAAATATTTAAACATTTACAATTTTCTCTCGCGCGGCCTGTGTTTCAAAAATTGTTAATGCACTTTTCTCAAATACTCCATCTCAGAATCGGCCGAAAATGTTTTTCCGTAATCTAAACATATCCAGCTAACTAGAAAAAAAATAAAATTTAGTGGAAATTCATAAATGCGTTTTTTATAAATATTTAAACATTTACAATTTTCTCTCGCGCGGCCCGTCAGCTTCCCATTTGGAATACATGCAGCAGACACGTGATGCAAGCCTAAACATTTCCCTAATTGCTCAAGGTTGTGGCTATATGAGATAAAAATATATTATAAACTATGAATGTTAACAACAATTGTTATTTTTTCTGTTAAATGGATGTTTGCAGAGAAATAAACCATTGAGCCCCACTTTCTCTGCGTGAAGTTTTTTCTTACTACTCCGACACAATCGATTGAAAACTAACGAGAAAGCAAAATCCTTGTATTTATAACAAATGTAAAATGGTTAAGTTAGCATGCTTTCCGTAAACATATGATGTCCTACCATGTAGGAAGGGGTCCTCTCCGAAATATTTTATTTGAGGATCCTGATACTCCTGCATGCAACTACAGCTGAATCCAGCAATTTTTTTTCACAAAACGGTTTGAGGGTATTCAGTTTGAGTTAATATTGTACCCATACACCAATTTTTATCAAAATCTGAGACCCTAAGGGACAAACGTTTGTTGAATTGAGGTGGAATGACCCATATATTATTTCGCTCCCACGCATTTAACAAGGATCTTACACTGTACTCAATTTGCACTCTGGTTATATTTGGCACTATCTGTGTTCATATTTTGGTAGTCCAAGAGTGAATCAAAATCAGTTCTCTGGCTACATAGCAAGTGTTACGTCGTGAACTGCCCTTTTGCCTGGAAGTCGAGTTACTTTATTTTCCGGCTTATAAGGCGCTCTCTAGTTTTGGCTGCATATTTTGGATTAAATATGGCCGTATTAGACGCAGAATTATAATCAATGGCAAAAAATGCATTTTATAAGCCGGAAAATACGTTAGTTATAGATTTTTTGTTTCCTTTTTTGAGTGACTATCTTCATTTTACATTAAGAGTTACTAGGTTTTATAAATTATTTTGCTCCCGCATGCTTCAGTAGGTTTTTAAAAATTTATGTATTGTATACCTATTACAGCAATGGATACAGATAGTGATAGCAATTGGGAATTGGAAGAAAGCATTACAAGTAGTGAATCATTGATTTCAGAAGATAGTAGTTCAGAGAGTGCAGACGAGGAAACATTGCTGTTAGTCACGTGTCTGGTGCAAATTGCACACAAATGGGGAAATTCCTTCTGTCCCTCCAAGGTTTCCATTCACTGGTGTGTCCTCAGTAAATGCTAGTTTCGATCCCGACGGTGATATTTTACAATATTTCAACATTTTCTTTGATGAAACTTTGTTAGATATTGTGGTGTGGGGGAATGGGGGGAATGGGAGGGAGATGTGGGAGGAAAGGGGAAGAGGGGAATTTTGCGGGAGGGCTCACTACATCAGCCGGCGTGCACGAAAGAAAGAGAGCTTGCGAAATAGGTTTTGAATTCATCAGAACATTTAATGCAAAGAGACAAGAAAAAAATCCAGGCAAGATACACACAAACATGAAACAATCCAATATTTTTCCCTACCTTTAACATTAAACTGGCCAGCGATGAAAACAGAAACAATTAATTCAACAAGTACGGCGACATAATAAAAGAAACACTACCTTCTTTTGCAATCAAGGTCTATGGCAACCAACGAATTTACAAGAAACGAAGGAAAAACGTGAACTTTGAACACGATAGAAATGAAAAAGATAACACACTTCGTCCTAAAATTAACTCACACGCACTCATTCAAAAAAAAAAAGAGGGGGGGAAAGGGGATCGAAATTACTATACGACGAACGAACACAAGGTGGGGGCGACGACTCTTCGTCCCGGGGACGGGACTTTCTTCTGTTCTTGAAAAAACAAAAAAAGGGAGGGTTTCTGGATCTCTCACGATCACAGCAACGGGGCTTGAAGTGGGGATCCTTCTTGACTTGGGGGGGTAATTCGAGCTTGCGGCTCTACTTAACCGGTTCTCCTGCTCTCTCGTCCACCGCTGCCCTCGGATGGCTTCTCCCGGGTCCTCTGTACCTTCTGCACTGCGGGCTGAGAGAATATTCAGCGGGGGGAGGGACGTGGGATGACCTTATTGGGGCGATGGAAATACACTGGTCTTTCTCCTGTTTCCAATTTTTCGCCAATCTCCTCCTCGGTCCAACTTTCACGTCTCCAAGTCCTCTCTCTCTCTCTCTCTCTCTCTTTCGTCAGACAGCGTGCTCCACAGACCGGCATATCCTCCAGCAGTATGACGAGAGCAGGGTTCATGAGTGTGTTTTAGCTGGTTGCCCCTCCGGGTTTTATACCCCGAAGAGGGTTGGTTTTCCGGGGGTGGGGACGGTGGGGAGGAAATTGGGGAAGAGAGCCCGCTTCCTGAGGTTCGTCGCCACAAGGGGGGGGGGGGTTTTGGAGCACTTATCTCTGTTTGGGGAAGGGGGGTGGAGAAAGGTGACTTCTTCAGTCGCCTCGCACCGCGCGGCGGGTGGTTTGGGAGGAGGGGATAAGCTCCTCGGCACGTACGCAAGGCCACGCGCTTGGGAAAACCCTAAAATCGGGAGTCGGGGAGTTGTGGGGGAGGGGGAGGGAAATTCACTGCACACACGTCCATTCATTCTTAATCACTCACACGCAGTCAAACATAGTACATGGCAGTTAAACACAGTATACGGCAATAGAATAGAGCTCTCCTTTCCTCGGAAACACTCCTAAAACTAGGTCACGTAACTTGCCTAGCGGCAACCGTTACAATATAATAACAAGAGAGACAAATCTATACGCAGTTCAGTGCCTGCAATCAGAGGGGGGCATGCACCACCAAGCAAGAAGCAATCAGTGGCATACCACAACAAACGAGGAACTGTGCACTTTTTTGTCTGTCGTAATTTTACAATGTGTTGTGTGCAAACCAGAACAGAAACTATTTTGGACTAATAGACCGAGTTTAAAAACTCTCTTCTTTTCTAAGATTGTCTTACTGTAGATTTCTTATGATAAAGAAGTACCTTCACTTGGTCGATAATACATCCTACAATCCTGAAACACATCCGCAACAAAAATTAAATAAAATATGGCCAGTTTTTAACTATTTGAATCAAAAATTTAAATCTGTTTACACTTCTGATAGAGATGTTACGATCGACGAAAGTCTAATGCTCTACAAAGGGCGACTTGGATAGAGACAATACATTCCCCTGAAAAGAGCCCGATTCGGAATAAAATCATTTCTTCTATGCAAATCTCCCAGTCCGGTTATATATGGTCATCAATCATCTACACTGGGAAAGGAATGATACCTGGGGAAGGGTTGGAAAAACTTCCTGTGTCCACCCAAGTTGTCCTATCTCTAATGTGACCATTACTAGACAAATGTTATTGTCTCACAATGGACAATTACTATGAATCTCCAAAACTGGCCGATATACTCCTATTGCGAACGGTGGATATGTATGGGACCGTGAAAATCACAAGAAAGGAAATGCCACCAGAATTGAAGAATGGAAAACTAAAAAAAGGAGAAATGAAGGCATATCAGAGGGGAAAGGTAGCTGTTATTTCCTGGAGAGACAAGCAAGATGTGACGATATTGTCAACTATCCACAATGCTGCCATGCTTAATGTTTCAGGGTGTCCGGCGACCTGGAAAACCTTGAAAACCGGGAAAACTCAGGGAAATATTTTGTTCTGGAAAACTCAGGGAATACTCAGGGAATTTTTGTATTTTTCCGAAAAACCCTGGAAAATCCATGGCAGCCGATTTCCATTAAGGCAGAGAGAGAGGTTTAACCTGCGCCTTTGCTTGCATTATACTCGGCTCAGCGTAGCCTTGCGCTCCCTGTTCATTTAATACTCTTTTCATAGCTGTGCGCCCGCTCGCAGCTTGTGCTTCGTCATCCCACACCACTCTCCCTATGCGCAGTCTAGGGGGCCGATTGCATAACAAGGCAAATTCCACACGGAATAATTCCCATGTAAAATGGCCGCTACGAATGGAATCGGAATTGATGCCGAAATCTGTCACCGGAAACAGAATTTCACGCGGAAATCAAGATTCTGTTCGAAGAGCCGTACGAATGGAATTCTTGGTGTGGCCAAATTTACGAGAAATCTAAACGTCTGAGCAACCATTATACGAAAACCATTCGGCCGGCAACCTAAATGGATAATTGGGTATTGTTATATATGTAATTGATAATCCTTTCCAAATAATCTCCACCCTCCTCGTTTTAATGTTTGCAGAAATGTTTTTGTAGGAGAGGAAATTCATTTTGCGGTCACTGCGTATGGAAATCACTGCCCTCGGGTTCGTAGTCGACAGGGCCACTGTACAGGGGCAATCCAACCTAATTTAAATTCGTGTATTGTCCAAAAAATACAATTTTGTTTTACATAATTAAATGCTTTTGGGCGTTAGATCCGTACCTATCACAAAGCAATTAATTCACAGTTTCCGAAATGTTCATGTAAAGTACAGTGAAGCCTTTTGGGAGAAGAGGAAAGGTACCAAGGCCTCAAGAGAAAAAGAATAAGAAAGAGGTACATACTGCAAAAGTTTCAAGAGCTGCAAACCAAAATAACGTAATTTCTTGAAAAGCCGAGAAATTTGTTGCTGAAATTGAATCGGAAATGCATTCATTGAAAAATGTCACACCAGTTTCTTTTATTTACATTTTCTTTATCAAACTAGTCTGAATCTACTTTATTGTGTTCAAATTGCACCTGTCTTCGAATTTTGTTGTCAGTTAACCGTTTTTGTTTATTTGTTGGTTGAAATAAAACCCGAAATACTCCACATTCCTTGTATACTCTTACGTTTTTAACTCAAAGTAGGGACCGAAATTTTTCGTTTTTTCATGTTTGCAAAATTATGCCGATTTTATTAGAAATTCATTAAAAATATGTTAGAAACAAAGTGCAGCAAGACCCTGGAAAATGCAAAACATTTGCCTGGAAAACCTGGAAAACTCAGGGAAAAAAGAAATTGAGATTCACCGGACACCCTGTGTTTACAAAAAAGGAGGAATGACTAAGAAATCACAAGCTGTAGTTGATTACAAATGCACAATGGGTGGTGTGGACAAAGTAGATCAGCATATGTCACACTACCCAATCCCAATAAAACGTGGGAAAAAATATTATAAGAAGATGTTTTTCCAACTACTAGAGCAAGCATTGTGGAATTCGTACGTATTGTACACCAAATCAGGAGGAAAAAAGCCACCATTAGAATATAGAATTTCAGTTTTGGAGAAGATGATTGAAAAGTACCACTCTCCAGAATTCTCTCCAAAAGGCGGGAGATCCAGTGCATCAAAAAATCTGCTTCATCTGACTGAATGCCATTTTCCTGAAATGATACCCGTAACTGGAAAAAAACAAACCCTGCGAGGCAATATGTCGTATGTAGCATGAAAAGAGATGACAAAGGGAAGAAAGTGAGGAGAGAAAGTCGATATTATTGTGCAAGTTGTGATATAGGTCTCTGTGTGGATCCATGTTTTCGTGTATACCACACAAAAGAAAACTTTTAAGTTGTCATTTTAAAAAAATTTTAACTTTGTACCATTTTTATATTTTTACAATTTAAAATTGTTTTTGACTTGCACAAATATCACTGTAGTTAAAACTACAAACTTTTAAAAATGCAAAATAAAAAAGATGTTTAAACTTTTAATTGTTATAAACTATTATTTTTAGGTATATTATAAAACCATAAGAACTTACAAGTGTCCTCTTTCATCTTAAGAGACCAAATTCACTAATATTTATACGAAAATGTATTTTATTAAATATTTTGTGAAAAATAAATATTTTGTTATTAAACAGCATTCCACATTAACCATTAATTTTTTGACATAAAAATGGTTTCTCCATATAATATGTCAAATTAGATAAAAATACTCAAAATAAAAAAACCTTATTATTTTTGGCCAAAAAAATTTTTTTGTGTGACACTGAAGTGGTTAATTTGGCATGCTACCCTTCCGGCTATAGCCGGCATGGTTTCCAAAAATGGTAATTCCCAACATGAATATATTTTGGCCAGAAAGTAGGCTTAACGAGAATCTCGCGAAAATCACTATTCACTGACAGCTGAAAGAACACATAATCCCCACGGGACACTGAGTTTTTCTCTAAGGTTAATATCTGTTGATTGGTGATAATATTCTTTATTCTGTATTTAATTTTCTCATAGGACATAGCTAGTAACTTTAATACATTTTAAGGTACAAATAAACTGACCAACGTAATCATCTACAAAATGATAAAATAATCTGTTACTGTCTGTTGAATTTTTTTTTTATTGAAAAGATCAACGGGCAAAGCCCTTTTGTTACAATAATTTTAATACAGAATAGTATACAGAATTAAAGATAATCCGATAAATTACAATAGTTTAACATATTAATCATTGTATGAGAAAACTTAGTATTTTACTAACCTCATTTTTACATCATAATTTATTTTTTTTATGGCCAGCCTAATTTTTTCATTGCACAAAATGTCTGGTATGTCATCTTCCTGTTCCATGAACTGATTCAACGCTTGCTGATTGCAGCATGATTTGGATAGAAACTCATTTTAAATCAATTGTTTCTTCCTCATCCCTCTTGTAGTCATCTATGTGCTGAACCTTTCAATTTACCTCAACATCTCAGAAATATTAAACGCGACATGCTTCCTCTTTCCTGAATAATTATTCGTTTTGAGTCAATTATTTTCCTGAAAGATTGTTCAATTTATTACCTATAAGTTAATACTTTTTTTTATTTCCAACAAAATTCAACCGGGCTGTTTTAGGATTTATTATTAAATAAATAATTAAAGGTGAACTTTGTTACTCTGTGCCTTATCTCCTCTCATTGACCTATGTAGGACTTTCACTATACCTTTCCAAAAACTGATTAATATTTTTATGAGAAAAATCAAATTATTTTTTCCATTTATATATCGCCTTATAGAATGACATTACAGCTCATCAATAACAAATAGGTATAATGTTTAACCTTGCTCCCTTCATTAACATCAGTATAAATTAAACATTAAATAACATTTTTAGAATGGATATAGGGAGTGAGATATAAAGTGAAGTACTCATTGAATACTAAATTTTATTTTACTTTTTATTTATTTAACAATACCGAAAACAGCCATTTTGGGCCTTTACATCGGGTGTATTAACAATTAATAACGGACAATCACAACCACCCATGCCCTGGATGGGAAAAACCTACCCTGGCAGGACTTGAACCTGCAACTTTGGGCTTGGCAAGTTTGAACTTAACTCCGCCGCCACCGAGGCCATATGACCATAATTGAGATTTAACCATGTTAATGTTTACTATTTCAGGGAGTATCAAAGTCTGTTCTGAACCGTTTTTATGTGACATTGGTGCTCAGAGATCTGTGGAACCAGCTCTCGATATGGGAGGTTTCCCAAAAATTTGAAATAAATAGAGGAATTGTGCAGTCCTTGATGAATAGAGCTGCTGCTTTTTCTTCAAATGTACTACATTTCTGTCAGGTATGTTTCTTGTAGAAGATTGGCATTCCTTTATTGATTATTCCAAATTAGTCCTAATTTTTCTTTATATTTTATTTTCATGACATAGGAGTTCGAGGAATTCTGGGCTTTCCAAGATATGCTTCTAAATTTTTCCAAGCGTCTTTCTCATTGTTGCCAAGCAGAGCTGCTGCCTCTGATGGATTTACCAGCTGTTAAAAGAGTAATTAAATTACTTGTGTTACCTTACATTAGATATATTTTTATGATATAAATGAAAGTGCTTCATCCCACCGTGTGCATGAAATCCTCATTTGCTTGAGTAAAAGTCCTAGCTCTATCTTCCCTCACAAAGTGCTGGACATGACTGGTTTTCTATGATGATGCTGCAAGTCTCCAAAAATAGCAAGGCTAAGTGAAAACAATTCCCTCCTGCTGTTATGGTATAGCATTTGAGTGAGGGAAAGGAACATCCTCTTATCCATTTTGAATGAAATGGTTATACGTATATATGTACAGTTGAGCACCCTTAATCCGACACCGTCGGGACTCAAGCGATGTCGGATTAGGGATTTTGCCGGACTACGGGTGCTATGGTAGTAACCAGTATATGCATGGGGTCCGCGATGTTGTTTATGGGGGAATTCGATAAATTATAACAAATTAAATGAAATTTTAATAAATTTTGTATAATTTAACAAATAATTTAAATAAAATAAGAAATAAACTGTTTCACAAATACAAAATCAGTCAACCAGTAGTATCGCAAAACAGCAGAGTGAAAAGAATGCGTAGAACATAAAACATATTGCTGCACATCAAACAATATAATGTTTTTAGTTGAAAAATAATATAAATAAATATCAATTTTTCATTGATTCCAATGTTCCTTGAAATCCTTATGCCATTGTGTTTAATACGATATCAGCTAAATTAATGAGCAGTCTACGCCATGCTGTCAACGATCGCTGCTACCGGTGCTTCCATCTGTGCCGCTATCCGTCGATACATTGGGAGCGATTGAGGAGGAAGCCTTAAAGCTCTGTTTAGGAAGCCTTGGAGCAGATTCTTGTCCATCCTTGGTTGCATTTTTGAACATATCTGCAATCTATCAAATTCTATAACATATTTTAGCCTGTTCCTTTCACATTTGGCCTGAAATACTGAGCCCTTCACTTCGACGCAGTCGAAACAACTGCATAAGTACGTAATCTAAAATGGCACTAGACCCTTCTTTCATGATATTTCTTATCGCCATCCCATTCTTAGTGTCACTTTCACAGAACAATTTGAGGGTCTTCTCTTTCTGCTTCTTATTGTCATAGATTGTCGAAGATCCAACGGAGTACATATCACACGTAAAGGTGCTTCACTGATGTAGTGAATACAAGTTTTTTCAACACTTCCACTTTTTCTGCAGTAGTTAATATTCTGTGCTTTTGCTTCACCCCCTTGCTGCTGCTATAACTGCTTACGTTAGACATAATTACGGATAAAACTATGCTGATGACAGATAGTTTTTACTTTGAGCTACCCTAAGTATGAAGCAAACGCGCGTGCCATGTAAGACTGGTACTGTCCATCTCCGAGACGCCACACACCCACGTCTCGGCAACGACACAATATGTCTTCAATTTGCTGAATAAAGACCTTCGTTGCTCACAATAATTAATATAGACATCATTGTATGCAAAAAAATCTTCCAATACTCACTCTTTAATGGGAGAATTTTTGTTAAGAGTGGGTTACAGTTTCAGTAAATACGAAGCAATGATTCAGCAAAAAAGTTTCTGTTTTCTACCAAGTACCTACGCCTTTGAAATATTGCTGGATTACGGGTGTTCCCAGATTAGGGATTTCCGGATTAGGGTTGCTCAACTGTACTTTGTTTTTCCACAACAAATTTTAATTTCACATGACCATGGTTTTGACGGTTAACGTCATCATCAGGTGCAAATAGAAATTTGTGGGACACTTATATATACATAGTGGAGAGTGGGGAGGAAGGATGGGAGGGAGGGGGAGAGTTGGGTGTGTAGGGTTGGGTTGGGGTTACCTGGGGGTGTTGTGAGCCATGTGTCTGGAATGTGGGAGACAGAGGTCAGTGGGGGGGGAGGTTGGTTGAGTTAGCACCTTCCGAGCTGACTACCTGCGGTGTTGACAGGTGGGACAGGGTGCATCGGCTGAAGGGTCGGAAGATTTTGGAAAATCGAGAGGGTATGAAGGTTTGGGGTCAGTGGAAGAGAGAGAGGTTGAGGAGGGAAGAGTGGGAAGCATACAATAAGTCATTGACAATTTTGCAATCTGCGTGCATGCATTTCAAAATATCGACTTGCTCGAGAGCGTCTAGCCGGGGGTCATTTCTTTCTTAGTGTTAAATTTCCAGGGAAACATCACCGTCTCATTACTGTTATCCAAAAGTTGCTTTGCGAAATCTGAATTTGTATTTCCGTTTAAACGTATCTATAGCATGCAATGCAATGTTACATTGTAACCATGAAAAAATATGCTTTTTCATCTCTCCGTCTGCAGTGGAAAAGAAAAATAATGCTGGGGTAAGGTCCTTATGTCACAAACATTAAATGAAGAAGGGCCACATTAGGGTCCCGTGCCTGAGATCATTTTAATAAGCAGCAGACAGGGAAAGATTGATTTCATAGCATAAGTACATTTGCTGGTGGACTCTCATCCCATTTTTACCTTGATGTGATGAACTAATGTTGTTTCCAGCTCATGCACTCATGTGAAAAGGATTCTTGGGAAAAGTTGTTTTTGTTGTGATAATAATGTTATTTTTGAATTTTCAATAAGCAAATTTTTTTAAATTATATAAAACAGTTAATTAGGGATCTGTCCCAAACATTAAGTGAACTCTGCCACCTCTTCATTCTTGCTGGATTTGTACTTCATTTTGATCCATATAGCTATCTTGTTCTTTCTGCATTGGAAATGATCGTTGTCAATTAATCCCTGCTCTTTCTGATCAATTATCACAAAATGGTGTGAACATCATTTGTATATTTGTTGGGATTTAAAGTTCTTGTTTAGGAGAAAAAACCAAACAGAAAGCATAGGGTTTGGCAGCAAGGCCCAGGTACAGAGGCCTATGATGAAAATCTACTCTTACGGAAGCCGTTACCATATTTGATGACATTTAATATGCACTTTACTAAAACAAATTGCCTTGCAAATCACCTTGGGCTTACATGCAAATATAATGGATCTTTGTTTTACATTATGCCTGGTTTGATGCAAAGGATCATGTGGAATGAATTTCTTGATTCTTGTACATCAATGCAATATGACTAGCACATATATGGTAGTTGTGTTCATGGTACTAGAAATGCTTGCCTCAAGGAGTAGTTTGTTGTGAGCATTTCTGCTGTACCTAAATAAGCAATAAACTTTATTTTCCTACATAAAATCTGAAAGTTTGATTTTATGTCTCAATTAAGTTTACATGCTCTCCCATACTTAGTATTGTGTGAGCAAAGTGGGCTCTTACTACTTGGTACATAACAGAGCACATCCTTGCTGCTTGGGATCGTGTTTAAGAATGTACCTATATTAATTTTCATCACTAATATCCAGTGAATTACCTTTGATGGGCGATTTGCTACCAGTGTTGAAATACAATGCCATCAACTCTTCAATCTATGTGCATTCTTCCATGTTTCTCAACTGTCTTAGGTACTTTGGAAGTTTGACTTATACCTACTTCCTATTTGCACATCTACATAATATGTACCCTGCAAGCCACCTCAATGGTGTGTGGTAGGGGGTGAGTTATCACTAAGATGCATTACACTATACCCTATTAAAGTTAATGTAACTACGACTATTGATATGCATATTAGCAAAAACCTGATACATAATAACTTTCATGAGGGGAAATTTCACAAACATGTACCACACTTTAGGTATGCTACCAATGTTAGAAGGACCGCTAGTATTTTGCAACTGCATAAAAGAACAGATATACTAGAGTTATACAGGAAACATGCAAGATGGGCAGTTAGTGGTACACAGCAGATAAGGACACAAGCATTAGGGTGCCAATCAACTCATTAGCCACTCTACCTATCGACAACCCTAGTTAAAAGTATGCATGCGATATTTATTGTATAAGTAAGGTGAGAATTTTGGTAAGTTTCTTTTGGATTTCTGCGATTAAACTATACTTTTTAGCCGTTTCGCCGTGCTATTCTGCCGGCTTAGTCAGGCTTTCTAAATCAAAAATGAAAAATAAATAAACTAACTTAAGCAGTTATTATGTAGCATGATTAATTAATACTTGAGTCTTTCAAAAGTCTTTTACATGTATAAGGAAGTTTGTAGCCATCTTCTCTGTTTAGGTTGCTTGGTCTTTTTTCTATTTCAATGGCTTCCCTGATGATCCGTGGATTGTAGCTAATTTCTTTACATAAAACTTTCGCCCTTTTGATGTCAATACTGTGGCCTTCTAAAAGTGTGCGCTCAGCCACGGCAGAGTGATACCAATCTTTCTTCCGAATAGCCTGTTCGTGTTCCTTCAGCCTGTATCCTATGGCCTTGCCTTTAGCCATCCTATGCCAACACCTTAGTGATCAACCAACAGTTTTGTTAAGATATGTTGACGATACATTCATAATATGGTCTCATGGTAAGGAGATACTCTAAGTTCTTAATAAATCTCAACAGTCAGCATCCATCGATCCAATTTACGATGGAAATTGAAAAAGACGGACACCTACCATTCCTAGATGTTCTGGTTGAGAGAAAAAAAGATGGAAAACTTAGACATAGTGTGTATCGGAAAAGACCCATACTGATCGAAGTTCGGAAGAAAGATTGGTATCACTCTGCCGTGGCTGAGCGCACACTTTTAGAAGGTCACAGTATTGACATCAAAAGGGCGAAAGTTTTATGTAAAGAAATTAGCTACAATCCACGGATCATCAGGGAAGCCATTGAAATAGAAAAAAGACCAAGCAACCTAAACAGAGAAGATGGCTACAAACTTCCTTATACGTGTAAAAGACTTTTGAAAGACTCAAGTATTAATTAATCATGCTATATAATAACTGCTTAAGTTAGTTTATTTATTTTTCATTTTTGATTTAGAAAGCCTGACGAAGCCGGCAGAATAGCACGGCGAAACTTGCTAAAAAGTAGTTTAATCGCAGAAATCCAAAAGAAACATACCAAAATTTAAATGAACTGCAAAAATCTACGAAATTAAGGTGAGAATTGTTTGTATATGGTAAGAAAGTGGGAAAATTATAATCACACAGCTTTATATGGTTTGTTTTTCTGATGATTTTTTCATTCGTAGACTTTATATGAAAGGCTGAATGCTTTGTTTTATTATAAATCAATTCTACAGAGTAAACAGAGCATAAAAATTGAAATATTTCTATTAATAGTAATTTGCTTTAATGGCATAATGTAACCTACTCCCGGTCACATTTTTCTTTCTTATTACAATAAAATTCAAAAATCTTTCTATTACACAAAACATGAAAAGCTTCCCTCCTTGCTGAAGGGATTAATGGTTATTATTACACAAACACATAAATAAAAAATATTGTTATATTGTACTTTATTATGATTTTTCTACTATTTATTTGAATTGTGATTTATTTCTGGACTTGGGTATGATAGTTTGGTTACAATAATATTTTAATATCTTATTCTTGCACAATTTTATTTTATTTAAAAAAGAAATGGGATTAAAACTTCCGCTTTTCAAAGAGCATGTGAGGAGTATACATAGTATGATCAGTGGCATCCAACAGTTTTGATTATTCAAATTGAAGATTCTTTTATCAACTAAAAATTATGAGCAGCTAATTTGAATTTTACGTCATTTGAATTTAAGCCATATGCTTCTATTGCCTTTGATTAAGTAATTTTTGTGCATGATGAATCTCTTTTTATAATTTGTATCTACTTTGGTACAAAATTAGAGTATGTATGTCAAATTTTGACTAAATTAGACTAAATTTGCCTCAAGATGATTAGATTAGGCCTAAATTCCTGAATTAACGCATTTTACTCATCTAGTGTGTTTTATGCTATTGGTCATAATGATCGATCCAACCCTCTTTTCCTTTTGCACTGTATTTTTTTGCAAATGATTTAAAACAATTCATTTTACTCTAATGAATACAGTAAATTTTTCCCACGCTGGAGAAAGTTTTTCAGCTTTTTTTCCTTTTATTTTCATTTAGGGAAGAGCAAGACAGTTGTACAATGCTGGATTCAAAACTCTTAGTGATGTGGCTAACGGCACTCCTCAGCAACTGGTGGAATCTATTGACCACATGCCTAGAAAAGTTGCTCAACAAATTATTGCTGCAGCCAAGGTTTGTTAGTTACTTTAAAATAAATTATTTAATCAATCCCTTTATTATGTTAATGAATATCATGCATTTACATAAGTACATATATGTAATCCTCCACAATTTAATTGTTTTTGTATATTGAGCCCTTCTGAGCCCCTTTCCCCTGTAAGACCCTTTCTCTTCTAATTGCCACAGCACACCTACATTAACAAGAAGCCAAAGAAGTTGACACATGGTGTTGAAGTGAGTGGGAGTATAGTGGACTCCCACTTCACAAAATTAATCTGTTGGCAGAGTGAATGTTGTCACAAAGTGATCCAACATATTACCTGAAATCCCTTTGCCCAATTCCATAGTGTTCCATGCCCAAAAGCATATACACTTGATTCCATAGGACGATTATAATTTGTTTGGCATAAAATGATCCAGGTAATAGACAATAAAATAATAAATTAACACACTGTAACCTCACCCGGTTACATTTTATTTCCTATTAAAAGAACTCCGATCAACCTTCGCAATTTCCCAAACACTTAAAATCTTACCTCCTTGCTGAAGGGATTAATAGTTAACATTAGACAACATATTAATAAAAACACTTCTCAATTAATGAAATAGTATATTACTTTCTTTTAATGAAAGAATTTGATTTGGTTGCAACAACACCAATATTTAGAGCTTTTTCAAATGTATTGGATCCAATTTACAATGTTGCTATTTATGCTCCAATTTTATACATTTACGTTATTTTAGACAGCAATATTTTTATAAGTGGTGGTTATTGTTTTTCTTGGCTTTATTATCCTTTAAGTTAGACTTATCAGACGCTGGGGCTTCTCGTCTCTCTTATGTGGCTGCGGGTATGGTTTCGCGGTCTTCCTCCTTCCTTATTTCCAGAATTCTGGGCCGTCGGGTTTCTATCGTGGGTTTCCTTCCCGATTCCTTCCTGGCCTCTCTGGTTTCTCTTTCGTCACCTCTATGCCGCTTTGTATCCGGTCCCTGCCGTTTTATTCTCAGACTTTCGTACTTTTTTCCCACTTCGTGTCCTTTAGTTCTTTACTCCTCCACTTATCTCTGCTGACTCCCCTCTGTTAACTGTTAACCTTCCAAGCATCCCCCGTTACTTATGTTATCTCTTTATTATTTTTGCGTCATCCTGAACTCCCGATGTAAATATTGATTTATGTTTGGCGTCCGTAGTTATCTATTGTTATGTGCTGTTTTATTATGATTTATGGCTATTAATTTGAATTGTGATTTTAATTTTGGATTTTACTTATGGTAGGATTCTATTTGGTTACAACACTTATTTCAATAATATGATAGAAAAACATTTTGACTTCTCAGGATGGATTGCACATTATTAATGCTGCCTGACCCCTATACTCGTTGAACTTCTAGCACATCTCAGCTATGAATGGCTCAGTACAAATTGATTAGTCATTGATTTGGTTAATTAGGCCCTTGCAAATAGCAGGATGGGATCAGGATAGCATCCAATAGTTGCTCCTCTATTTAATTTCTGTAACACTATGCTTTCTTTCTTTAGACGCGCTTGAAGTAAGTTACCTGAATCAATGCAGATGATTTTTAACTTCAACTGCTGGTAATATCAAAATAAAAACACTTAATATTTTTATTTTTACACCAGACTAGCTACTAATAATATTCTGTTAATCTCAGTGACAGTAGTAAATCTTATTGCTCCACCTCTATTCTGTGAAATAGTGCACACTGATGAATTGGGTTGGGAAAGGAGAAAGGGGATAATTATCTGTGAATGAGTCTCTCTCTTTCTCCAATTAAATGGGTCAATTGTCCTCTGATTTTGAATATCTTCCCCATCTCTAGGCTCTGCCTCCAGCTGTTTTTTTTCCTACTGTCAGTTCAAGGTCCGACCTTGACGAATGCTGCCTTAGGGGAATATGTGATAGCAGCAGGGAGGAAACCCTACTGTGGTAGTCCATCACTCTGTAAGGTTGAAAAAACACAATAGAGTAGGGATTCATTGGATGTTGTGTACTTTCGACAACCAGTTCCTTCTCACAAGCATTGATGCAATGAAAATGAAGAGCTTCCCATGGTAACATGTGATTGTATGTGTGCTGTGACATGTCAAAATGTTCTTCTTCTTTGGTGAAACTGTCCTCTGATAGGTTTCTTCTGAACTGCTCCCTCCATGCTGCTCTGTCCTGTGTTCTCCCTCAGCTCTTCGTAACTCCTGCCCATCATTATGTTTGTCATCATATTGTCTTTTTCTTCCTCTCCCTCTTTTGCCCTCAATTTTTCCTTCCAATATTCTTTTTAGAAGGCAGTCTTTTCTCAGGATGTGTCCCATCAAGTTTTATTTCCTCTTTCTTACTGTTCTCGAAATGTTTCTTTTTCTTATTTATTCATAAATAAGTTAGGATAAAGAAATTTCTTTGAGTTTGTTTCATCAATCGTCCAGTACATTTGTCTTTAAACTGGATCAACTAAGTAATCTTGACAAGTTTTAATTTCTGTGTGTATAATTAGCTCAAAGTAAAAACACACCGCAATATTCACAGTATTTTTTTGGTCAAAAATGCTTTTTCACCCTCGCGTATTTCTCGGTTGGTTGGTTATTTGAGGAGGCAACTGACAACTGGGGTCACTTGTTCCATTGAGGACGGTTGGGTTGGTTGGTAAGGGATGGATCATTGGAGAGTGGAGGAAGGGTGCTGAGAAACCCGGCCTCAGGACTAGCCTGCTTGTAACGAAAGATGCCGAGGGGATTGCGGTTGAACATCCAAACCAACAGATGGCGTGCTGTACTTGAAGTGCTCCCTACATAGCAAACTAGTAGGGAGCAGCATTCCTCTGAAAAATATCCACTACCTACGGGATTTTATACTGGGCCTTCAGGAAGCCAGTGTTATAGCTATTACACCAACCTGATCCCCTAGATCTTTATTTTGGCATTAGTCAAGTATCTAATTGTGAGATGTGACCCAAAAATATCAAAAATCCATAGCATTTTCATAGTGCGCATAACATGTTGAAGACAATTTAGATTTCAAATTATCAAAAATCTGCTTCGATTTTTCTCAAATATACTGCTCAGACACTTAATCACCTTTGCACGAGGCCATTTGAAGCAGGTAGTTCCAAAGGATCCGCATTTCCTGGAGTTGGTTGAAGGTCACAACTCAGAAGAGACCAAGTCTACATAAGGCCAGAATTCCCAATTGTAATCAAACTTGAGGTTTTCCGAACTCTGTGCTGACCAATGTGGGCGATAAATTCCAAAATGAATGTGGCCACATATAAACATTTCAATGTTCATTGCGTTCTCAAGAATGCATTTACATCTCCATCGTCTCAGGCTCAACCTTGTGGAAGTTCATTTACGATAATGCATTTACAATTTATATGAGAAATTTGAAAATATGAGCACAGTTGCAATGAGAGTTTATAATCATTATGACGATAACTGATTCACTGGGCAGTTTGCAAAGTGAACTTCGTAATGTTAACTGATTATACAGCTGAGGTCAACCCCGTACAGCACAAACGGGTGCAAAATTGTCTATAGGTCGTGTATTACACGGAAGTTATCTCGTTTCAAAACTATTTTTACACATGAGAAAGTGGAATAAATCCTGCATGAATCCGGTTGTTTCTTTGCCCCAAACCGGATAAAACATGTATTAAACAAAAAGCTAACGTAGGCAAAGGTGTTAGTTCAAATCTCTCCTAAAATGACGCCACTGACTACAACCCAGTTACTAATATGCAAATTTCCATGCAAATGTATGTTTTCCAGCAGATAATAAAATATTATTATTATTACGACTTCTAGATAGCATTGCCAGCAAAATCCACATTTGGTTTGGATTCATATTCGACCGAAAAAAATATTCCGCAGGAGAGCCGCAACCTCTAGATACTGACTCGTACTTTAAAGTAGAAATTTCAACTAGTGCCTTAACCCACTCAGCCACGGCAATACTTCAAGGGTAACGAGTACATATCCAAAGAACTTGTTTCCTCCGCATTTATTCACGAATATAGATTATTCTATATTCGTGCTACTGGCATTAGCCTAAAGAAAACTATTTACAAATATTTGGTTCCAAAAAATAAATGCAGATGTTCACATGTGCTTGAAAATGTCTGTCAGAATCTTACGAAAGGAGGTAATATTATCATTGAACAGAATATTAATTCTGGTTCATTACAATTGTACCAAAATGCAACGTAAAATCAAAATAATGAAGTATCGATGGCATGGAAAAATATTAGTTTATGGTAAAAAAAATATATTCACCCATAGTTCACAAACAAGGTTTTCACCCCGAAAATCGAGATAGCCATGGTTTTCACGATGATCAGGAGTACAGAATAGACCAAGTTCTGTGGTAGATGTATCTTGAAGTAACATTTCTTCATGACAGAATAATATAGCTCATCTTTAATATGCAGTTTTTCCGGTGAAAATGTGAAAAAACAGCAGAATGGCATGCCCTGACATTTAAATACGCATAAGTTGTAACTTCAGGAGAAGTTCACTCATTTAGGGCCGAAATTTACACCTGAAGAACACGTTTAAAAATTGGGGAATTTTGGACTTATCCCTTACCCCATATTTTGACCAAGGGTACACAAGTATATTTCGCCCCGTGCTGTATGGGATTGTTCAGAACTCCTCTGGAATTAGCAGAAACCCTAAGACTAAACACTCCTTGTTGGTTTCCCTTGCTCCACATCCTAGCTATCAACCCTTTCTCATCAGCCTCAATGGCTGCAGAGCAGTTCCTCCCACATGTGGGTTCGATTTGTTTTTTTCTATTTGATCATTTAATTACATTACATTTAGTTTCCATCAGTTAGAAAAAGAATGTGGGATGAAGATAAGTGTGCAGGGTATATACCTAATTAGTTGTTAAAGGTCAATAATTATTATTATCCATTACAACCCTGTATTCCCTTACCTGCACCCTTAGTAATGTAAGTTGCCCAACACAACTACATCATTTCACAATGTATTATATCACCAAAGCCTACCCTGAAATATCTTTCATCAATAAGAAATTAAAGCTCTTAATTTCAATACACACCAGCTAAAGAATATCACATATGTATTGCTGAGTGTCAGTTCTTGCCGAATTGAGGGGCTATTTTGATTATGCAGTAAAACTCCCATTTATCCTAACTCCAACTACCCGGATCGCCATTTATCCAGATCGATTTTAGGGGGAAAAAATTGGCTTTTTACAGTCACGGCAATAGGCTATTCGAAATGTGTATTGTATCTTTTATACCGTTAATTTCGTTTGACAGTTATTGGTTACAGCACATATGTTTCTTTAGCGTTCTTAGATCAATCCGAAGCAAATACGTTAAGAAGTTTCTTTCCAGATAGTTGGAGTTCTACTGTATTTCACCTTAAGATTTAAACCATAATGATAATGAATTCCATAAAGAAATACTGTTTCTCAAATCCCTATTTTGTTTTTCAGTTGATCTTGCTTGAGAAAGTTGAAACACTGAGAGAGGAGGCAGAAGATGTCATGGATGGACTCCATCCTATGTGAAATCAATTTTTTCAAATGCATTTTAAGTGTGCCATGGTGGCAGTTCAGGGCTGTGATATTTTTATTTACCCCAGAATGATGTGACAAGTTGTCAAAGTACATACTGTAAAAATATTATTTATATTTGGCCAGATTAAGTCCAGTGGATGTAAAGCCTGTTATGGAGATTCATGTTTAGTGTGTTATAAATTTCATTTGTAGAAGCATAGAAAAAAATGGTCATTGTGTGTTGTTAAAATTTGTTGACTGATGTCATCGCAAACATTTTTGTATTTTCATTGTTGGATTATTCATTTTAATTATGTTCCCTTTATTTTTAGATGATTCCAAACATTTTTTGTTTTCATATGACTATATATTGTGTAAATATTAAATTTAATAAACATGTTAATAATTTGAGAGTAGATGAAGGTCTTCACATTTTGAAATATATTAAGAAGGAAGTTATGTTTTTACAATCGCAGGAGAGTTGAATGTAGTAGAATATACTTCTGCTGCAGTTATATAGCTTTCAGTCTACATCATGAACTTTAAAAAAATAAAAATTTGTGCTTATACAGGAGTAACACACACCTTCGTTTTACAATTGTGAATTTAGCTTTCTCACCAGTGCAATCATTAACAGCTATCCAACACATTTTGTAAGAACCAGACTCCAAAATAATAATATTGGTCGTTAATTTCATATTAACTAAACTCAAAATCATTTCTTCTAATTCTAATTTCTATTAACTACATGATCATTTCTTATATTTTTTTAAGTTTGTCAGTAACTCAGTAGTGACTGCTGCTCTTTGGCTCACAATAAAATGTCCCCTTTTGGGTCTCTTTAGTCTGTCCAAACATTTGCTAAACATAGTATGTTTTCTGACTGCATTCTTTTTTCGCCTCTTTTTATTACACACATTTACTACATGAGGAGAATTAGATCTCCTGGGTAACTTTTTGCAGGTTATGGTTGACACATCATTTGCTCTCTCATGTTCTAGTTGCTGGATGCAAAATTTCAAGGACGTCTCTCTCAAGTTTTTATTTCTCACACCCCTTAGATCTTTCTAAAATTTTCTCAACTCAAACAATCTCTTAGTATTGCATTGTGAGTTAGTGACATCCTGAAGCTTCTCTCAGCTGTTCATTTGGTCAATGCTATGTCTATGGGAAATGTCTTATGTTTTCACCAACCCTGCAGATGGCTCACGACTCTGGCTGGCCATGACATCCATCCTTGGTCTAGTTTAAGTCACAATGTACCACTGCATGTTTGGTTACCAAACATTTAATATGGAAATGATATATACCTACCTATATTTATTTATTTATTGAATATTTTTGTAAGTGTATTTAATGTTTGCTATATTAGACAGATAATTTTTTTCTTAATTTGGATATTCTGGAACTACAATTTTAAAAAGAAAAGTGTTTTGGATTTGGGAAAACTACTGAAATTGTTTTTGTCACTTATGGAGAATGGGTCTTTGCATGTTAATATGAAGTTAACAAAATATATTTTGTGAGAGTTTGTATTATTTAATTTGTACAACTAAGGTACCTAATCTTGATTGACAAATCAAGTATTGTGATTCTCGTTAATGAAAACTGTCTGTGTGTGCATATTGCGCGTAGAAAATATTTTCACATAATGTACTAATTATTTTTTGGACTTGAAATTTCAGCAGCATTGAAGTTTTCTCATTAAAATTGTATACAATTAAAAGGATTATCAGCTAAGTTTTCTGTCATTTAGTACCAACAAAATGTCCATTCAGATTTGCAGGGTAAGCAAAATTCGCGTTTATCCCAGCAGATATAGAGTTGCACGAGAGAATATAATGAGTAGGTATTCAGCGTCTGCTAAAATAAATATATTAAATTTAGACACTTTAAACTTAATTAAATTCAAGGCCGGGAGCCCCAACTTATTTACAAAACTTAGCATCCTATTACAAAGTTCGGCCTTGGATTGCGGCCAAAGAGCCAGCACGCAGCTTGTCGGCACAGGATCGAAATTTATACGGCATACCGTTATGTCGCATCGCTTATCAGGAATTTCATACGATCAAGTTGGGTCAGGTTGTTGCTAAATTTTGAGTAAGTTGTAATGGTATCGCGTAACTAAGTATCCATCGCAACATTTTATCTACTCTACTACTTTTTTTCTTAGCGTAAATCTTATCAAAATGTGAAACATGTTTTTAAACACTTATATCTTGATAAGCCCGAACGTAAATATTTATTTATTTGAAATCGAGTGGTTTAATTCCTTATTATAAATAATCGTAACACGAAATCAGTATTAATCGTGCGTACGTGCAGGTTGACGCGCAGGAGCGCGGTTAAAAAGTTAATAAGTGCGTTTAGAGTGCGTAATTTGTTTGCCTACCGCGTATATGGTGGAGTAGGTGGCGCTGGGACGTATCAGGCTGATCGAAAGAGTGATAATTAAACGAGAAAATATTATTCTTAAATTCACTGTCGTGTTTAGGTAATGCATGTAGGAGTTCATCAATGTATTGACTTGTCATTACAACTTAAAATAATGAGAGATATTTGCGCAAGGTCAACATTTAGTAGTCCATTTCTGTGTTGTTTTATACCTTTTTTGTCTGATGTCCGTGTTGTAGTGATTGAGATTCTTGAAATAACATTCGGGCATCTAATGTAAATGAATATCATGGTATAAATCTATGAGATCTCCTTGGTTTGAACATGCGTGTTTAATGATGTGCACCTGACGGCTTAACTTTTCACGATTAGCTTTTGCATCTGTTTCGTATGGGTTACGGCAACGATGTAAAAGGGCTAAATAAAGGTTTTGTGATCATTTTGGTCATTTGTGTTAACCACTCTAATTAATGGTTTTCCAGAAATAGTGTGCGATGCTCTTCACCTGTAAATGTCTCAACGTATCAATCTGTATCAATGGATCGGACATATCAGAGATTGACTTCGCGCAATTGGGTCTTACTTCAACGGAATTAAATGACGCTTTCTTCAAAGAGGTAGTTACGAGTCCTGTGTGTTTTTATTCCTTTTAAAATGCTAATTCCTCGCCCTCAAGAATTTCGTGATTGAAACCACAATTATCCTTTTAAGGATGTCGGGAAAGTGGAAGTGGACAGAATATCCAAGGAGCAAGCCGCCTTGATTCTCCTTCGAAATGCAGGGAACTGGATTATTCACCAATGCCTGAATTGCTCCATGAATACTCATGCCATTCACAGAGAGAAAGGTGCTAGTTACGTCATAGTGAACAAAAAATTGATGGTAATTATAGTTTACATGTATGTAATTTTATGGTGTTGGTGTATTGCTGGATTATTAATAGCCATGATTTTCATTGCAGTCTGATGCAAATGAAATTATCGCTGCTAAAAATAGTGATAAATATTCGACCGTCTTCAGGATAGTTGTTGATGATTCTGAGGAACCGGTTCCTGCCTCCATCCAGTCACCAAGCAAATTTACAGGTTAGTTTAAAACAGTAATCAGTTTGTAGGTGATGGGGTCTCTCAAAATCTGCCAATATTGAGGTTATTTAGTCATAGATTTAAGTATTTTTTATGTCGTTGGTTGTTTGTGAAGGGTGTATTCTTCAGGTTGAAAGTTGACTCAGAAAACAAACATGGATATGGGGAATGGCAGTAAGGTAATTAAGAGTGGTTGGATGAAAGGTAGAAGGGGCACGAGAGGTATGATGAGGAAGGAGTTTGAAACACATAGTGGAAGGAACTAGATTGAAACAATATTTCGCGCAAGGTAACCCATTAGATTCTGTCTAATTCGTAGTAAAAAAATCCAATGCCTTAAAAGTATAGCTCAGCCAGTCCAAATGCCCCTTCCTTTCTCTTAGGTTAAGTTATCCTTTTTTTTAATGCAATTTGGTGTTATGCCATAAGGTTATTGTTAAAGCAATATAATTGATTAGGGTAGAAAGTATAGGTCAGATGGTCAAAAAGAAAGTCATCAGCTGAGAAGTAAGCAGATCCAACAAATGTATTTGTAAGTACATAATCACAACTTCTGTTAATTTTATGTTATAAGTGTAGCTCTCAGCAGAGTTGGTCTGGTGACAGCAAAATGAAATTACGCTTATAAAAACATAGGATAGAGGAAATATTAGCCAATAGAAAGTGATTCGTGTAGACAAACTACTGAGGATTGCCTTTGTGAACTTGGAGTTAGCAATTATTGATGTGGAGTGGAATAAGATATTCAAAATAGGGGAAATATTAGATCAGCTGAATGGGTGTTGATTAAGAACCAAGTTGCCACAATGCATGGAAGACAATAAAGTGGATGCAAAATTTAACAGAGGATCGGAAAAGTAAGTAACCTGACATCAGTGCTCTTCAACATATACTTGGAAGAAACGATAAAAGAAGCTGACTAAAGGAGTCAAACTGTATTTGAGCGTGCAGAGAAAATCCCCTCCCCCCTCAGAATCAACCCAATGTCCAAGTCGAGAGGGATGGGCTGGGAGAAAAATACTGAATTGTCTGTAGGAGAAAAGTTCAGTGGGGACTGGAACCCTGGGACTGCTATGATAGCTGGGAAGGTCCTACAGGAACTATGAAAAGGTTGGCAATGTGGGCTTTTGTGAAGCCATTGCTAAGCTTACTACCCATATGATGGATTCTCAGTGATTCGTAGAAAATCAAAAGGTCTTGGAAAACAAACTGATACCTTGGACTGGCATAAGAAATGGAATTAAGAAATACAATGTGGAATGTGAAAGACAGAGGAGGAGGTAGGAGTATATTCCTATAGGAGTTCTATATTTTGTAGATAATACTAATAAGGAAATTGTAAACTGAGATCTTAAGTTGTATACAATTTTACTTATTATCGGATACTTGAGAGCTAAGTTCCAGATGGTGTATATACCTGGTAGAGAGGTAAGTGTTGATGAATCTCTACTCCTGTGGAAAGGCAGGCGTTCATGGAAACAATCACATTCCCATGAAAGCTGCTAGGTTTTGTATAAAAATGGTTGAACTGTATAATTCCTCAGGATATTTGTGGAACTTTATTATTTATAGTGGCTCTAGGACAAAGGTTGGCTGTGAAATTACTAAGGATATAGATCTTTTGTCAACAAAAGTTGTTTTGAGTTTGTGCGAAAAACTATTAGACTCAAGAAGATGTTTGTGCATGGACAATTTTTATACTAGCCCCGATCTTTTCCAGAGATTGGTTCTTGTGACTACGGATGCTGTTGGAACCATCAAAATCACCCAAAAATATATGCCGAAGCAACTAAAAAAGAAACTGAAAAAAGGAGAAATAGTGCAAAGTGTGAGAAATTGGTGGCATTGAAGTGGAAGGATAAGCATGATGACTCAATGATCACTATGAAACATTCAGACGAAACACAAATCGTAAGCCGTAAGGGTGGTATGCAAACCAATATGCATAATAGACTTGACTGAGGTAGGCGAGATGTAGTGAAAAGTATACATATTGATTTAAAAAAACAAGATGGCGCTTTTTCCACAAGTTTTACTTCGGTACGACTCATTTCAACCGTTAAGTCATCATCAGATACAATACATCTATGAAAGGTCTGCGAGCCGTGTATATACCACTCAGAGGGAGAAGTGGGGGGGGGGGGGGGGGGGAAGGAATAATTAGGATGGGGGAGGGGTGAAGTGGTTATTGAAAGGACGAACGCTTGGGAAATGGAATGGCGAGGATTGGGGAGTGACATGGAAACATTTGTTCATTCAACAGGGTACTGCTTCCTCCCTGCACAATTTCCAATCTTTCTAACACGTCCCGTCTTTGGCCTTTCCTCTCCACGTGGAGTATCTCCGGGTCAAATGCACAAGTGTAGCGTTCTTCGAGAAAGGAGACTCCACCTCTCTCGTGGCGAAACACCTCCTCGAAGAACGCCATACTTGTGCATTTGACCCGGAGATACTCCACGTGAAGAGGAAAGGCCAAAGACTGGACGTGTTAGAAAGATTGGAAATTGTGCAGAGAGGAAGCAGTACCCTGTTGAATGAACAAATGTTTCCGTGTCACTCCCCAATCCTCGCCATTCCATTTCCTAAGCGTCCGTCCTTTCAATAACCACTTCACCCCTCCCCATCCTAATTATTCCTTCCCCCCCCCACTTCTCCCTCTGAGTGGTATATATACGGCTCGCAGACCTTTCATAGATATATTTTACCTGATGATGACTTAACGGTTGAAATGAGTCGTACCGAAGTAAAACTTGTGGAAAAAGTGCCATCTTGTTTTTTTTAAATCAATATGCATAATAGACTATGGTAAGTATAGGAGAGGTGTAGATTTAAAAGGTCAGCTTTTAGAGACCTTCACACATATGATAGGACAGCATTTTATTCAAGAGAATTCTAAAATGGAAACTTTCAGGGTTGGATGAAGAAAGTGTTCTGTGTGTACTAAAAATGGAAAGAGAAAAGAAACAAGATATAATTGTAAAAACTTCCCAGGAACACCGTTCCTCCGCCTTCACCCCTGCTTTGAGTAGTACCATGCGCAGCTCAGTTACTAACCAAGGAAGAAGAGAAGAAAGCGCTGAGAAAAGGGTTCGACGAAAACTTGGTGTAATTTTTTTAAATAGAGCAGTAACATTTTTTAAAGGCATATATTTTTCAACGAGAAATTATGGCACTAAAAAATATTTAAGTTCTAAATCCACAAAATCTTTGAAGCAGGCAAAAATGATTCATGCTGAGGGATTTAAATGCCCAGTTTAAAGTCACGCTTGAGGGGTGAAAGAAGATATGTCTGGATTCGAGAAATCAGTAGGTATGTGATAACATTCATGTGGGCTCTTACGGATCAGAAGCAAGTGCAATTTGAAAAGAAAATAATAGAAGTCTACTTACTTTAGTGTTGGAGAAGAATGCTGCATCTCCAATGGACTGGCTGATTGAGAAATGAGGTGGTTTACTTTAGAGCCAAGGGAGAAAAGACTTAGCAGAATGACATACACAAAAGAATATGATGGGCCAGGCAAATCGTGAAACACTAATAATACATTAGGATTATTCTGGAGGGGAAAATGTGAAATTGCATAAGGAACCCTAATGTTCTATGTAATACTTTATACAAACAATGATGGATTTGGGAGAGGACAACCACAGGGAAATAAAGAAATTAGCTTGGGATAGGGAAGAGCTAGGGTTAACTAACTAATCTTAGGATTGAAAGGCAGGATGAATTAACTTTTTTCCACAGTATGCAATCACGCACACTACTGCAAAGAAATACCTCCAAAGGATGAAATTCACCACGAAAAAATCATTTGACTTCACTGGAATTACCCAGGTCTTCCAATTGCCAGTCAGCCAGTTATACCACTAAGCCTTTGTGTTCATATCCCGGTCAAGTCTAATAATATTTTCATGGAGAATTTCATCTCTTTGGTGTATAGGATGAGTTAAGGTTTGATGAATATATGCATGAATGGGATTATGGAATATTAAGAGACCTTTCAGATATTGAAAGGGTAGAAAGAGGTCTATGGCTGGAGACAAGAGCACTTAATTCAATAGGGCTATTGGAAAATAGTTAATGATTGGTTTTTTTAAATTCTTGCGTAGGTTTTTGTGGGGTTGTCCATTAGCACTCTGCATTTTTGGTTTCTCCATCCGTGTTCGTTGACTTTGGCTGACTACGGTTTCGATAGCCATCCTGCTGTTGTCTTAAGGTCGAAGGTGAAAGAAGCTGTTTTGGCTGCCTATGGGGCTGGTCGTCTTGGTGCTGCTCTGCAATTGGCCGGAGCGGATGATCTTTTTCCATGAACTGCTGAGATTGGTTATTTAGTATAAGAGGGAAAGTGGTTGAAGGAGGTAGAGGTAAGAGTATTCACTCAATAAAGAGAGAGTCAAAGGGAAGGCAATGAAAGAAAAGGAATGAAATGAAAAGATGGTGTTAAGAGAGTAGATGGTGAGCCCCCTAACAATTTAATAGACATTGAAATAAATCCAACTGTTCTTTTTAATATGGTTATAGGATCAGGTGCTTTCCGGGCATATTTGCTGAATGTAGATTTCTTAGAATCTCCATCAGTTCTGGGATTCCATTCCTGCCACCATTAGGATGGTAAACTCTTCCATTGAAACATCTAAAGAAATGGAATCCCTGTTGTGATGAAGACTGAAAAATCATCATCCGATACGGGTGTGCATCATTTCCACTATATCAGATCTGATTCCATCAATTTTAACAAAGAAGGTGTTGATGTTATTCAAGCAGTGCCCTAAATACTTTTATAATTATCTTCTTCCTCAGTTTCTCAGTCTTCGTATACCACATACTGTAGTGGTCGACGGCCCGCCCGGATTAAACTTTGGACCGAAAGACACACGTACAATGCAAAAAAAAAAGAAAAAATTCCTCGCGAACCTCTCCCGCATGAGATCCGCGGGGCAAACCTGCTTCACCTAATACAACACGAAAAAAATTAGAAGCCTCTTTAAGAGAGGATAAGCGGGTGGGGGGTCCCCGACCTTGTGTAACTTAACATGGTCCCTGGCTTTACCGCCGGGGCAGGGTGAAGATGGGTCGTAGGTACTAGGTTTATGGGTTATTCGGCTCGCCAGGTAGGAAGATTGAAAAAATATACCTTTTCCATTCAACAAAACAAGCATACATTAAAAAAACGACTTACAATTATTTCAAACAAGAATGCCCTTCTAATAACTAGTGAATTGATGGGTTGATAGATGAGGGATGAGACATTTAAATCGTTGAAACAAACCCTTCATGAGATGAATTGAAAATGATGATTAACACATGTAACATTAATTCCCTTCTAATAGCCACAAAAAAGGCTTATTCTCGCACACAGGCGATTTACTTAAATACTCTACTGGCAAATAACTGGGGGTGAGGGCGGTAATTATTAGTCCTTCCCTTATCTCTTGCTTTCGTGATATAAGTTTGTGGGCGTCAATCACTCGCCATTATGAAGCACACTGTTGTAATGAGAGGGTCCATTGCTGACTGGAGGGCTAGGAGGCAGAAATAGGGGGGGGTTTATCGGATCGGCAACCTTAAGTGACCGCTGACCGGATTCTCTGCACGGGATATCACCCAGGGCCAGGCACTTGGTCGTCCAAACTGGATACTATGACTCCTTCGGCGGACGCCAGGCCCAACACGCCACTCGTGGTCTCTGTGTACGTTGAGAATCTTGGGGGTTGTGGTCCAAACGTGGTACTTTTCTAGGTACCTCTCTGCCTCCAGCACTTCCGAGTCACTTCTCCCGGCTCTCTAGCAGCGCTTCCACAGCTTGAACTCACTCAGTGCATTACCTATTTTTTTTCTTCCGCGATCGTCTTTATATACCACTTTGTGGAGGGGAAGGGGACGTTGTGGAGAGGGGAAAACTGAGGAAAGGGGAACACAGTGGGGGATTCACACATCGCTCCTAACTTGAAATCAACCATACCCTGTGACTCATTCATACTCCTCACTCCACTGCGTTTCACTCCATTCACTCGACCTTGCCACTTATTCCTTGATCTCACACGCACACATTCACTCAATATCCACACTCACACCTCCTCCCACCTCAACAAGCCAAATAAAGGAAGGCGAAGGAATAGGGGGGGAAGGAGTGGCTTGGGTGGAAAACAAAAGGTGTAATGGCTTGGACAGTTACAATACATAGTTGAAAAAGTTGTTTTAATGTTTAAGTTAAAATGTGAAATCTTAGACATTGTTAGTTCTCAATCAATGCTGGTAAAGATCCTTGCATTTCATGGTTGCCCTTTGCCCTGTGATGGACTATCCTTTCGCATTAATTATAAGTTTTTTTGGTCTTACATTTGTGCCAGTAAAAATTGTCTAATACATTGGACATGTGCAAATAATGATATATTTATTCTCTGTGCTGTAACAGGTAGCAGAGGAACCCAACACACAGCATTGCAACAACAGTTAGCTGAGGCTATACAACGGGAAACCTTGTTGACTGAAGAACGTGTTCGTGTGTACACAGAGCAAGAGTATGCTGCTCTTGAAAGTTTTCGAGAGCAGGCTAATCGTGATCACCGGATTCTCTCTAGGTATGTTTGGCTTTTTTTCTGTGTGCTATCATTGAGATTTTGCATTCTTTTATACTTCACAAGTATGTTAAGATTTTAGCCCTGGTAATTGCATGCATTAAAAGTATTTTTTTGTTCTATAATGCCATTCTATCTGTGATGTAACAAATAGTTTTTATGCCCTTTTATGACCTTATTTTTTTGCCCCATAGTCAGTGGACAGCAGATGATCCATTGCTGATGTGCCAGTCATTGGCAGAGTTTAGTCAAATCACTCATTCTGGTCATTAAGTTAATGAAGTTGTGAATCTTAATATTATTGACTTCTTTTTTTATTGACGGACATAATGATTCTTGTGATTATTTTCTGCTACATACATACCTATGGGGACTCAGATAATTCGCATGACTTGTCAATCAAATTCAGTAGCTTTTTTATGAATTATGGCATGGGACTTTATGTGATCACTTACTGTCTGAGATGCATGTCATTGTGTGGCCAATTTTGGGGAAGAACATATGTTTTAGTGTGAAAACATTCAAGTGCATTTAGTGGCAATGAACAATATCCCGAATGTAGTTGATGTATTTTAAAATCAATGAAATAAGATTTGTCTCTTTAGAGACACTGTTGTAATGGTTTCATCCACGTGTCTTTTATGAAGTAATTAATGTGAAAATTTATAATAAAATATTATTGTGTCTTCAACTACCCTTGGCAGTGATTTATTTTCAGTGATACAATAATTACTATATTTCCCAGCTCATGAGACACTTTTTTGTCTCGCAAATGCATTCTAAAATCTGCCTGCGTCTTATGGGCGAGGTTAAAACTACATTTTCATGCATCCAATTTTGCATTGCTGTCAGAGGTGCCTATTTCTCTACTTTTACCATAGACTGCATTGTGGCAGCGAGCTAAAGGTGCACTACCCATTATTCGTTTGTTTCTGGGATTAAACGACAAATGACTGTGATACTGTTGCTATTTGTGGAATTAAACATTGTGATATTCTTCCCATAAATTTTGAACGTTAACGGATGTTGGGTATGTTTTTCTTCTTAAATCCAACCTGGAAAATCAGTGCATCTTATGGGCTGGTGTGTCCTGTGGGCTGGGTAATAATGGGCCAGCTCATAGGTTCATTCATTGGTTCTTGGAATGTGCGTCTATTGAAAAAGTATCCAATGAGATATCATGTATCAGCTTTTAATGCTCAAGCTAACTCTAAATAAACAACTAAACCTCAAAATTGTTTGCATATGTAAAATTTGCCATGACACTGGCTTATTTATTCAATATAAATTATCAAGTGTTGAGATGTGTTTGGGATTATGGATTATCCCATATATTTTTCATGATCTTCCTATGTTTTTACTACTTTTTATCTGCATGCAATTTTGGTGTGGAGTAAATATCACTCATACAGTGTGTATCTGAGTTTGTTGTGTGACATCTCATACTTAGCAGAATTTAAATATTGGTTTGGACATTGCTTTAATGCTACAAATAATTTAATTTTTTTTTTTAAGCTGGAACTCTTGCACCTCTACCTCATGAACTCTTTGAAGTTGTTCATTGAAACTCATCTGTAATTTTCATTTACAATGAAATTCTTGAAATTTGTGGATGATGTATACATATATATATTCAGTACATATTTATTTACATCTTTAGATTGAGTACAGGTGGTCCTCGACTTTCGTACACTCGACTTTCGTACAATTCGCACTTTCGTACGCTCCTAATTGATACCTTATATTTGACTTTCGGACACTAAATTCAAACTTTCGGACATTTGTCGAACAGTATTTTTTGAATTTCCCGCGAATTTTTGAATTTCCCGCGATGGTGCATGGCGCATCACGGCATTCAATTGTTACACCTGGCGTTCTCGCTTGCTAGTATACGCGATCGTGGGCATTGCTGACTAAGAGCAAGGTATTACTTGTTTATTTACTGAATTCAATTAATATCGTATGATTAGAATGAGTGGGAAACGAAAATATGATGTGCCTGAAAAGGGAGTTGGGAATTATTAGACGTGCTGAACTGGGAGGATCTTTTGCTGCGATCGGACGGTCATTGAACTTTCGCTGTTCAACTGTAGGTGTTCAATAGTAAAGGGGAAAGATAAAATTATAGACCACGTATGAAATGCTGGGAAGTACATGCGAAATTCACGAAGTTTTTTATGGCCTGTACCTACGAAACGTCATTCTATTTTCGTTTGTCTTTTGTCCGGTTTAGGAAATAGCGAAATTTTGTTGCTTCTTTAATTGTAATAATCTAAATTACTTCGAGTTTATGGGTCCAAAAATTAAATGTCGTGATGCTTCTTGTTTTGTGTCTTTATAGTTACAGTGGATGTTATCAGTGAAATGTTAATTTCTGATTGGGAAAAATTAGAAATGCGTATGTTTACTCAGTACACAACGGAATTCTTTTAGAACCGTTTATCAATACTACGTAGTTTTTAAAGTAATTACGCATTCTTTTAAATATAATTAATGTATTTTTAAACTTTTGTATTAAAAATAAAATTCCCTTACAATTGATCTGAGGTTTTACTATGTATATTTAACTCTCCAGGAGCGTAACCCCTAATTAGTATGGGACTCTATTGTTTGACTTTCGTACACGTTTTCAGGAACGCATTGTGTACGAAAGTCGAGGACTGCCTGTACTTTAACACATTGAGTGCATGTGTCTCACATGAGTGATGGCAATTAGTTATTTAAATAGCTGCTTTGAAAATTTTAGGAACTGGTAAATGACAGCAATATCTTACACCCACTCAATGTGTTAATAATATTTTGAGCTTTTCATTTTCCTGCAATGTTCTCAAAGTAGACTGTCAGTAAATTTTCTCTAATTTGCTTTCAATTTGTTTTTTCCATCCTTAGTCATTGAATAAAAATGGTACATATTTAAATTTTTGAGAAAATGTAAAAAGACAGAATAATGCTATCTACAGTGTAAATATAAATAAGTAAATTATTTTAATGCCTTGTAATTTTTATGCTTGCTTTTTAGGGATGTGCGAGTACTCGAAAATTCGAGTTGAGTAGTTGGTACTCGACTCGAGTATTTCGAGTATTTTTACGAAAGTCGAGTCTAGTCGACGGAGCCGCCAAGGCCAATAGGTTCAGATATCTGCCAACAGGAAGCACTATCATAGTAAACTTTCCTAAAATCGATCATTTCGTGGAAATGTTCCTCGGCTATGAGAAGTGATACGAAAATGAGCTTTGATATAAGTTCTAGCTGCATTCTTTACTTTCAATACAGATACTTCTCAAGTGCATAAGTTTAATACAAGTACTATAGTAGTGTAGAGTAAAGAGGATGTCCAGCACATTTTTCCTCAGGCCTTTGCGCCGAGCACTTTAGGCAGTCCAGCGAATGGCTACGCGTCCTTGGCCTGCCTCTCGCTCTCCCCTCCACCACCCCGGGTCTCTCTCTCCCCCCACCCTTGCCTTGGCGCTCATCAGAGGGTTGGAGTGAAGCAATATTTTTTTCTTGAGTCAGCATCACATTTCATCAAAGTATCACATTTCACTCATCGCTTTCCCATGCCCTAACTTCTCAAGTGGCTTCCACTAGTTTGGGGAGGTGGGGGGGGGGGGGCGTTGCCCGCTGGGAGTCCCTTATCAGTTATGACCGCAAACCAAAAGTATCACATTTTACTCATTGCTTTCCCATGCCCTAACTTCTCAGGTGGCTTCCACTAGTTGTGGGGGAGGGGGGAGTCCTTTCGGGAGCCTCAGCAGCCAACTTCCATGGTTCCAACTAGTTCCAACATCTGCCGCAACACAGGATGACTGTTATTTAGGATGATTTGAATGGTATCCACACCCCTCAAGGTGTGAAGCATGTCGCACTTCTTCATTGGCGGTTTGATGCGATGGTAGTGCCAAGGTCAACCTGGGTCTCCGATTCAGCTGACTTCTTCCTCTTTGCTCTCTCCCCCCACCCCTTCTGACACCACATACTTTTTTGGGTTTGCTTCGGGAGGACAGTGGTAAATCATTCCGTGATGAGTACAGGCAGATAGTGTCTTCCCCCTCTCGGCTCGTATTTCGGCTTGGGTAATTCTTTGACACCACCCGGGATCATCCGGGGGTCGCATCCTGCTGCTCCGAGGCTCGTTGACTCAAAAAGCATTGACTGCTAATTCTCCCGCATGCCCCTCTCACACCTCCCTAGGCCGCAGTCTCGCTTAGGATGAGAAAACATCACCGCTAATTTTTGTACAAGAAGAAATGAAATTTATGAGCGCGGGACACATTCTGCGAAAACGATATGGGATTCATGCCAGAAGATCACTCCTTTGCCAAACATAAACAATGAAGTTGCCATTAACAATTTGCAATGTTCATTGTTTACTTGCATCATAATTTTAACGGATGATTCGGAAGTACGGTGAAAGCAGAAAGCCAACACTGGTTTGATACGGCCGGTGCTCGAACGAATCGAGGGGAGCTGTTATTTCAGTCAATTCAAATTGTAACCTTACCCCGGTGGTAGGGGTGAGGTAGATTTTGCACTTCATCGTGATTTTTCCACAATCTGAAATTGTTGCGTAGCGCTCGAGAGAGCTTTGAGTTGAATTGTCACATCAATAGGACAAGTAACGTACCTAGAGCATTGGAGCATGCGAAGAGAGAATCATAACTCTGATCTCAAATGAGGTACATTTTCTTTTCAAGGTGATACATTGCCGCAAAGTAATTTCTATTTGAATAACTTTGTCGCTCGTAGCAGAAGGTGCCTGTAAATGATGCAACCTTGATGACATAAACGAAAAATCGTACTCGTAATGGCGATACGAGAGAAATAACCACTCGCTACAACTATCCAACTTTGTATGTTATTACCATGAGACCAACCACTGGTAAACAATCACTCGCTTCTCGCTATATACCACACTCGTAATGACAGACTTCTACTGTGTCAGGTATTGATAGTCGGCTTGTTGTCTAACTTTAATTGCTACGACTGCTCTTGGCTCTTCCTAGGAATTTTGGATACAAAAGTTTTCTACCCAATGCAGTCATTAAATAAAACTGTGGACAAATTACAAGAGGTTAGTTCATTACAATGGTACTGTTGGAACTGTTCAAGACATTAATTTTAATTCATCTCCTAATTCTATCAGGATTTCAATAAATATTCCTTATCACCTTTTCCCTTCTAAATTAGGCCATATGTTCAGAACAGAGAATGTACTAGGGGATGGGGAAAATGAGAATATGTTGGAGCATGCATTATTATATTGCCTGGTTGGGAAACTGTCATAGTTCATATGACTCGACTCGTTACTCGCAAGTAACTGCAACTCTACTCGATATCAAAAAGTACTACTCGCACATCCCTATTGCTTTTGAAATGTATCAAAATTAGTAGCAGGTTGCATGGGTATTTATTCTTCTTATGCCATTGTGCACATTATGTTTTCCTTATTTATGCATGCCTCTTTATGTATGTAGAGCTATTATATAAAACTGGACATATTGCTGGCCTTACTTTGAGCCGAAGACAGTGACAAGCTGTCAGTTGCCTGATTCTTAGAAATATGAATTAATAGGCCCAAAGATTTGTCATAGAGACTGTACTTGTATCAAAATTTTACTTTTTCCATATTATTCTATTTTATTTCTCACATATTGTGGATGTGTATAATGGTTGAAGCACCATCCAATGAGTCATTCCATGTCAAGTGGTCTTGGGCTATCTCGGATTTTAATGACATTTTGTGTGGATGTTTGAATGTTGCCGTGATTAGAGAAGTGAAGGCTAAAACGTAGTTAATAAATAATTTATATAGTATCTGCACATACACCAAATATAGAAGTTAAATATTCAAGTTACACAGTGCAACGAATACTGTCTAGTGTTGTCAAAAACAAAGATGTAACAAGAGCCTTTCTGCTCAGGGTCAATATATACCCTAAAGCATTTTATTGCCAACTTATTGTTTTAAATAACACCACTGATTATCATTAGCACAGTTCTACTGCATTGAAAAGGGCAAATCAAGCAAGGTGAATATACGGCAGAGGAATGAGAAGACATTGGGGTCATTCCACGTCAAGTGATCTAGTTTTTGAGAAGTGCCCCGCTCGACCATCTCAGATTTTAATGACATTTTGTGTGGATAGTTGTACATAGCTTTTATGAAAATGTGTTAATTTTTAGGTCCGTTAATGAATCACTTTTGGAGATATAGCTGTTTGTGTGACCCCATGTCACGACCACCTGCAACATGAATGTGAAATGTTTGCAACTTTGAGACATGATATCTCTGTAGCCATTTTGCCTAAACAAATTATACGTATGTACCTATCATTGTATAACTTTTAGCGCTCTGTCAAAGGAAAATGATTATAGTATTTTCTCAAAGCGTACTGAGTAGATAAAATGCAGCAAAGTCGTCGGCCTCAGAAATTAGTTCTCCAAAAAAATTTCAAACTTTAGCGTGCTCCGTCTCTTTCAAGAATTGTTCAATGGATATCAAATCCCTTTTACAATATTTCCATGGAAGTGAGTTTTTGACAATGTAGTTTCAAACACCTAGCGTTTTTCGTTAGTTTACAAATCACGTCTGAAGCTCATGACTTTGTAAAAAATCAAAAATAGGGTGTTTTCTACCCGTTTCTGCAAAAAGATACCTTATACAAATGCCCTTTAACCTATCTCATCAGATAGAGCAAATTTTTAAGCCTCTAGAAAAATGAATTTATTTAACTAACGCGGATACACCATGGCGTGGCAAGGAGGCCCGTGGGTGACATACCATCAGCCTTCATCTGCAACATGAATCAATGAACTCCTTTAACTACACATGTAGGATGAGATGATAGCTATCCTAAGAGCGCTAGTTTTTGCAATGTCGCCGAAACAATGTAATTTGGAAGTTGTCGCCAATGGAAACTGCTTAAATATCAACAGGCAGTTCTGCCACTTCAGAGTTCATGCCTGTTATTTTTACAAGGTTTATATACACACCGATATTATATTGCATCAGTCCATAGTGACATTGTAACTACCAATCCATGTACTTGAACTGACAACCCCATCGCCATAGGGGTCATGCCCGATAGCCCTGCAATACCAGCCACGGGTGTGTCTCTTGTTCAGGTTCCCAAGCCTGTAATTTGGTGTCTTCCTTGAGGTTTCAAAGCTCTTTGTGGTTGTACGTCCGAATTTATAGATAGTTATCTAATTTTGCAGGAAATGGTTATCAAAGTCATGATTAAAGTTGGATCACTGTCTAAATTCGTTTTTTCATCTTATTTCATTTACTTATCATTTTAGACAACACAGTCTCAGCAAATTCAAATTTTCTTCTGGATGCCGTCACAGAAGGAGCAGGGAGCTTGCTGATGAGGTGTTGATCCGGAACCCAGCAGGCGTCTCTTCTTTCGGGCCAATAAAATGATTTAGCAGGACCTCGAGAGCGCTTAAATTTTATCAGAGCATCATTTTGGTCACTCCTAACTTGAACAACAATGCCAATCCACTATTCACTCTCGTAGACACAGCAAACATGGCAACCAGGGAATATTTTGCATGATTTCAAAGGCACTTTGGGTGAGTGACAAAGGTTAGCGACGAAATTTATGTAGTCATTTGATACTTTACTGACTCCAATTGAGTGTGAATTGCACAGAATAAATTGGTGATGCTCTCTAGTTTCAGAAATTTTTCTACCTTTTTTCCATCTTTGTTCTTTGAACTTTTTACTGTCTTCAATTTGTTCTTTTGAAACGTATGCAGTGGCACCTGGTTAGGACATTTTTGAAGGGGACACAAAAAATGAACGTGCAAACTAGGAAAACGTGCTAACCAGGAAAGTAAATATTGTAATTCAGGAAATTCCAATCGGAGGAGAAGTCAAAATAATTACCATTACTTGCGTAAGTTCTCATATTCACCCCTTCCTTAACTATTTATTTTCAAACTTAAAATTGACAAAATAAGCACTAATTTCCCGAACGAATGCAAACTGAATGATAACTACGTTTCATAGCTTTCCCAGAAATATAAATTCATGAAAACATCGTTTCACCTTGATTCATTGATAAAAAGAGTTGTTTTGCCAAGTCATATAGCCTTTCTAAGGTCAAATAGCCCTAAATATAATGTTAATTAGTTGTTTTATAACTGATCAAAAAATTCAGAAACATTGTATCATGATTGTATTTACCTAAATTTCTGCAACATCCATTCTTCGCATAATACAATTAGATTGATTGTAAGATCGATCGATATATCGAGTTATAACATTTAAATTGACATGTTTTATTGCGTACAGATTTTTAAAATTCATTGGTTTATATTCACTTTTAAAAAATTGTACAAGGTACTCTATGCTTTATATTTTTTGTACCGAGCTCTAATATTCTTGCATCAAGCTTTGAGTGGAGAGTCAAAGCGTCATCTGCTCCCACAACACTCATCAAATAACGGTGCACGTACTCCATAGCCTCGAGTGTTTTGGTCAGAGTTGGAGACGTAGGAGATGAATCAGACTCAGTTCCTTGCTCGGCATCATCTTCGTCTATTTCGATGTGACTCATTGTGTTTGCTGGGAAGAATTCAACCCGGATGTTTCTAAGCTAGCTTGTATGGAAGGGATGAGCAGCACAGTGGTCAACAAAAAGAAACATTTTTCTGTTATTGCCTCTCAGTTTGGCATCTAACCCATGCAGAAAGGTTTTATAAATTGGTGTTGTCATCCATCCATTTTAACTGTCCTTACGATCACAAAATGTGCAATATGAACAACTGCCCGCTCAAAAACTTCACTCCCGCTAATCGGCTGGGTACTGTTTTACGTACATCAGGCTGCGAAAATAGGAATACATATGGATAAACATGCAAATGCTAAGGGTTAATATTTAGTATATTAACTCAGGAGTTTTTGTTGTTTACTGACTAAATAATACTAGATAAATGGTGATTGGGTTGCTTAATGGCAAATTATTGAACGCACTCACCAGGGAAGCGCCAGTATTTAGAACGTAGTAACCAAATAATTTTTCCTGTATTTTGTCCCTATGATTATGGGACGGTGATAAATCAACGTGATAAGGTGGAAAACGTGCTAAGGAGGGACGTCCTAACCAGGTTCCACTGTATATACAGGGTTGCTACAGACCTGGAGAACCTGGAAAAGTCAGGGAAATTGAAAATGGCTCTGGAAAACCTGGAATAGTCAGGGAAAATAAGATCTTACCTGGAAATTTGCTTTACCAAGTCCAAAGTCTTTGTTTTTAATTCGTGAGCAGTACCATTTTAGGCACTTTCTGTGGGTGTGTTGGCTTAGTGCTTTTAGTACCTCACCTAAATGAGGCATTGGATCTTTTATTTGATCTTTATCAATTAATTATGTGCACCTAAAATTGAATTTCAGGCCATATTTTATGGAATCATTCTGAGGTTGATGGAATATTTGTTTCTTCTCAAATTGTGTACGTACAGGTAAGTAATTCCGTGCTAGTCACTCCCAAGTCATAATGACCTCCAGCATGAGTCAGTAAAATCAAAAGGAACGAGCAACAGAATCTCTGGTCCATTGAGTGCCATTATTTCCCTTTTTGTGAGAGTATTAGGTCTCGAATGTCTGAGGAAATATGATTTTATCTTCGAAAGTTTAACTTCACATAGTGAAGAAATTTCTTCATTGAGAGGTCAAGGTACACAGGAAATGCAGGAATTGTATGGATGGAGGTAGTAGGACAAATTGTTTTGGTAAATACCTCAGAATATGTATCATTCTTTGTGAAACATCTATTCTGAATGTGCTCTTATACAAACTGGGTTACTTCCCATTAAATCACAATCATGCCTTTGTCATCATCATCATTGCTGGTCATCAACCCTTAGGTTGGTTTCACATGGCTTTCCACTCTATGCTTCTATGAGCTAGCCTCATCTACATATTTGTTTGTTTCCTCATCATTAATTATTTGCTCCATGTATCTCAGCCAAGGTCTAACTGTGCTTCTGGCTGTCTTCATTAGACACTTGTATCTAAAAATATGCTGAATTAGGTTGTCCCTCCTTTTCTTTCGAGTTCTTAAGAGATTTCAATCATCTCCCACTCATCTCAGTGCCTCTTTGTTAACAAGTAAATCAATCCACTTGTAAGGCCAATTGTATATCCTTCCATGCATGAATTCCTTGTGGATTATTTTTTAAACAGCTGCTTTTAATTTGTTTGAAATTCTAAGAGCGGTTCTCCTCATTCTATATACATATTGTCCTAATCCGTGTTTACCCTTAGTTCTTCCTTCTTGGCTTTGTGTGACAATGGCATACCATTGTCCAAGCATTATTCTTTCACATTTTTTTATTCCAAGATATTTTTCACAGACGACTACGATTTCTTCATAGGCATGTAGACTTGTATAGCTATTGTGTTTGACAGCTTTGTTGCTATCTTAACAATGACTATCCTTTTCTTACACTGAAGGAAAGTTTTCACATGAATTCTAGTGCTCTTAAGCATAATTCCTACCCCTGCATGTTTAATGATCCATTGTGTATAATCCTGTTGCTTCTAGGAGTTTCCTTTAGCTCGTTGGGGGATAAAAGATTTAAAAGAAAGTGATGGTTACTGGCAGCTCCTTGGGATTTTAATGTGGTGGTTTCTCCTTGCTTTCTGCATGTCAAAGCAACAAAGTTACAGATAAGGTAACATTTACTTTGACTTTGTTTAGGTAAATGTTACCACACCTGTAGTGAAGTGAGTGTTGCTGTACTGTCCGCTATGGTGTCCACATTCACTCGTGAGGAAGGGTCGCCACCCTTTTTACCGCACTTATTTTAACTTGCCCTGTTTGGTTGTTGTTTGTCTGGATGGAATCTTGTAATCGAAATCCAACCCACTTTCCAATGTTCAATCGAGCTGAAATTTGGAGCACTTACTTAATCTCGATGACATTATATGAATCAGTCATTAGCTTTACTGATTACCTAGTTTTTCTATTAAAATTGAATGTTTTACATTTAATATTTCTTTATCCTAACCTGACGCAACCCGCATCACATTGCCTACTCTTATGTTAGTCAGAGCTGTTGCTAGCGCTGTCGAAATCTAACACTCTTCCCAATGTTTAATCGAGCTTGTATTTGGCACACTTACCTCTCGATGACAATACATGAATCAGTCATTAACTTCACTAATTACCTAGTTAATTTTCTTTTTAGTACCCTTGAATATGGTTGGTTTTTTAAAAAAAAGTATTTTTTTCATGTTTATATCTGCTTATTCCTCATGACTCATTGTGTGATAAGTAGGGACCCTGAAAAGTGGTGAATAAACTCGAGGGAAAGCGGTGTAAAAATCATAGCCCCAGCGGTGCAAAAATCGCAAATTTCATGCTCCGGCGGTGAAAAAAATATTTACGTATTTCTCAATTTAAACAAACAAAGAATTGTATTAGAGACATAAATTGATATTTCTAACTTATTCTATCAAATCTTCATTGATAGTCAACAAAATACACAGCTACACGCAACATACACGCCATTACAAAGGTGACTCAATGGCCACCCAGCCTCTGAGGACTGTGTTGTGTGGGTTGCCTATCGCCAATTTCCTTGGTACTGCTTCTTTGCGTATTCAAAGCATAATGTGTAGGGACCCTGAAAACAAGGTAAAAAAAGTCAAGGGAAAGCTGTAAAAAAATCGATTATCATAGTGACAGCAGGTTAAAAATCTTGAATTTCATGAAACGGGTAAAAAGAAAAAGTTGTTTATTTATCAACTGAAACATACAATGGACTTCATTGTTGACTCATGTTGAAAGATATAACCATTTATAAATATATAAAATAAGAAATAAACATATAAATAAATTACATAAGAAATAAACATATACAGGAATCACATATCTTGGCATAACTCAGTCACATGAAGAGCCAAAGATTATGTTAAGTTGTATTTCCAAAGTTTCTGGGGAAGCATGCAATGCATTGGTTCTCAAATCACTTAGTATATTTATATGAAGAAATAGGCCGCTCACAATCCACATTTGAACATGGAACCCACAACACCTTTCCACAAACTCACTGTTATCTCCCTTGATGCTCAGAAATGTATGGAGCACATCAACTTTATCACCTTTTTGCAATTTTTCTTTTACAGTAGATTGCATGCACAAATAGCCAGTAAGTAGCGCTGTGCTGTCAAGTTTATTTATAAGATTAATGGATGCTGCTGTCTGCACAAGGGATGCTTCAGTGTTTTGGATAATGTTCTTCACATCAAATAATTTTCCCATGCTTGAAGAGTAAGTTCCGGGCAGTATCTGATGTTAAAAGCCTAGTTAACTTAACCTCACACAAACTCCCTAGATTTGTGAACAGTTGTATTAACTATCCCCTCCTTACCACTGACTTAAGGTTATTAATGGCAGAAGTTGTCTGACTGCCTAATAAACCTTTACTTACTATCTTAAAATTGTCAAGTAGGCCATCAATTCTACTTTGCAACTTATGTATAATAGGAAATAATGATCCCTCTAAGGTGACGATGGAGTCAATTATCTGTTGTCCATGTTCTTTGAGAAAAGTTCCACTGGCTTTGATTATTTGAATGTTTTGCTCTTCTAATTTAGCTAAGTATTTCACTGCAACACCTCCCTCATCCACAGTCTTGCAAAAATGTGTGCCATATCCTGAATATGTTCCTCAATATAAATTGCTGACTTGAATTAAGAATTCCATATTGTCATGACTGATGATGGAAAAGCAGTTGTCTTTGATTCATCTTCAGGATAGTGCTCTTTTACGAAAGAAATATATCTGTTTCCTCTTTCTAGTGTTGAGAAAGATCATTTTTCCATTGGACACTCATAAATTCAAGTCTTGAAGCTCTGTAGAAAACAAATTGGTTACAAGATTCAGCTAATGGGCCCAACACTAAACATGTATCATTGAAAGGTAGAGAACGTTACACATTTGGGCACTCAAAGTCATGTATCTAACTGAATCTGTTACCAAAGCTATGGAATTGTCGTAAGAAATTTCAAATTCTTGTATTACAGCCATTACAGCTCTGGAGCATTAAGTTGCATTTGCCTGATGTAGCATTTTAACTGCCCCTACGAAGAACTTCTTCTCCACAGAGCAGGACAGTATCCTTAGCAAGACAATGAATACATACAGACCCTTCCTGTCAGTGGTCTTATCACACATATTGCAACTTGTTGGCCTTTACTCCGATGCCTCTCTATCTGCTCCTTTCTTTTCTTGGCAACTTGTGGAGCATATTTCGCGCTGCAGGTTTCAGCACCTGGAATGTCTCCTGCTCCTGCAGTTATTCCGAAATTTTCAACACAATAAAGTCTTGCTGCTTGCAATGTTCAGTTGCTAAAGTATGCAATATTCAATGCCTCTCAACGAATCAGGGGTGCTGGAGGATATCCCTCGGAAAATTAATAGACATAAAACGCATAAACAAAAAAGTCAGAGTACTAATTGGGTCACAAATCAATTCCTCTTTTTCTTGCTAAACTTTTTTTGCATTGCTGATTGTGTCTGATATGGACAATTGTCGCTTATTCAATGTCCGTCGTCGTCCTTCAACATTTTTCGATCTTTGGACATAATTGATGTGCTTGCTGCTGCCCCTTATGTGCTTCATAATGGAATCTTTTCTGCTCCAGTCGATTCGGATGTTACAAAATTCGCACATCATGATTTTTCTTCTTGCGTCAAACATATATAAACCATCGCTTTCAAACTCCTTTTGGCAATCAAATATGCTGACAGTTTTCGGCATTATGGTCTAAAGAGATACTTTTTCTGATCAACAGTAGCTCCGATCGACTCTCCGCCGTGCCGGCGACGCCGCAACGTATTGGAAATGACAATTAATGCCGGCTTGCCTGACTTAATTTTTTTTTCTTTCGGGACAAATAATGCGCCGCATCATACGGAAATATTAATGTGTCCCTATCTCGTACTTATTACCGTCCCTCCATGCCGGCGACTCTCCAGCCGCCGACCCTCCGCCACGGGTGCCGAATCAGTTCGCTGCGGCGTGATTGCCGTTGCGCCGGAGTCATTTCATAAAGTTGGCAACATAATATACTCAACATCAGTCAGTGAATTCGATAGTTTATCCTTAAATAAATCATTTTGTCTACCCGAGGAGTAATGACGACCCGTCAGTCACAGCTTAGGTAGAGCGCTCTTTGAATAAGATTATTACATCCAATTGACAACTTTATTTGTCTCTTCGCCCAACTGCTAACACATTTAAGATACTCTTGTCTAGCGTAGTTATTAGTCCAATTAATGCTATGCACAGACTTTCTGAAATCATCTTTCATAAGCGCAATTGCTTGAATGGCAACTTTTCTGAAGAATCTATCGGGATAAATACTACGCAGGTCATATTTCGGCGGTGCGACGAAAATGATGCGCCCGACCCCGCCACCATGAATGCGATCTAGGGAGATATACGCAGATATCATGGTCACGTGCATCATCAGACTGATGATAGTGGCGTGGTCACATTAATAATAATTATGTATTTATTTCACACCATGAGTTTGCGAACATTTTTTCACCAAATGGGACGGCGACTTTCATTATGTATTTTACATACAAATCAAAATAAAACTTAAAGAATTTCATGTTTTATTTTCGCAAAATATCGTATGATAGGTTTAAAAAAAGTGAAATTTCGTGCAAAATATCGCACTAACAGCCAAATACCGTTAAATTTCGCGAATAAAAAGTTATTCACGAAATTTCGGTGAATTTCGTTGACGTTAAAATGGCAAATTTTAACTTATTAGGGCTTTAAACATCAAAATAACAACTTTTATGCTCTTTAAAAAAAATTTGCGAAAAAATCCATTCGCGAAATCTCAGGGTCCCTAGTGATAAGTATAGATGATTATTTCGCAAATCACCTGAAGGCTGCCCTACCATACGTCTCGTGGTGGACTCCCTTTAGCATAGCCCCGAGTGGGCCTTCATTCTGATGCGAATGTTGTGTACGAAATAGAATTTGGTATTATACAGTCGCATTGCAATGGTGATACCTTGAAACTTCAGGTGATATTGAATTAAACCCTCGAGCATGTCTTATTTGTAAGTATTTTATCTATACATTGAGCATTGTTTCCTAATGTTGCAGATTTCGTGCATAGGTTGACTGGATTATTTTTAATGCCCTAGTGGCTCTTTGAATTTATTCCAATAACATTGTTGTAATTATTAACATACAACAAACTACCTACTAAAAAAGCTACCATTCTTTAAGTAGAAAATATGAGTATAAAAACTGCTGACTTTATGAAATAATCACTTCTTTCTACCATATGGTTCAGAAACTTGGTCATTCTGTGCCTTAGTGGTAAAAGATTTAGTAGATATTCCTGAAATACGAATGCGACCGAAAACAATTTTTTTTACGATACTAAATTTGCGGCCTCTATAATTTAAGAAAATTTCAAGCGCTGTACAGAAGAAAACATTAGTACAATTAACGGTCCTCGAAAAGGGAGCTATGTGAAGTAAAATACGTGAAACAACATGAGGAAAAGTCATCCTGTTCCACCTCGGTCCAAGCATGCGCCAGTGGTATAGTGGCCGATAAGATTGGAAGTTTTTCCCCGGTCGCACAGACTTTAAAATACAATAGAGTACATAATGTCCATGGACATAATAAATGAAGCATTTTTCTACATAATCTTCTAATATCTAATATTCATTTTGTACTTAAAAATGACATGAAATTCTGTTAAGAAACATCAACTTTCACGATTTATATATAAACAATGTTGTTTGTTAGTTTATCTAGTCATTAGTAACCACAACTGCGATTATTTTTACATCATGGGCGTAAAGGCAAAGAAGATGCTTTTGTTGAAGGGCATCTTTTTTATCTCGCCTTCAAGTTTTGGTCTCAGCTAGAGAGAGCATGCGGAAACACGCTCTCCTTGAATTGTCGCCACTTCTGCAATTGGTAGGTATGCTGGAGGCAGTGGTGTAGCCCTAGTAGTCATAACCCATTGGTTAGATTAGGATTTATGTTTAATAAAAGGTTCAAACTAACCTGTTTTCCATGTATTTCATCATAATGCTTATTGTTATCTCAACATGGTGTGCATACGTTAATGTGTTTTTATCATATTCTTTCACTTTCTTGAAATACTCGTTTACGATAGAATGGATATTTTAACCTGAAAAAATGAAAATTTTGACCTGGAAAATCTGTAAAAGAACTGGAATTTCATAATTTCTCGTGTGTAGCAACACTGATATATTTTATTCTGCATATTTTTTGGTCACATAAGTTGAAGAGATATTTTGGTGTCAGTATATTGTCGGTTGATGGTCTTTGGAGGCTTGCTCGGGCGACCAATCGTTTCATAGTGCCACCTATTCCGTCGCAGGGTGACTTCCCATGACTGGTTCCAAAAAAGTTCCATTCAGCTTCGATTTTGAAATCATTTCCATGGTGACACAAATTAAAGAAGTTCTTGTAGTTTTTGTACTGAGCAGCTGAAGTAGATGTATGCCGCTAGATGTAAGTACGGCAGAAGATATTATGTGTATCGTGATGGAATTTATTTCGAAACTTTCTGCCTCGCGATCGAAACTCAGCTCAAAATGACGTAAATGTACCATGGAATACCTAAAAAATAGTGAGCCATAAAAATGTTGAGGTGCCCTGCCTCCTAGCGGCAGCAACGTGCACTATCGCTTGAAAAATATGTTTCGTGGGAGCCAATACCGTATTCGCTAGTGGTAAAAAGTTTCACATCTTATCTAAACTCAGTCGATCCTTGAAAGTCTGCGTTGTGTTCCTGCTCTATGCTAACTGTCTTGTGCTGACTTGCTTGTAGCAATTATGGTTCCATAAATTCGAGCCGACCCCGGTGTCAACGGGATAACGTCCTCGCCTGCCAAACCAAGAGTCGTGGGTTCGAGTCCCGCCTGGGTGGATTTTTCTCCATCCATGACATGGGTGTTTGTCTTTTGTTAATGTTACATCACCCTATGTAAGAGGCTATTGTGAGCTGTGTTCGGGGTAGTTGAAATAAATAAAATAAATAAATAAATAAGAGAGTATTCCACGCATAATTATTTTAATAATAACACAAATGACAGTATACTGTCAAGGGCTAATCATAAATGCTGGTGATATTTGGCTCGTATGATTCCAAAATGCTGAAGTCAGCTGTTTTCTGAGGCGATATTACAGACGTTGAAGTCCTCTCCTTTATTTCCACTATTTAACTGGAGAAGATAGCAGCCGGGCGGTGCTTGCGTGGAACAAAATCCCGGAAGGTTATATCTTGGTCATTAAGTTATCTAGCATTTTTGCAAATTTCAATTAATAGAACTTTCTCCAAACCATACATGCATTTTTATACACTTTTTAGAGAGGTAGGAGGCATGAAATCTTTTCTCGTTTCTGAAGTGTTTGCCATTTATTGTCCATTGCATTGCTATTACTTGGAGCCGCGACATATATGGCACACCCAAAACATTGGGGCAATAACAATACAGCAATGCGCAGTACAGTACACGTGTCCTGAAGTGTTAAGATTCAACGTTTAATATTCCAGTGTATGACATTAACATGGAATTTGGTGTCATCGAAAGTGAATATGATGATAAGTAATTGAAGTGTTCGAAAATGTGATTTTTAATATCTATCTCAATGGAATGTTTTCGCCACTCACCAAAAATTCCCACAATAATGGCTAAATTAGCGTTACAGTTGTAGGGATTGGCTGTGGAGTGATTATGAATCATCTTCAGTATTAATGAGAGTTCCATTTGGCGAGTGATTTTTCAGATCGCAAGAGGTCTCGCTATATAGGGCTTCTACTGTATTGTTGCTTGTGAATTTGCCCAATGAAATCCCTGCTCCGCATCTTGCACAATGAAAGAATAATTTTCGGCAAAATCCATCAATACTATGAATTCGGTTTCTGTTAATCTTGCATTCAATGACTTAAAATAATTGCTTTAGTTTTTTGAAATAAAATGGTGTCCTGTCAACTTCCTAATCAAATTTTCAAGTTTTTTTATATATGTAGTTGTCTACTGTCAATACAATTCCTTCCAAACATTCACGGTCAGTGTGTACCCACTGCTTGAATTCAATTGATTCTGATGAAACCAATCCTTGAATTCTTCTTTCAAGTGCATTCTATTTCCATCTTTCCCTGGACAGTTTTGGCAGCGCTGTAACATGCATTCTATATGGCTACATATTTTTTGCTTCAATTCATACTTGTTGAGATATTTTGCTTGATGAGGAATCTTTCATCTCACCCCACGTGTGTAGTTACAGGAGTTTGTCGTTGCGTGGTGCTGATGAAGGTTGATGGTATCTCACTCACGGACCTCCTTGCCACACCATGGTGTGTCCGCATTAGTTAATTAAATTCACTTTTCTAGAGGCTTAAAAATATGCTCTATCTGATGAGATAGATTAAACAGCATTTGTAGAAGGTAATTTTTTGCAGAAACGGGTTTCAAACACCCTATTTTTGACCCTTTTACATAAGTCATGAGCTTTAGACGTGATTTGTAAACTAACAAAAAATGCTTGGTGTTTGAAACTACGCTGTCAAAAACTCACATTGAAATATTGTAAAGAGGATTTGATATCCATTGAACAATTCTTGAAAGAGACAGTATTCTAAAGTTTGAAATTTTTTTGGAGAACTAATTTCTGAGGCCGACTTTGCTGCATTTTATCTACTCACAAGGAGACATCGCGTGAATGATGTTGGGATTCAAATGATGCAATTATTTTCTGAAACTAGAGAGAGAATGCGGGAAAAGTGTCACGGCTTTCTTCCATTTGGACCCTAGTTCGAGAGAAAAACGCAACTAAAGAATTTCCCTCCGTATAAATCCTTTGAAATGCGAGAGTTAGTCAACAGAAGCCGTGGCCGAGCGGTTAGAGGCGTTGGACCAACAATCCCCAGACTGTGGCATGGGTTCGAATTCCAGTATGGTCAATTTTTTTTCTTTAGAATATTTTACGGAGTCACTGTACATTACCCATTCCCATACATTTATGGCAGTAACAACAGTATTTTTTAATTTTCTACCTATTTTCTGGATTTTCAATCAGCCCCCTTGGGAGATTTTCGAAGCTAATTTCGGGATTCTTGTTTGGCCAAAAAGAGGTTTCACATGCCAAGAGGCAAATTTTTCCACTTTCTTCTTTCCGACAAAATTTCCACCCCTTCCTCTTGTCCCTTTCATCACATGCCTTCTTCCACACACTAATGAAATCCGCCGCAAACAAACCCCAACCCTTCCTCCACCGCTGAACCTCGCTAATCCCTCAATGGGACACCAATACCCAACCGGGTAAGAACTGGAGCGAACGCTAGACAAAGAGGTCTTTGTGAGCGCCTTGAACAAACCATTGAAATGTAGGGTCGTTGGTCTTGGCAACCCCTAAAGAGAGAGAGGGGAACTAGTTTGGGTTAATAAGATGATAAAGATGTGTAGGGGCTGAGGGAGCAGATATGATGAGCGGCTCAAGCGTAGATGGATGCATTTCCAGGAGTTGCACGTGTTCCTGTGTTTCTCCCGCAGTAAAAGAATTAAGGCTCGCTTTAAAATACGAGAAAATATGAGAAAATATAAGTAAATGGTCTGGAGTTTGTAGAACGGATATGCCTCCGAGCAGATACAAATGTTCTGGCGACAGAAAACAAATTGGCTTGGTGCAGAAATATTCTTTGCTATAAGTATATGTTTTTACGATGAATATCATCCGAAAGTAAGCAATTCCACGCCATGAATAAAAAGTTGAATTCCTGCAATTGAACTAAACATGAGGTGGGAAAAGAAATAGTGTTATCATTGCGTGATATTTTTTGTGCTGGAATCTTATATCATCCTCTCCCCCACGATACAGGCTTCCCTTCAATATAATATGTTGCTCCTCAAAAAGGTCATCGCAAATATTTTTTACATAACCTCGGAAACAGTTACCATCTCTTTTCTACTTTTATGGTGTTCACTATTGAACGAAAAATTGAGCCACAAAAGTCATTATTTGACTGCAGTCCTGGGAAATTTGAAGTGCATACATTGCTGTATATTAAAAAGTAATAATCTGTTCATTGTTTACCGCCTTGAGAAAGAGCCACGACCATTCGAAGTCCATCCTATTCACGGAGATATCCTTGTATTTTCAAAATCTACACATTTTAGGCCTCTCGGCATGTGAAACCTCTTTACGGCCAAACAAGAATCCCGAAATTAGCTTCGAAAGTCTCCCAAGGGGGCTGATTGAAAATCCAGAAAATAGGTAGAAAATTAAAAAATATTGTTGTTACTGCCATAAATGTATGGGAATGGGTAATGTACAGTGACTCCGTAAAATATTCGAAAAAAAAAAATTGACCGTACTGGAGTTCGAACCCGTGCCACAGTCCGAGGATTGTTGGTCCAACGCCACTAACCGCTCGGCCATGGCTTCTGTTACTAACACTCGCATTTCAAAGGATTTATACGGAGGGAAATTCTTTAGTTGCGTTTTTCTATCAAACTCTGGTTCAAATGGAAGAAAGCCGTGACACTTTTCCCGCATTCTCTCTCTAGTTTCAGAAAATAATTGCGTCATTTGGATCCCTAACATCATTCACGCGATGTCTCCTTGTCAGTAAACTTTGATAAAATACTATAATCATTTTCATTTAACAGAGCACTAAAAGTTGTACAATGATAGGTATGTATCATTTGTTTAGGCAAAATGGCTACAGAGATATCATGTCTCAAAGTTGCAAACATTTCACATTCATGTCGCAGGTGGTCGTGACATGGGGTCACACAAACAGCGATATCTCCAAAAGTGATTCATTAACGGACCTAAAAATTAACACATTTTCATAAAAGCTATGTACAACTATCTATGCTTTTGACCTTGTTGATCATTCCATCCTTTTCACTGAATGTACTAGTTTGGGAATCAGAGGTACAGCCTTATAGTGTTAAGGTCTTATTTAGCTAGAAGATCACAGAGAATTCACTGAGAATTTCATTCCGAGGAATATATTTCAGATTCCTGCCCTATCACTATCATTGGTCTGCAAGGTTCAATATCGTGATCTATTTTATTTTTGCAATTTATCAGTGATTTACCTTCAAAGAATAAAAGTGATCGCATCTATTCCATTATATTTGTTGACAATTTTACCTTTATTATTATTGATTAATAGAAGTAAGGGTTACTCATTAAGGCTCCATCTGTGTTAAATAATGTCAAGTGTTAATACATTGTTAACAAAGAGAAAATAAACTATAAAAACCACGGTGAATGCATTAAATAGTCACTAAAGGAAGATTATAACTTAAACTCAAAAATAAAAAATGAACTAAGCAAAAAAAGCCAATTTCTTATGGTTACTGCTTAGCTAACTGGAAGCTGGAATATTTATGTTGAGGGCTTGTTTGAAAGTTTACTGTGCATTGTGTACAGTCAGGTTCTTTTGCAATTCTGTATCCTTAGATTTACCAAAACTTATATGTATATTATTTGCTAATTTTGCCTTGTTTACCTCCTTTAGAATGTTTTATGTATTCATGTGGACGGAACGAGGAGGGGAGGAGGATCAATCTCGAGGATCTGCCAAGTAGGACCCAATAAAACATAAAAATCATATAGATAATTGAACGTTCTACGGCCGTTGAATAGTTGAAAAAAAATAAAATCATATTCCTTTAGAATAGATATCTGTCAAATAAAAAAGTTGTCTAGTGAACTCTGAAACAAAAATATCATGAGATAATTTTCAGGGAAACAACTCTGTATCAAAGAGCATATGCTGTAAAAGTATGAGAGTACATGATTGTGATAAAATGAAAAAAATAATAATATTATTATTATATTATTATTATTATTAAAAAGCTTACAATGGATTTGCTCGGAGGGGTTAGAGGAAATTATCATTCATTTGGAGAATTAAAGGGAATTTATGATGATAGCGATCTAATTTAGTTCTATAATGGCAAAGAAGCACTAGTGACTGAGAAAATCAAGGAATTATGAGAGGGAAATAGATTTGATGGCGATGTAATTTTTAATAATGCAAGTAAAGTTAAAAACAATGAAAAGTGAGAATCCTTGGTGATGGTTGAGAAAGCTACGTTTCAAAGATTTTTTTTTTTCAAAATTCTGAAACATAAGAACCTATTAGCTGTTGAAGGAATCTTATTCCATGCTACATGCATACATAAGATTTACTCAAGGAGAGCACCAGTAGTTAGAAAGTTAAAGACCTCTCAAGCTGTCTGAGAAAGAATGGTGGAATATACTTCATGTGCATACCATTATAGCTTCTGTTATAGTGAGTTATAGCTTCATTTCCAGCATCCTGTATCTTAATCTTTTTGTCATTTTACATTTGTCAATTTTTCTGGTGCTTGAACTTTGTCTGATAACCAATTCATTCCATTTTAATCAAATTACAAATTGGGTGGGTTTTCTTACAATTTGAAATATCTCAAGTCTCACTCTTTAATTGTGCATTTGCACTGTGATCATCGAATTGGCTAAACATAAGATGTTCCAAGATGGTTGCTGCTGATTCTACTCTAACGCTCCTTGATGAGTTAGTGAACAAATTGAAATGCCCTCTGGTGGAAGTGTCCATGTTGCACTCAACCATTTCCTGCAAAAATGGGGGTCGATTGATGCTCCGTCCTACATGGGTGTCTCTTTAGCGATTGGAATGTCATGTACACGATGGTGGTGGTATGGTTTAATGTGGCTGTTGTAAGGTAAATGAACGTGTGCTGTGATACATGTCTTAACCCACGCTGAAATGCCTTAAGGTGAGTTCTAATGAGGAATTGAAATGATCATTGCAGGTTGTTGTACAAATCGGAGGACTCGAGTGGGGATGGGAGGGCAAAGGTGATTAGCCCCAGTGGCTTCCCCAAACCCCTAGTCCTGTCTCCGAGCAAGCCTCCCATGAACCCAGCTGCTCGCCTCCCCCCCTTGCCGGTGGCCACCACCGCTGCTCCAGCTATGAATCCGCAGTCTCCGAACTCGAATCCTCAGCGGATGGTGGGCATTGGCCCAGTGTCACCCAAGAGGACAACTCAAAGTGCAGTGAACGTGGGCATGCCGAGGGTTGAAGGGGGTGGTGCAACCCCTGGGGTCGGAAGTCGGCTGAATGCCCAGCTGCAGCAAGTGCAGAAGGTAGGATCCAAGGCGGCCAGTGTTGGTGGAGGTCAGAGGTCAGTTGTGAGACGGTTGCCACAGTCAGCAGCTTCTAATCGGCAGAGCACGCCTTCTGACTCGTATGACTCAGAGGGACTCTTCGATCTTGAGGGCATGGATGAGAACCCTGGGGAGGCATTCCAGTCGGGAGAGGAGAGTGACACTGATGGTAATTATCCCCTTCACATAATTTATGGTTCTACAATAGTGAGTGGTGTTTTAAAATATCGTAACTCTTAATCATTCATGGAACGCGTTACAAAATTGGATTTATTTCAAGGACAAATATTCATCGATTCTCTCAAGTGGAATTGCATGTTTTTTGTAAAATAGTGGTTGTTTCCACGTTCATACTACTGCTAAAATAAAAGGTTTGCTGGCTATAGAATAACAGCAAAGTGAACCCTTGATGAGCAAGAAATTTCATAACTTTGATATCTCATTGTTGAAATAGTACAATGATTGTTTTACCTCTTATAGCAGTGCCCATGCTTTGGTTTCTGGTTCAAATATCTATAAGTGATATGAAGAGCATATAAGTGATTGCTGAAAGGAGTTAAGTCATTTTAATGATGGCTCGTCTGTATCAAACCATTATGCAATGTGGACATACCTCGTTTATATTTATGGGAGCAATATGCACATGTGTTTTACAATATTTTTGTATATTCAAATGTGGTTTCAAGACTTTATCATGGATGGCGTGCATGTTGCATTTATGATGCACCTTTATGAAATTTACTACCTATTTGATTCAGTTTATGAAATGTGTCCTTTTCTATTTTTTAAACAACTCTACTGTTTATCCTGCTTTATGAATGGTTCTTGTTATGATGAATTGCTTTATCTGCAGGTAGCTGAAGATGATTATTGCAATAAGATGCTCATGTTTTGTGCATATTTATGGATTTCATACATATAATTTTTATTTTTTCTCTTTTTTGATCGGTATTTATTCTCATAAATCAGGAATTTTTTCCTTCCATGACTTGTCCATGTATAGTTTACAAATTCACTATTACTGTAAAATATGAGGCAAATCCTATTTTGGATGGTTGTGTGTTTTTGTGACTAGCAATTATTAGTGCTAATGAATTACAAAAATCGGTAAATCTTGGCACTACAGTTACTCAATGCCAGCAGAGATATGCTGTGTATAAATATTTAAGTTTGCCTGATACTATCAGAGACATATAGCATATGATATTTGTGTAAAAAGTGAATAAGTGGATGTGAGGGACTGATGGCATTTTCACCTCCAGGAAATCATGCACCTACTGCAGTGGAAACTTGAAAATACGAAGAAAAACTGTCAGGCCCGACCAAAAACCTTTGCTAAATACATGGAGGTTTAAAAAAAATATATGAAGCTTAAAAAATACAAAATTACGAGCCTCGGGGGCAATGGCCTGCCACGATGGAAACACCGGTTCCCAATCAGTCACCGAAGTCATGCATTGTTGGGCTCGGCTCGAGTTTGGAGGGGTGATCCTTCAATTTGTCTGAGTGCTGTTGCCCCTGTCTGCATGTGGCAGACAGTAACTGCAAAATGACCTTAGCCGTTGAAGCAGATTTAAAAAAAAAAAATATGAGCCTTGGGCTTGGTCTCTAGGAAACCATAGAATTAATTTTTACGAATCTTGGCAAAAAAGCTGCGCCAGCAAAACTCTCTTTTTGCAGACTTAGACACCTAAAATCAGTGCTGCCGAATATGATGCATCAAACATGTGAAATGCATGAATGATAGTGCATTCTTCTCTCACATATGCCTGAGTCACCCAGTCATTTTCCACGTATTAGTCCTCGTATCATGTAGACCTCGAGTGATGGGAAGAATGGTAGCCTAAGCCATTATTTCTCCTATCCCGCAGTTATTTTTAATTTAACTGTAAGCAGCATTTATATTTTGTAAAAATTTCTCTTTTGGTTAAAATGTCATTGGCTTCTGGTTACATTATGTATGAACTAGCACGAATTTATGTTTGAATGCATATATGACTGGACTTGCTTTTATGCATTCCAGGATGTTGAAGAATTCAGTATTTCGGGTTTACTCCCGCGATAATCTATATTTCATAAGGCTATCTTTTGCTGGCGTCAATTTCGCTTCTTGAAGTCGAAATGTCTAAATGGCTTTTTGCTGGTCTTATATATGATGATGATTGTTTGTCCGGGGGGCCTTCGACAGGAGCACGGGCACTTAGACCTTTCTTGGTCCATTGTGCCTGTGTGCCATGTGTAGACAGGGGACAAGAGCACCACGGTAGAGGTATGGAGGAGTGGCCTCCCCCAACCTCCCCATTACAGGTATAGAGGGTGTCCTCCCTCTAACCTGCCCAGTCTGGGTATATCTCCCTCCGGCCTCCCGGTGGTCTGGAGGGAGTATCGCCTCTCCATCCACGCCTGGTCAAGGTAAATTCCAACCCCCATCCGGACCCAACGTTGCTTAACTTCGGTGTTCTGATGGGAACCGGTGTTTCAACGTGGCTAGCCCTTGCCCTGGTCTTACATATTATATTGTCAAGTCCTCTCCCTGATTGGCTCCATTTTTTTTAAATTTGGATAAAAAATTATCAGTTTCTTAGAATTCGTGAAGGTATAGTTGTCTTTCGGATTTCTGTTATTTGACCTTGGAAATGGTTTTTTTTTCAAATTTGAAAATGACGGAGCCAATCAGGGCTGCAATTCAACAATAGGACATTAGAATGTTTAAGACCAGTAAAAAATCACTTAGACACTTCAACCTGAAGAAGCCAACTGCAAAGCCTGCAAAATATCGTCATATGAAATATGGATTATCGCGGGAGTAAACCCAAAAATTGAAATCTTTAAAATGAAAACCACAACGGAAGCCCACTTTAACTTATTTAGAAGATCTTTTGGTAGTGAAGAGTAGGAACCTTCAACTCTAACGAGAAAATTTCCTCCAACCTTTTAGTGCCCTGCCCCTTATCCCATGCTGGGAGATCCCTTCTTCCAAAACCTCTGTTTACTCTTATCTCCTTCTGCCTTTTCCCTTTCATTCGTACTTCCTGGACACCCAACTTACGCATCTCCACCTTCTAGCATTGCCCATTATCCCTCTAGTGACAGTGCTTACATGAGTCATAAAAAAACATGGTCCCCCGACTCACAGCTGCAGGGAAGACACTCTGCCCCATTTGATTTTTTTGGTTGATTTGAGATTAAATGATCCACTATGGTCTAGATCTGCTGATTTGATAATTTTTATTTATTGCAAATTTCTTTTACTTTAACTGCTTTCCTGACGAGCCCGAGTATAGTCGGGCAAAGTTATACTGATATACAGGTGGCCTAATTATCTTAAGTTAAGGGGCAACATTCAGAAATTATTGAATAATTCATTAGTTATTTGAAATAAAAAATTATGTAAAAATATTCGGATTTGCCTCCGTTTAATGCTTCTGAATCTGGAATAAAAATATATGACTTTTTTTTGACCATTTTTGTAGAAAAAACCCGTCAGGGAAGTAGTTAAAGCTGATTCAATAAACTTTCAAACATGAGTTTCTATCATTTTGTCATTTGCGTCAGTCTTAAAGATGTAGTATACAGATAAATTAATATTCTCAGTGTCACCCAGAAACTCACTTGATCCTGCGATCCTTGCATGTGACCTGTGAGTCTCTAGTGGCTTTGAATCTATTCCTTCTTATAGCTATGTCATACATTAAACATAATGTATGTTCAGTTTCAGATTCTGGCAGTCATGATGAAGGTATTCACATCCCGAGGCAACGGGTGGTACCACAGGTTGCCAAGTCCGTCCCAATGAACGTTCCAATGTACGTGCCCAACAACAGGGGTGGGGATGAGAGTGAAGATGACAGGGTAAGACTGCGTGAACTGTATTTCTATCCCTGTGCCATTATGTGTTTCATTTCTGGAGGAAGAAGTATTATATTTTGATATCTTCTTCTAGCCTGTCCAGGATCCAATGGACATAGCTGCATCCATCAAAGCACTTGCAAAAAGCCTCCACGGTGATGCCAACGTTTTTGGAGATCTACCAAGGCCACGCTTCAGCACTCAACTTTGACCTAGTTTTGTTTGTTGTGAATTTCAGGACTATGGTTCCACACCCATGTCTTTCCCATCATGAATAGATTCACTGATATGATCTGACCAGAAGCTTGGTGTGCCAATTTGAATGCATTAATGTAGGACTTTTGACAACATTTCTAAATATGACCAAAGTGTTTGTTATGATTATGGTGTTAATTGACTATCCCAAATGAGAAGTCATAATGATTTGAATCAACTTGTGTATGGTTTTGTATCAAGTGGCAGTCAAGTGCAGAAAATATTATTGTTTCTGCCACCTACCCATTTGTATCCTTAGATTACCTGACAAAGAAGGAATCTTTTAGGATAGATGAGATTATTTGCTACTTGCTTTTAATTTGTCCTTTCTCTTGGCTTTGTGAGCTATTGTACACTGCCTCAATAAAAGGATGCATTAAAAAAAATACTTGATTGATTATATTCAGAGTCCCATTATGATTCCCTGATAGGAGAAATTCCCTGATAGTCACTTATGACATGAGAAACGTTGAAAAATTCTAAATATATTCCCTCAAGTGATCGCAATGTCACTTGTGCGCGATGAAAATGCACATTTTCCAAATCTGTGACCTTAGTTGCCAAAATATTTGCAAAGAACATGCCCATGTAATTTGTAATTCATGCTCACACAAATGCTAAAAAAATATTTACTTGCAATATAATCGGCAGTACCTTTGTTTTTTATTTTTTAAATCCTTAATTACTCTTTTAGATATCTATCATTTTCATTAAATATTAAGTAGATAGAGTATATAAAAAATTAAGGTTTTTTAAAATCCAAACACCCAATTTTTCTTGACAGCGATCAAGTGCCACAAGGTGCTGAGAATCCATTTGAGTTGTGAAACTCAGGAAACCGCATGATGGTTAAGGGAAGAGAGCTGGGACTGAAAGTGTGTTAGTTTTAATGATTGATGTATTTGAAATTGATGATACCCTAACTTATAGTCAATGAGGATAAAAACCTATGTTTTATCAACTAGAAGGAATAATTGGGCTCATTACCAGAGGGAAGTTAGATGGTGATGAAGGGTGAGAATCCAACTTTGGGTTGAGAAAGGGATGGAAGTGTATGGTTTTGGAACAAAGAATGAAGGGATTGGGTTATGGTGCCCATGGTACCAGCTTCCCATTCTGAGGGCCCAGCTTCAAATCCCGGCAGTGGTGAAGATTTGTCAAAGCAACCCCATTCCCTTCTTGAGTGGTTTGGTAAGCGCTTCAAGAGAAGTCCTCAGTCATTTGGATGGGACATTAAACTGTGGTCACATTCATGCCTTTTGTTATGATTATGTCAACAAAAATATGGGGCTTCTCTCCATCCCCTTACCTTGACCTATTAAATGACCTTGGCAGTTGGTTGCCTCCCAAAAAAACCTACCTACCAAAAAAAGGAATGAGCACAGCAAGAAAGCAACTAACCTGAAAAATTATCAACAAAAAAGTCATTTATCAACACCACAATCGTAGGAATCTGGTTCACTAGCAGGATATTCAAATTGCCTTATTCTAGGGATAAAGTGAGTATCTTCAATTTTTAGGAAGGATTTCTCCTGGAAGCAGGTACATATTAACCCTTTTGCTGCCAGCCCATTTCGGTTAGTATGTGTGAAGAATGCCAAGGCTCTCTTCAGGTTTTTAAAGGAAGGCTATTATATTCAGGTATTTAAACTTGGGCTGATAAATCGGCCCGTGGCAGTTTTCGCACATCCAATGTGGGCCGATATATCGGCCCGCTGTTATTAAACGTGTTAATATCATTTCCTAGTGATATGTAATACCAGGGAGGTCTGCCTACCCCTGAAGGGAACATCATGATGGGTAGGTATATATTTATGTTCTGAAAGGAAAATGAAGTGTCTGGAGTTACAGGTAAAGATTTAAAGCTGTTGAAGGTGATTAGAAGCAGCCTGGGAAAGAGAATGGCGCATTATAATTGGAGGTTCCTAATGTAACTCTGAAGTGGTTATATGTATAAAAGTTAGTTAATTTTGAAATAGTTTATTTGTAAGTAATTAAATTAACCTATTGATTCCGGAAATGTATTTTTACATTTGCTTGGGTGACTCTGGGAAAAACTTCTTGTATATTTGACTATTTATCCATAACTTAATCCCAACCTTTTCACTAAGGGGTTCAAAAAGTACATACTACCTCATTATTTAGGAGTAGGGCCCACCATTTTTGGGTCATTTGGGAAGGACCATATTCCTCAATGCTTGAACCTTTGATATTTTGTCTAAAAATCAGGGAATTTACTTAGGAATTGATTTATATTTTGAAGTAAGAAAGGTATTTGTGGAGTCCGTATTCAACAAAATGTTTATGAGCAAAAAATCATATTTTAGCTACTGGATCTCCACTAGTGCTCAATACAGTTAGATATACCATTCTGCAGAAAAAGGTCTACATTGATAATATTCATTCATTACAGTAATCTACCGGTTAGAGGTAGGTTGTGATGAAAGTCAGAGAATATCCAACAAACTTACACGTGCCGTGCCCTTTCTACCTCTAGTATTTCTTTCTTCATCTCAGAATAAGTCCTACCTTTCCTCATCCCATCCATAAAACAGATTCTCTTCCTTCCTCTTCCCCGCTTACCCAACATCCTACCCTCTATCACGGCCTTCAGCAAACGATCGTCCCTCATTACCCCTTCCAGCCACCTACCCTGTCTTCTCCTAATCTCATTTATAAGTTTCCTCTCCTCGCCCACCATGTCAAGCACTTCCTCATTTGTCTTCCTTTCCGTCCAACGCACCTCCATCCTCCTCCACACCCACATCTCGAAAGCCTTCAGCCTATTTTCGTCTTCCTTTCTCAAGGTCCACGTTTCTGCCCCATACAACGCCACACTCCATATCAAGCTCTTCACTAGCCTCTTTTTTACATCCTTACTTAAGGTCCCCATCATCAGCTCCCTTCTATTATTGAACGCTTCCTTCGCTAGCGCTATTCTCTTCCTAATGTCTTTGCTACTATGTCCTCTTTCTTCTAGCGTACTACCCAAGTAATTAAATTGTTCTACTTGCTCCAGTTTGTGACTTCCTACTCTTATCACCAGCTTTGCTTTCTTTGTCCTACAGAATCTCATTACTTTTGTTTTCCTATTATTTATCTTCATTCCGTATTTCTCACGCTGTTTTTCCAGTGCATCTACTAAGGTTTGCAGTCCTTTCGATGACCGACTGACCAACGCCTGGTCGTCTGCGAATCTAACCGACTTTATCCACTGGCCTCCTACTTTAATTCCCACCTCTAGCTCATCCCATGCCTCTCTTACCATTTCCTCAGCATAGATGTTAAAAAGTAGAGGCGACAACGGGCACCCTTGCTGTACCCCGCGACCTATAACTGCCCACCCTGATTCACCGTGGGCTACCCTTACCTGAGCCCTCTGCCCCATATATAAGTTTCGGATGAGTCTCCTATCACGCCAATCTATTCCTATTTTCCCCAGTATCTGCATTAGTTTCTCCCAGTTTACTCTGTCAAACGCCTTTTTGAAATCTACAAAACAAGCGAAAACATCCTGATTATGCTCTATGTTTCTATCTATAAGTGTCCTCATTACCGCTATCGCATCTCTGGTTCCCTTCCCCTTCCTAAACCCAAATTGGTCGTCGCCTAAATAGGATTTCGCTCTGCTCTCCAACCTTCTATTTAGTATTCTAAGCAACACTTTTGCTGCGTGCGAAATTAAACTGATTGTTCTATACTCCTCGCATTCTGACGCTTTCTTCTTCTTCGGGATAGGTATTAATACTGTTCTCATGAAATCCTCTGGCCATACTCCTTCCTCGTAGATCCTGCGGATAAGTTCGAAAAACGATTTTCTCCCCTTACTACCTAGATTCTTTAGCAGCTCCGAGGGTAGGTTATCGGCTCCCACGGCTTTTCTACCCTTCATCTCTCTTAATGCCCTCTCTATTTCACTCTCAAGTAACTCTGGTCCGAGGTTATCCTTATCTATTGTTCCTTCATCCTCTAGACCTAGGCTAAGGGGTCTATTCTCGCTGTCATATAGCTCCTCTACGTATTCTCTCCATCTTTCTTGGATATCTTCCTGTTCGATTAATATCTTCCCTGTTTTGTCCTTAACCTTTGGTATCGTTTGACATCTCTTACCACCCGATAATATTTTCACCTTGGCGTACAAAGCGCCCACTTCCCCCTCCTCCTGCATCTTTTCCATTTGCTCACATTGTCCCTTCCACCAGTTTTCTTTTGCCCGATTGGTCACTCGCCTGAGTTTATTATTCAATTCCTTGTACTTCCTCTTGCCTACGTCGGTGTTCACGTTTTTCCATATCCTTCTCTCCTCTATTTTCTTTATCATTTCTTCTGTAACCCACTGCTTCTTAACCCTCTTCTTTTCCACCGTTCCTATTGTTTTCTCTGCCGCTCCTACGATGCCTGTTTTTATAACCTCCCATCTTTTCTCTATGGTTCCCATTCGCTTCTCTTCACCTATGTTCTTTTCTACCAGCTCTTGGTATTCCCCCTTTTTCAACCCTTTCAAAGCTTCAAGGTTCCACCTCTTTATCTTCCTAACTTTACAAAGCCTTTTGAATCTAACTTCACACTTCATCATCACCAAGTTATGATCCGAGTCCGCATCCGCCCCTGGATAGCTGCGAGAGTTTTTTACACTGTTCCTAAATCTCTGCCTCGCCATTATATAATCAATTTGGTATCTACCAGTATCACCCGGCATTTTCCATGTGTACCTACGCCTGGAGTGATGTTTAAACCAAGTGTTTGTCACTATTAATTTATTTCTTCTACAAAATTCAACTGCCTTTTCACCGCGATCATTTCTTCTTCCTAGCCCAAACCCTCCTACTTTTAATCCGTCCCTCCCTTCCCCCACCACTGCATTCCAGTCACCCATCACTATAAGGTTTTTCTTCCCCGGCACTTCATCTAATTATTTCTTCTACTTGCTCGTACACCTCTTCCACCTCTTCCTCCCTATGGTTGCTCGTAGGCATGTATACCTGGACTAGTACGAAATTCGTCGGGCGTGCTTTTATCTCTACCACTAGTATCCTGTCGCTCACTTGTTCTATGTTTACCACCCTCAGTCCCAACTTTGTGTTCAGTACCATGCCTACCCCCCTCTTCTCCCTTGACTCTCATCTCCCCCACTATAGATTACCCTGTAGTTATCACTCCAATAGTCCCCGCTATCCTTCCATCTCACCTCGCACAATCCCAAAGCATCTATTTTTCCTTTTTCCATTTCCTGCTTAATATTTTCAAGCTTCCCGGCCCTCATCATTGTCCTTACGTTCCAAGTTCCTATTTTTACCACTGTTTTCCTCCTCCTCTTTTTCTTCTTCATCTCACTCCTTTCCCTAGTATCCTTCGATGATGATGCTGTGCAAGGATTTCGTGTGTTGACGACCGCGGAGGCCTTGCCTCCCCCGCTGCCGGGCACGACACCCGCCCTAGTGGGCGGCGTCCCGTAGTTGCCAGGAATCAATACTCTTTGAATGACTTTCATGTTCTGGGAAGTGATAGTTGAGAGGTATCCCACGCGACTCAACGGTATTTTTAACGTGACACCATCACGGAACTACCTTTCGTCTGGCTCCTACCCTTCGACCTATCTGGCATGGGTGGCCCTACCAGGAGCAATGTACTTGCTCCTGCCAGTCCAGCTCTATGGGTCATTGGAACGCACAAGCCCTTCCACCACGTCAAGGTCGTAGTTCAAGGAAGAGCATTGATAATAAGCAAAGATTATATATACATTAAACATACCCATATAATAAGGGCCTGGTGTAGAAGTAGACCGTGGCTTACGCAGGATTTCCTTCTAGGAGGGGTTCATTAATATTTATGTGCATCATTATAAAATGATATTTAGATTATTATTCACTAAAAAATTAATTAAATTAACATTCTCTTTTCGTGAAGACAATTCAACTATATTTTAAACATTAAAGCTTAAAATATATACTAAGCGATAAAAGTGATAATTTACGAATTCAGGTAAACATGTTTTTGCCGGGGGTTGAAACCCTAACCCTAAGTTTGTACGCCACTGGAAGTAGATAACTCTCAACTCAAATTTCTCACGCACTGCCGAAAAACGATACTGCGGAAGATTTAGTGAAATGTTGCCAATTATCTTCGTTAATTAAATTAACTACTATTAGTATTATTGTAGAGGGATAATACCTACATTGATAATTAAATACAATTTAAAGAGTACTTGAATTTTCTTACCCTTAAATTCCAAGTTCAAATGTGTCTTAGAGAATTACCAACCTTTCGATTTTAAGTGTATTTTGTACGCATACTTGCAACTGTTGGTAGCTATGAACGCGACGATAGATATCGGTACTCTCGCACTCTTTAACAACTTAACGATTGTGGGGCCTGCGTTGCACTTAAATCATGGAGCGTACGAAGACGTCGCCGATGGAGCGCCTGAGGTAAGTAGAGTCTCTACTTTAAATAGTAATTGTGTAAATATAAGTTTCTGCCAACAGAAAAAAATGTCGGGCAAATTGCGTGACAATCTCGAAAGATATTTCGTGGTTGGGATGTGACAGAGTGAGCTCGAAAGGGAAATTACAATAATTTGTTTTATTAGAACACATTTCCATTATTTTTATTTACTTATTCTCGTACCCATGTGGCGCTCTTTATTGGTGGTGTCATCGACGATCTGTCATTCTTATCAAAAAGCTGTCTCCTATCGCAATCGATCGGTTATTTCCATCGATCGTTGTTTGGAGCTACAGTCGCTATCTGGGGGCGATGATGTTGCCAAGTTTATGGCCGTGAGCTGTGGTTGGCGCCTCGCACGGCGGTCATTTTTAAATGCTTTAATCACCCTTCGAATTGGATATACTTGTTATTTTATGAAGTTATGTATTTTAATGGGCTTAGTTATTCATAAATATGTTAGTTTAAGATAGCATTTAAGTTATTAATTTTATGTTAGACAATTTATTTCTAATAAAATGTGGTAGATACTAAATTGCTTAGTAGTAAATTTTCATTTCGTAAATTTAAAACTTTTAATTCTATTTCGGCGAATGTGAATCCCTTTATACACTTTATTAACCTCTAGGCTCTTGAAGGTGGGTAGTTTCAGCGCAATTGAAGAGAAATTTGATATGGTGATATTTTCATGGCAATGGGATTGAGAGATGTACATATGCATAAAAAGCCATGTACATAGAATTTTGAATTTTTATGGTCAGAAAAGGTCTTGGGTATTGTTTATAATCTTCTTTTGTCGTAATTTGAAAAACTTACGTAGGCGTATGTCGTCCATTAAGTAGCAATACTATGGTATCTCGATAAGTTTGCAGTGTTTTCCCTTCTCGTTAAAATAGGGTTGCCAACTTCTTTTGAAACATATGTGGGAGATTTAGGAGCTCTTCCAAATTTCACTAGAAAACACTACTTTTTGAATTGTGAACGGTACGTAAATCATTCTGCATCCACTCAGTAAAGACATACATAAAGCACATACCTTGTTAAAGTTTAAATTGATAGCATGAAAGGTGCTTATGTTATTGATACAGGCCAAATGATTAGCAGGGCCAAATACGGGAGCTCCCGAGAAATGCGGGATGGTTGGCAACCCTACGTTAAACCATGGTTGTGTACTTTAGAGAGCATCAAAACCATAACATCTCTCTCTTTCTCATCAAAGATAATAAAATGCTGACGGACTCAGATCACTTCTTATCCAAAGTTAAAGTCAGTATTTTCTCAAGAGCATAATAATAATAATCTTTATTCTCCCAAAGACTTAAAATTATATTTATATATTTAGTATTTGTCAGTTTGAAGATATATCAGAGTCAGTTACACAACATATAATGTGCCTTTACAAAACGTTATGAATACAATTCAAATTTTAAAAATAAATAAAACCTAATACTTACTATATTCAGTTTTTGACACATAGCAGCTCATCAACTGCGTATAATACTGCTTGAATAAGAAAATTTAAAAAAATTCAGTTATAAATTTGTCAACGGATTGCACATTATTTAGGAACAGGGAAAGCTTGTTGTAAACTTAAGTTCCCATTGCAATGGGACTTCTTGCTACCACCCTTTTTTAGCATCCTGTGTAGGTCAGTATGAAGTTTTACCTGGGTTCGATTCGAGTAGAATGTTGATAAAATATGTTATTAAGAGTTACTACAAATCAACCATTATGTAAGAGGATAGGTGATAAATTTAAATACATGGGATTGCCAGTAATTTTAATTTATTAAGTAAAAGTTTAGAGTGAGTACAGTGCCGTTATCCTTACATATCTCCTATTATTTTTTTTGTCGGAAAGATGAATATATTTAACTTAACATAGTGTGGAATGAACCCCATAGAGCAATCCAGTAACATTAACTCTCCATCCCTGAGACAGTTAAATTTTATTTTGGGAAATTAAAAACCAGCAGAGGTTTTGAGACAGGACTAAACAAAATAGAATATTAAGGATAGCAGTGGCGGATACAGAAAAAACTCAAGGGGGGCGCAAGTTATCGCGACGATTGTAGCTTTCAAACTGACTGCCTGGCAGCGACTCTGCTTCCCTTACATTTGTAGCTCGGTTGTTTCGAGAACATTCGGTGCCAGAATGTTCGCTTCCAGACTTTTAAGGAGTGTGAACAAATACAAACAGTAGAATATTCGCGACTTTTCCCGAACAAATGCCAGACAGAATAACGTATCGAGATCACTAGAATGATTTTGAATGATTTGCTAATCTACGTGAAGGACTTTTCACGTAGATTAGCTATCTATGTGCCAGACAGAAACGTATAAAATACGATGACGCGAACGCGCGCGCGTGCTACATAAGAAATTACAACTACTCGATAACTCGACTCAGAGTCGACTGACGAAAGACACGAACGAATAGCGTGCGGGCTGACTGGCGGGGGCGGCGCGGGGGCAATGCGGGCGGCCCCTCAAGGGGGGCGCGCGCCCCCATATGTCTCCGCCACTGAAGGATAGGGACGGATAAGGAAGCCATTAATTGATGCTGCAACAGCCACAGTTTCCCTGGAGATAAATGAGAGACACGCATGATTGTCAGGGGAAGAAGATAGAGCAATAGAATATTATTAGAAGGCGTCAGTGGATTATTTCCCATGAAGTAAAGAAAAATGCCACTTAAACCATCAGGAATCTCATGAGGAATAATTAAAAAGTGTTTAGCCCAGGTTGAAGTGTGTGTAGAGTGTAAGTGACCAATTTAAATGGGTATAATCCCCTAAATCTCAATTTCAAGAAAGTTTCAAGATATGAATAAAAAGGAGGTTTTTTGAAAATGCTGAGTCCCCGGCAAACATCAGGTTTCATTGCCGTCATAATGGCCAAAGACTCGGGAGCCTGACTCGGGAAGCGTTGGGCTCGCCCGTACTACGTAGGATGAAATACGCTTGATGCTATCTAGCAGCGAGCCATTAACTCCACCGATCACACCTATGATAATAATAATGTCTCTGAACTACGATCGCGGCTATTGAGCACAGTTATATATGATGAAGGACACACTAGGCAGAGAGACATCCACCAAAAGATCTCTCTGCGGGGTAACCACCTGCCCCAGTTGAATGGCCTTATCGACGAAATCCTGACAGAGACGTCGGATCTTTGGACGGTCAATTGCGTAGTCTATGCTGCTGCCAAAATTGTGGCTCACTCCCAAAAGAACGCCCCTTGGGAGGACAAAGAAGCAAAGAAGCTGAAACAGTTGGAGGGCAAGATCACGCAGGCGAGACAACAGGCGTCGAGAATTCAGTGTGTGATGGAATATATCGTATCTGGGCGAACTTTTACACCCAAAGTTCGGCGCATAGCTCGTAACCTCAGATACAATCATCACACACTGAATAAATGCGTGCTGCTTACCATTAAGCAGCACGCGGTCGATAGAGTACGGGCACTAACCATGGCACGGAAAAAGCTCCTCAAGAGGAGTAGGCCCGAGAGGGAGAACTCCACCTTTCACCTTCACCCGTCCCGTTTCTTTCGACCACCTCCGCCTGTCGTCGAATATCCGCCACTCGTCCGAGAGGTTGAACGTTTCTGGAAGGATATATACGTAACGTCGAAGCCATTCAACGGAGTCACTCCGGCCATAGGCCTCTTTAAAGAAGTATGTGACCGCCACCTACAAGATGTGGATGGACCTCTTTAAGTCACCGAAAGTGACGTGAAGAAGGCCTTCTCTGTCAAGAAGAACATCTCGGCTCCAGGAATGGATGCCGTGAACAACTTCTGGTGGAAGAAGTTTACTTCCACCCAACAACCCTCGCCAGAATCTTCACGTCCTTTCTGATTGGTAGAGAACCAATTCCACCTTGGCTGACTGAGGGACGCACGGTTCTGATACCTAAGAAGGGAGAGTTGTCCGATCCGAAGAACTACCGCCCTATTACCTGCCTCAACACCGTATACAAGGCGTTCACCTCTATCTTGAGCGACGTTATCCTCCACTACGTCCAGCCTGTGTGAGAGGAGGCGTATGAGCAGAGGGGCTCAAAGCGGGGAATCGTGGGATGCAAGGACAACCTGCTAATTGATAGGTGCATATGCCAGGATGCCATCCGGCATAAGCGAAACCTATCAATGGCCTGGGTGGACTACAAGAAGGCATTTGACACCACTTCGCATGAGCTTATCATCGCCATGCTGAAATTGATGAAAGTCCACCCAGAGGTAGTGTCCTGCATCCAACGCCTGTTACCACTCTATAAAACGCGCTTCGTTCTGACTTCAGGCAAGCGGTCACTTTCCACAGAGTCGGTAACATACCACCGTGGCGTTTTTCAAGGCGACAGCTTGATCCCCTTACTGTTTTGTATTTCCCTCCTACCCCTGTCCTTTCGGCTGCGACGAGGTAGAGGATACATGTGCGGTGTTCCAGGTGACAGGAAGCATAAGGTTACCCATTTGTTTTATATGGATGACCTGAAGCTTTATGCTTCTAATGCGAAAGAACTTCGCACTGCCCTGGACACCGTACTGGAATACAGTGAGGCTATAGGGATGGAGTTTGGATTGGACAAGTGTGCATCCATCCACTTGGCGAGAGGAAGATTTTCGGAGATCAAGGAAGAGGTGTAACTTGTTGATAAGGGAGTCATTCGTCACCTCGAGGACGATGATAGCTATAAATATTTCGGCGTCCCTCAGCGCCGAATGCAGGAGGTTTCAGCAGTGAAGGAAAGGCTCACCGCCAAATACAGACAGACTCTGAGGAACATCTGGAGTTCTGAGCTGTCTGGCAAGAATAAGGTTCTTTCCACGAACATGTTCGTGGTTCCTACGCTGCTGTATACCTTCGGATGCATGAAGTGGAACGTCAACGAGTTGCAGAACCTCGATAGGGCAACGAGGAAGATGATGACCATCTTTTGACGTCTTCTTCCGAAATCTTCAGTCGCCAGATTGTATATACCTCGCAATGTAGATGGTAGAGGACTATAGAGTCTAGAGTGTCTTCACAACAGAGTTGTCATGGGTACAGCATGCCGAGTGTTGAAAAGCAGGGACCCCCTGCTCAATCTCGTGAGAGAGTGCGAGAGCAGGGGCGTTTCTCTTCCAGGCGGCAAAGAGGGCAGCGGACGAAACCGGTGTCGACTTCCACCCGTCATCCGACGGAAGCGACAATGACACGACCATCTCGTCATTGAAGGCAGACGTCCTCAAACTCGAAATAAAAAAGCCGAGCAGAAGGCCTTGCTCAAGGCGCATACCGATAAGCCCATGCATGGAAGTTTCTATCGAAACATTGAAAAGCATGGGCTATCGAAGGAGCTGACTTTTGCCTTTCTACGCTCCGCCGGTCTGAAGTCCGAGACCGAGGGTTTTGTCCTCGCGTGCCAGGATGGTGTCATAAACCGCCGCATTATATTCATGGCGGAAGTTGCGGACACGAGATGTAGGGCGTCCCGAGCCCAGCCGGAGACTTAGAGTCACCTTCTTTCCGGCTGTAGTTATTACGCCAAGTCAGCGTATTTGGCTCGGCACAACGTGGCCCTGCGGGTGTTATACTTTCACCTTCGACACCATTATGGCATCGACGAAACACCTCTGCTGCCCTATGCCCCTGGAGATATTGAGTCCGTCGTGGAGAACTATAAATGCACAACCTGGTGGAATTACTCTTCCACCACCGGGCGACCAAGCCTGATATCTTTCTCCTCGACCACCTCACACGCTCCATGTTCGTGATCGAGTTTTCGGCTCCGGCTGAAACCAACATGGAGGCGAAGGAGGTGGAAAAACGGACGAAATATCAATACCTGCTTTTCGAACTTCGGCAAATGTACCCCGTACACTGTGAAACTAGTGGTCCTCATCATAGGTGTGCTCGGTGGAGTCAAGGGCTCGCTGCTTAATAACATCAAGTGCATTCCGCCCTGCGTGGCACAGGCGGAATCACTAGTTGCACGCATGCAGAAGTCCGTCATCCTGGGGTCACTCCGTCTACTGCGGACGCATGACCCGACCGCAGCGTAACCACTCATCCGATGGGCGTCGGACGTTGCTGCGATTACTGCGCAGCCCCTCTCGAGTCTCCGGCCATTTTGACGTCAATGAAACCTGATACTTGCCGGGGACTCGGAGGGGCATGCTACAACTGTAACAAATGATCAAATAATAATAATAATATTTTTTTGCCAAGGGACAAGTAAATTGCATACATGCATATGACACGTAAAGTGTAGGGTAAAAATTTACATACAATATTTACAATGTTGTTAGTAAGATAAACACAAAATAAAATAAATCAATTATTGCCTAAATATTCATCAATTGAATAAATACTCTTTCATGGAGGAAAGACTTCACCTTAAATTTTAAGACATTGTGAGATTTAACATATTTCAATTCTTTTGGCAACTTAATTATTATAAATTCTAATTCCCATTTCCACGGAGCCAAGTTTTTTGGTAGAGGAGGTGGTCCAAATATGGGCTTCATGTTTCATTTTGTGGCCTACTGTGCTAACTTATATTATTTTTTAAGATGTTAATGTTATTATTCATCCTTCAACAAGTCGTATATAATATAGGGTAGTAATATACACGTAAAGCCTTCAACTTTTTTCAAATGAGTGTATTTCAAAACGTTGTCAAAATGAACTATGAGTCAAAATGAACTATGAGTTGGTTGAGGATAACTATATCAGGCTTGGTCACCTCCAACTGCCTGGTGGTGGGGAAGGAGTAATTTCACCAGATTGTAATTTTATCGTTCTCCACGACGGACTCAGTATTTCATGGGGCGTAGGGCAGCACACTTGTTTCATCGATGCCATAATGGTGTCGTAGGTGAAACAGGGGCGGCTCCAGACCAGAGGTTGGGGGGATCGGGGGGTGGGGGGTACCACTGGATCTGGAGGAATGGAAATTTTCCCAGGAAAAGGGGAGTCCGGGGCTTTCGTTCCGGGAAATCGTAACAAAACTATGTGTAAAATGAAGAAAAATTAATTAAATACACCGGGTTTGGGGGAGGGGGGGGACAATTACCCTACTGCCCCCTCTTGGAGCCGCCATTGAGGTGAAAGTATAACACCACAGAGGTGCGTTGTGCTGAGCTTTATGTCCTGGCGTAGTAACCGCAGCCGGAAAGAAGGCGACTTAAAGTCTCCGGCGGGGCTCGGATCGTTCGATGGTCCTGTCATTGTTGCTTCCGTCGGATGACAGGTCTGAGTCCATACCGGTTTCGTCCGCTGCCCTCTTTGTCGCCTGGATGAGAAACGCTCCTGTTCCCTCACTAATAGCTCTCTGACGAGACTGAGTCTCTGCTTTTGAACACATAGCATGCTGTACCTAGGACACCTCTGTTGTGGAGGCACTCCACACTCAATAGTCCTTTACCACCTACATTGCGAGGGAGAGACAATCTAGCAACGGAATATTTTGGATGAAGACTTCTGTAGATTGTCATCATCATCATCTTACCGCTATCGAGGTTCTGCAACTCGTTGACGTTCCATTTCATGCATCCGAAGATATAGAGCAGTGTAGGAACCGTAAAAATGTTCATATCAAGAATCTTGTTATTGCCAGACAGCTCAGAACTCCAGATTTTCCTACGAGTCTCGAGAGTCTCTGTACTGTCGTTAAGCCTCTCATTCTCTTCTTCAAACTCCTGAATTCGGCGTTGGTGGACACCGGGGTACTCATCTGTCATCACCTTCGAGGTGACTATGAATGACGCTCCTATCAATGAGTTGCACGTCTTCCTTATTCTCCGAAAATCTTTCCAATCCGAATTCAATACCTACAGCATCAATGTATTCCAGTTCGGTGTCCAGGGCATCGCGAAGATCTTTCGTATTTGAAGCGTAGAACTTCAGGTCATCCATAAAGAATAAATGGGTGACCTTATGCTTCCGTTCACCTGGAACACCGCACATGTATCATCTACCTCGTGGCAGCCTTAGAAGAAAGGTAGGAGGGGAATACAGAACAGGAGGGGACTCAAGCTATCGCCTTGAAAAACGCAGGGGTGGAATATTGCCAACTCGGTCGAAACTGGCCGCTTGCCTGAAGTCAGGACTTTCATCGATTTCAGCGTGGCTATTGTAAGCTCATGCGAAGTGGTGCCAAAGGTCTTCTTGTAGTCCACCCAGGCAATTGATAGGTTGCGCTTATGCTGGATGGCATCCTGGCATAAGCAATATATCAGTGATCAGGTTATCCTTACATCCCGCGATTCCCCGCTTTGAGCCTTCATACTACTGAATTCGATAGTTCAATATCGATATTTTAGGCCATGTTAGTAAACCAGGCGAACTGAGTCAGCTCGCTTTTGAACTTTCAGATAATTCTGAGATCGACTGGTAAACGTAGTGGATGTCGATGTCGGGGGGAGGTCCGCTCATAGTTCCACAATCATTGTTTTTTTGTGGAGGAGCTTAAAGCGAAGTCGGTGTCAGGTGGATGGCCGCTGCTGCTACTGGCACAACCATTGTTACTTATAGAGGAGCTTGAAGCGAAGTTCATGTCACTGTCAGGAGGAGGGCCGCTGCTGCTGCTACTGGCTCGTTCACGGGCACACTCGTTCTCATGAGTGTCTGGATTTGTTGTTTTCACTTTCATTCTTCCGATTAATTTAGCGTGGAAAAAAGTCTGCGATATTATGTTGGCGTTTCATTTTTATTTATACTAACAACCATGAAAACGTGAAATATAGCCTCTCGTTGCGAGAGACGAAAGGTAACCTTACGAGTTGTGAGTTGACTACGGACTACATGACCGAAGCAGAGCAGACGCCAACATGGCGCACCGATCGATGTGCAATTAGAGGCACTTTGTTAGGAGGCACTGTATAATTGCTGAATAGGCCTGTCTTGTCTTCACGGATTTTTGCTAAACGGTTATTGGTAAGGGGTGGTCATCGAGAATATTTTTTACATCATCAAGTGCTAAGGGACCTATGTTGTATTCTTAATAGTCCTGTCTCTACATAGTTGGCTAAGTACATAGTTAAAGTAATATGTTTGGCGTCGCGCTGTCTAAAAGTAAACAGGAGTATTCCTGAGCTTGAGTATATTCACAGTAATTGGTTTCCTATTTGAAATTGCAGGTGACATCACGTTTATTTTTAACTTTAGCGGTTTTTACAGCATTTATATACCGCGGTGCAACAGGATAGGCGCCGCGCATTTCTCTTATCGTTAACGCTTAGCCTCATATCCTTGCCGATGTTGAAGAATCAATAAAACGGATTGACCTATTACATCCATGGTACTGACAGCTTCTTAAGTCGGAGTTGCGGCCCTGAGATGTACACCTGTCTGCGTCGCATACTTCGAGCAAACTCCACCACTTTCGGGTATAATTATCAATTACGGCCGAGTTTTACAGGGATGGTCATTGTATTATGTATTAACGCTTTCCTTTTTTTTGCTACGGATGTTTTACAAGTCATTTTAGTCGGCTGAAAGAGAGAAAAATCTATAATAATATCGGCATTACATCGTACGCCCGTAAGTGGTAACGTATTAGGCGCGCACCGATGAGCTAGCAATGGCGCCTGTGGCTGACTTGGCCAACCTCTCCTGATATAGGGCCTCTATGTAAAATTGAAAAAGCTGGCAGTGCGCTTGCGTAGCGTTGCAAAATTTGCAGCGTCAGGATGGCGAATTAATTGTGATAATGTGTTTTATAAATAAAGAATTATGAAACTAATTTTTCAAATTCAGAAAGAATAATTTTGGTGTGATGATTTAGCTAAAAAGCTTTATTATCTATCACTTAATATCATCCATCTAGAGAGGAAAGGCATTAGAATGCCCCAAAAAATAATGCAAAGGAGGTATATGTGGAATTAAAACATCATTTGATATTTTTTATTTCAGAGATCCAAAAACATCTGCTGGACAAATGGAGAAAATGCTCCAGTTTATGATGCAAAATCCAGATTTTGCCCATGGAAGAATGGGTGGGTTGAATGGACGAACAATGAGCCAAACTCTTTGGGAAAACTTGGCTGATATTTTGAACTCTGATAAAAGTGGACCAAGTAAGCCAGTCTATAAGTGGCAGAAGGTAAGATTGAATCCTTAATTTTTAAAGTGCACCTGTATTTTGAGTTCATTCAAATAATCAAGACAAATGGCCTCTTGGATTAAAGGAATTATGTACGTATTGCTTTTTAAACCCTTAATAGAGTTGGGTTGACTGGAAGTGCAACACAAAACGGAAATATTCCAAAATGAAAAGTAACAGGATGGGGACTGACGATGAACATTCTAATCATGTGCCCATAAGCAGATTGGAGGAGAAACTCCTGGCCTTCATAATGCCTGATACTGTTAGTGATCAAGAATTTGTCCATAATGAAGCTGATCCTCTGCCAGTAAATCAGGTAAGTTTAAGCTGGAATTTAACTAAGTAAGTTTAGTGATTATTACAAATTACTTAAGATCACTATAATTTGTTGTTTTCACTCAACCAGATTTTACTTTTATTTGATTGGAGAATATGTTGTATGTATAATGGTAAATGAAACATATTGCATTTATATTGTTGATTTTTGTCGATATTAATTGCCATTATCATTTATTATAGTGATAATAACAGTGTTTATTAGCAAACAGCTGTTCTCGGGACAAAAAGTTAGTGTTAGCAACAAATAATCACAGTTGCTGCGTAAATCTAAATTAATAGATTTATATAAAACTAGAATTACATCTCGCAATTCAAAATATGTGACACGCAGGGGTAAGAGATTCCATTATGTGCCCTTTTTCATCCTGTCCCTCCATTCTCCTCGCGGTACGGAAGGCCAGAGAGGAGGATTGAGCATTTGTGCTTTTCTAGAATCAGTTCAGAGCTCTATGGTGTCAAAGCATGGAATATCTTTCTAAGTGTTGATTGACCGGTAATCCCATCATGTCATCATCTTGAAAAAAATGCCCATGCGGTGGGGACTGAGCTTATCCCCTAGTCAGTGGTCCCATATACCCTCCCAAAATGTTTGTCCCAAAGAGCAAACCTCAGCTGTTTGAAAGCAGTACAGTGAACCCACAACTTCCCTTCTCTCTGACTAACCTGAACGACCTCAACGTCTTGTGACCCAGGATGCACGCTTAGGTGGATGGTATAGGCTATTCAAAATGTCTTACACCTGCTCCAAGACAACCCACCTACCTACATACCCCTCCCTTCCATCATAAATCTTTGTCCAGAGATGAACTAAGAGCCCCCCAGTCATTGCGTCAGGCACTGCCAGCCAAGCCTTTCCTTTTGCTAGGCAAGATGTTTCCTTTCATTTATTTTTGCTGTTGGTCTGATCTGACGTCTGATTATCTGTGAGCTTTAATGAGTTTTTTTTTCGATTTTAGCCTATTGTACAAAATGGATCAAAATTTTTCCGGGGCAAAACTAAATCCACCCCACAATATCAGAGCGCACAAGCCGAAGCGAATGCCGCTTGACCGAGTACGCGATGACAGTGAATCTATTTCATGTCACTATTGAAACACGTCACATGTCATGTCATATATTGAAATTTTTATACTAATATCTCAATTCCCCACGCTACAGGAGGTAAAGCCGTTTTTAGGGCAATCGTGTTTCGCCTTATCACATGATCAAGAATTGTTGGTGAATCGAATACCTACTCGAGAACAATATCACCTGAATTAATAGCAACTATTTTTTTAGTAAGTCAAAGAGAGTTTCACAATGTGAAGATACTCATGTAGGTTAATTGATGAGCTGTGTGAACTCATTGTCTGTGGAGTATTTATTTCACCTGTTGGCATAATAACCCTTAGCTGGCTTGTAAAAGTTAAAGGCATAAGTTGGAGATTCTATTGAAGGGAGAAAGTTGGGTGAGGCAGGGGTAAAAAGGATTTTTCTGGCATTAAGTGATATAGCTGATATGAAGACCTAGATCAGGACTTAAGTTGGACAAATTGATGTTTTGTGAAGGAAGAGCCACCTTACATTGGTGAAACACTAGTGATGATAGTTTCAGGTCCTTAGCTGCTGGTATTGGTTTGCTCAGATTAAATTCCAGGTTGGCAAGGTTTACCGTAACCCTTTTCCCAACCTATGTATGTTAGCTTAATAGTGTTACCCCAATCAATACATGACAGTCAAATATTCAATCATAAATAAATTCAAATTAGATCACCATTAGGCTGTCTACATGGATCATAATCTACAAATGTCATCTTCTTTGAATCCATTGTTCTTCAACGCATTTGATAGCCAAGCCAAGAGAGAGTGTGGAAACTTTCACCACCGAATGGAGAGAGAGCAGTGGAGTGGATGAAAGAATCATCAGCTCCACTCGGGGAATCCGCTGATTTTGTAATAGCGATGGTATCCTGGCATTTGATGTGGACTAGTTCCTGAAGATGGCAGACTCTCAGACATTTCTATAAAAGTTTTAGCACTGACCCGCAATGGAGATGTGCGTCGTGTAACATGGGCTGGCTTGAGAATGTTTTATGGGGTCCAGCTCATAGCAGTTAGTTCTATTGAGGCAGTTCGTTCTCTTGCAAGTGATTGTCTAACAAGGGGAAACTACTTATGTCGACCGGCGTTTTTTAATGCCGTATTTTTTGTGTGGTGCAGGAGGTCAATTTCTACGCTAATATGTCGTGGTCTTTTCTGAATTAGCCCTAGTTTAGTTTTTATCAATTAATTTTTAATCGGTAATTTCTGCAATTAAAATTATAACTCTAGGAAAGCTTTGCATATCATAAGTACTTCGTATGTCTAGTGGTTAGCGTGCGGGACTCCCATGCTGAGGGTTACTGGATCTAGTCCACGGTAAGGAAATGAGACTCCGGTAAACAAATATACCTACTTCGTATGTCTAGTGGTTAGCGTGCGGGACTCCCATGCTGAGGGTTACTGGATTTAGTCCACGGTAAGGAAATGAGTGTCCGGCAAACAAATATACCTAGTCGAAAATTTGGCACAATTATTATTCGTCTCTTTATATGTATTAACTAGTGCACCTCTAAGATATTCTCTCTTGATGCATCTTTTGATAGATGATTGCTTTTCATTAAATATTAAAGTTCACTTTCTGTTAGCAGGAAATTCCAAGCACATCATATCAATTTGCTGAGGAATTTATATTGTCACCCACTAACGCTATGCCAGAGCCAGCGGCACCAGTTCAGGAGAAAAAGAAGAAGCATGGAGCAGGACAGGAAATGATGAAAGGATTTGTCTTGTCCCAAAGGAAGAGGCTAAGGCTCGAGGAGAGAAAGTTAGAAGTGGATGAGAAGAGGTTTAAGCTGGAGGAAAGGGGGCATGCGTTAAAGGAAAGGATGTTGGAGGAGTATGTGAAACGTAACAGGATATTAGAAGAGACTCGAGTGGATGAAAAAAGACGGACGGATATATTACAAAGTGTTGCTACCTCATTGATTGGATTCTTGAATAAAAGAAAATAAATTCCTATGAGCAAATGTGGTATTTGTTTGGTAGTTTTGCAAGAGTGCATTATGTGTTAACAGCGAATTTTATATTGTACGAAAAACCTCACATAAATATTGCAATGGCAATACTCGAGAGAAGGAGATGACTCCAGTGCTGACTTTTAATAACCACATCAATAATTACAATGCATGGCTGAAAAAACAGTTATGCGAATGTAATCGCTTTTTTCTGTTTTCAAGGATAACTTTATTATTTCCACATTGGAAAAATTATATTTTACTTTAAGAATTGCCTAATGTGTGTTTTTTATGTGCTGTCTGCAGGGTTAGTATAGGTGTAGAAAAACTTGGTGGCACTCGCTCGTACAGAAACCGACGTTAGAGAGAGGAGAGCACACAAAAGAAAAGGGATAAATATGCTCTCTGTAGCAGTCCTCTATTGAGCCTTTCGGTAAATTTTCCCGCTCATCAACGCTTAGTTCGTCCTCATTGACTTTAAACTCATCGTTGGCGAGTTCCTCCAAGTTTTGCTTTACCTATACCTAAGGTACTTTTGATATACTAGTGCTTTGCAACATGAATCTACTTGTTGAGTGAGGGACTGGCGGGGGTTGCGTGACTCCTGGGATTCTCTGATTTTAATTTTTTTAAATTAAATACAACACGTTACAAGTAGACGATCGCCTGGTGGTCATTCATTCAAGTATTCTACCAGCTGACTGGTAGGTTCTTGGACAGTCCTCATGGACATTGTCTCGCTTTCCCTCCTAAGGATGTTCCGCCATTAGATCCCTCTTCAATTCTTCATATCTTCTACCTCCTCTTATTCCATCCAGAATTCGTATCCTCTTCCACGCTTCCCCAGTGTTCTCCCCTCTATCACTCACTTCAACATGCCCTCTCCTCTCAAAACCTCCTCCATCCATCTCTTCTGCCTTCTCCGAACCTCTGCCACAAGCTTCCTCTTCTCTCCGACCATATCCAATACCTCCTCGTTCGTCTTCCTCGCCATCCAGCTCACCTTCTCCATCCTTCTCCAAACCCACATCTCAAACGCCGCAAGTCTACCCACATCCTCCCTTCGCAATGACCAAGTTTCCGACCCATATAGCGCCACGCTCCATATTAAAGTTTTCACCAGCCTCTTCTTTACGTCTCTTCTCAGACCCAGAATGAAAATGTCGCCGGTGGGACACCATTTGAATTATGATAATTCATCAACCGATACGTCGTTTACCGCCATTTGATTCCTTTTTCAGTGTGGGAGTCAATAAAAACTAAATACCCTCACTTATATCAGGTAACCAGGAAGTATCTCCCAGGAGTAGCAACATCAGGTCCATCAGTTAGACTCTTTTCCGAGATGGGACAAATTCAATCTGATATGAGAAGCCGCCTTATTAGTACCCACTTATCAAAATTAAAATGTTTCGCTTCCGTTTCTGAAAGCATTTGGCAATCGTCCAAAATTTAAATTGACTTAAGAAATTTTTCCCAACTCTGTTCCCTGACACGCCTCCTGGAGGTTATTCTAGATTTTACAAATTGTACCTTATCATGATAACATTAACCTTATAAAATGTTAAGGAAATGATTTTACTTTATTTATGGAGGGATCATATCCTCGAAAGCTATGTTTTGTATGTTTTAATAATCTAATCGATTAATCGGTGTATCGATTAATAGAAGAAATTAATCGGGCGCAATTTATCGGCTGCTTGCAATTAATCGATTTACAAAATATCGAATATTTTTTTATAATCGCCCATCCCTATTAGAATGTACATTGTGGGTTTTTTTGATCAGTTTCAACCTTAGAGTATATAATAACTCTATGGTTTCAACCTACGGAAATTGACGGAATCAGTTTTAAGGAAGCGATCTCTGGCGACGAGAAAATAATAGAAAAATGTGCGATGTTGGACGGAAAATTCTTTACCTTTATTCAGAAGTGCAAAGGAAAAAGTCAAAAGTCAGTGTGAGTTGTGTAATCGTGGCAAGTAACCACCATAAGTGGATCATACGCACCGATTAGAATTTTTAGACTCATTTGAAGGTAAGGCCAATTATGTCCACGACTACTACCGACGACTGGTCGAGTAAACTTGCTTATTTCGCAGCTGACTTTTATATCTAAAGGTCGACCCACCATCCACAACCCGGTGGATTCACTCGGTAGCGGTTAGCTAGCCCAGAGATTCCTTATTTACCACATTGATTTACTAATCCTCTGATCAAACCAAACCTCTAGAAGATCAACTAACCAACGTCTTCCACATATCTTACAGATTTTAACAGCTGGTCTCTTACTCTCACTCCAACATCTAGCTCTTCCAGTGCCACTAATCATTTCCTCGGCGAAAATGTTAAAAATAAAAGGTGAGAACGGGCAGCCTTGCATTACCCCGCGACCTAGGACTGGCCACCCTGATTCTTCGTATGCCACCCTCGCATGTGCCCTCTGGGCCATATATTAGTTTCGGATGTGTCTCCTATCTCGCCAATACATTCATATTCTCATATCTTCATTGGTTTTTCCCAATAAAATCTGTCAAACGGCTTTTGGGAATACCAGAAAGCTTAAATTAAAGTAATTGTTCTATACTCTTTGCCTTCTGAGGCTCTCTTCTTTTTCGGAAAAAAGATTGATACAGATTTCACGAAGCCTTCTAGACATATTTCCTCCACGCAAATTCTTAGAATTAGTTTCAAAAACATAAGCCTTCTCGTAAGACTCCAAACAGATGTATTATACTTCCACAGCTTTTCATGCTTCTGTTTTTGCAGAAATATTGCGTGAGTGAAGGGAGGTAAGATATTTCATGTAAGCCGATCACGATAAAATTTATTACTGATAATAAAATATTTTTTATTTTACATTGAAGACCAAACGTTGAATAGTTGTTCAGTTGCTTTGTCATACAGGAAATGTCGTGGACCACATACCCATGACAAAATTTCAGAAATGCTAGAAGGTATACACATTCCATTCGGTCTCTCTCCAGGAAAGATTGGATCTACACCAACTGTAAATGGTGCCAACTTTTCATACGCATTAAAACATTTTGGCGTCGATTTATAAATGCCATGTTGTGACACAAAATTGATTTAGATGAAGAGAGTGCTGAAATCTCTTTTATTGTAAATTTTCCTGTCATTGCGATTGCACAAATGATATGGTACTCAGTTACGCCAACCGGTGCGAAGAAAAGCACCAAAGACGGTAAAATTCGCCATCAAAAAATCATTTGACTTGACCGGGATTCGAACCCGTATGGCCGTATCTACCAGTTGCCGGTCAATGTGTGTTAGCCAGCACCAAGCCATCTTAATTCCCTCCCCGCTGAAATTCGTCTTGCATTAAGATGACTTGATGGTGTAAACTGGTTAACATACCTGACCGGCAGTTGGGAGATCCGGGTTCGAATCCCGGTCAATTCAAATGATTTTTTTCTTGGCGAATTTCGCCGTCTTTGGTGTATATTTGAAATTGTAATTTTTTTCACTTCAAAAAACGCTTTTAGAATAACGTTTTAGTTTTGAGAGGTACGAAAAACTTAGTTAGGACAAAAAAAGAACAAAATTTTATTTATTTCTAAATTTGGTTATATTATTTCCCTATCTTTATTTTTAGCTGAGATATGGTATGTTTAATGGTAGTGACTCATGAGGGCATTGATCTACGGCCCTCTGCCATGCATGGAACTGGGATTGATTTACTGAAAGAGGCAATTAACGTCATCAATAAAATCTTACGTGCATATTTTTAAACGTTTTGGTATTAAACGACTTGAGCCGTTGATGTTGAAAGTGAGGCAATTCCATTTTGTTAAAAAAAAGAGGTAGAGCTAATTTCATTAGAAATTAACTTAAAATTTCTGTTTTTAATGAATTCACAATCATATCTATATAATTTAAACCGCTATTTATAGATATGATTGTCAATTAATTTAAAACAGAAATTTTAAGTAATTTCATAGTGAAAATTAGCTGTAACTTTTTTTAAATCAAAATTGTCTTTCCCCTCTTTCAAAATCAACGGCTCATTTTATAGTATTTAAACGTAACCCTAATGGAGGTATTTTTTATGGACCAAATGAAGTAAACAATCAAGCGGCAATAAAGAACTTAAGAGGAGAAAAACGGGTTTAATTTGGCCTTAAGATTTGTTTCTTTCTTCTTCCTGTCGAAAGTAAAGTGGGGTTAACTGGGGGCAGAATGGCATCGAGGATACATCATCACGCACGACGCGCTTATCATTGCACAGCGCTGCGCCTCGCGTATAGTCGAATGTCCGATGGCGTGCGTGAGATAAGTCCGGCCGGAGATAAAGCTACGCTCAGAGCACCACATTTCGATTGGCCAAGGAAGCATGTCTGTTTGGGGAGCCAATGTGACTCATTGTTTTCTGCCTGGACCGCCTTCCTTGTAGGTGTTGAGAGCTAGAACCACAGTTACTGTTTTACACTCGAATGGCCGCTACCTATCAGGATACGGACATCCGTCATTCTTGTCATTTTAAGCAATTCGCTTCCCTGCCGCTACAGATAAGTGCAAGAGTATTTGAATACCGTTGCGCTCCACACTGCAGTTGTTGATTGATAAAGATGAGCATTAAGTGCAATGCATTTCCGTACCTCCTGTTTTTTATGTACTCAGTTATTCTTTTATCTCCTCGGCGTCCCTCTACTTACTGCCCCTCTCCCTGGGCTCCATACAATGCGTGGGCCTTTTTATCAGCGAAATCAAGTGTGGGATGCTGTGTTTATGAATGGACCAAAGTAGTTTGAGAGTGTGTTTGTATCATCAGTTCCGAGGATGGATGTTCCGTATTTGGCTCTGCTCTCGCTGCCGCGGCCCCGCGTATCCAGAAGCGTGGTTGGAATCGATCTTCGCCCTTCTAAGGAACGGTATGTAGTGATCTGCCCTTAGCACTAACTTATCACGAACTTTCGCTCTAATGCACCTTGTCTATGGGTGTGCTGGAGAAGAAACATCCCTTGAGAATTTTAATGCTTTTAAATGCTAAATTGTTTGTGATAGTAGGGGATCGAGAAAAAGCAGAGGCAGCAGGCGATCTGGCAGATCTTGAATTATCTGTAACACCATGGAAGTTGTCGGGGGCTGGATAATCAACGGAAAGACTCAGAGCACCATCGTCTTCCTTGAGGGACGTATTACTATTGGTGGAGCTACAGGGGGTGACCACCACCTTCTTAGTGACGCTGATTGATAATGACGAAAGAGGAAGAGAATAAATTGCAGGCATTTAAGATATGGGAATGAAAGGGAATGAAGAAAAGGCGATGGGCGGAAACAAAGACGAACAAAAAAGCACCGCACTACCGTCTACTGCTGATTTTAGTATTCTTTAGTATAGGTACACATTTTGGTAGTAAGCCAAGAATGCGTTTTTTCTAGCTGTCTAGGCATTATATCCTAGCTGTCTTTTGGATCAGAAAAATTACACATCCTGTGGCTGGCAAAGATGCGTCGGGTTTTGGGGATATAAACCTAATGTTGAAGTCCTCACACAATTTAAAACTTCTACAGATAAATGGCTTGAAAAATTGTCTCCGACCAACACTAAAGGGCCAGGAAGGTGTTTCATTAGATCTAAACATAGAGTGACAAACCAATCCTAAAAAATTGCCATGTCAAACCATCCAGATGTGTTTCTGCTGCAGCGAGCATCAGAAAGCACTTCAATCCATGTATGATAGAGATTTTCAGCATTTTATGCATTGCATTGGGGCAAAAATACTCCACTTTCAGAAGCAGCCATCATGATTGACGTTCTTACTTTGGATGTATCTTTCACAACTTCTGGGACACGTGCTCCCAGTTTGACGACGACTTTGGTTTTTCCTTGATCGGTGACAAAATTAGTTTTGTTGTAATTAAAAGTGAAATTTTCAGGGGGACCCCATCTAAATACTTCTCCAAGTGATTGAACAAGATCTTGCACTAGACTTCCAGGCTGCTCGAACCCTTTTCACATTTTCCCCAAACCTTAGTTTCAGTGTTTTGTTTTTGCTGATGAATACCCGAACCTCGACAATTATTATAAAAGCTTGTGGCAGTTACTTTTTACTGTTAAAATGAGTTGTAGTAGAAGTAGGGTTAAAGGTGCGTCGATAACATATGTCATTTTGAACCGCGGTTCCAATCAGTTTATACTAAAACTAGGATATCACGAACACTTTGGAAAACCCCACTCGGCACACCTTAGGAGTCCTTCCAAAGGTTTTACCTCTTCTTCATGATGGAGCATTGTTTGGCCTCCGACTTGCTGAAAGTTTATCTTGCGGAGTACTCCTCGGGACCTGGTACTACTTTGCTGCCCTTCACATTGTCATTTCCCCACTGTTGACTTTATCAAATGCTTTTTAAAAGCAATGGGACGTTTACAATTTTTTATTACCGAATCTGATAGAGTTTGTAAAATAAAAAGACCCATATTTTTTCGTTTTTCGATCCGTCTCCTAGTTTTCGAGTTATAAGCGACGAAAAACTGATGTTCTTAGCCCTTTCGCTGGAATGGGCTGATACTTCTTACGTCATCCCTTCGTCCTATCGCAACTGAGACTTCACCCCTCCTTCGCCCAATCAAAATCTGCTTCGCTAGGAGCTGTGTAGGCAGACCTCAACTCCCCAACTCCACCCTCACTCCACTATGGTGGATGGGGAGGTGGATGACGTAGAAGGTCTCAGCGCAGCTCATTCGATGGGCGTCACCTTTTGAGTTTTTTTTAAATTTTCAATTTATAAGTGAATGGCTACGGTTAGAAAATTGATTTGTTCAATAAAATTCATTTTTTGTTTCCATCTAACGATTTCGTGAATAAAATAGCAATTTCGGTTCCGAGTGAACGCCCCCGTTTTCATCGTACCTAAATTTCAGTTTTTTTGTTTCCTAGATAGCAATATTATCCTGATATTTGGTAAAAATGTACTAACCTTTTTTATATTCTGGTTATGAACGAACTAACGAAATGACAAGACCATTTTTATCTTACCTGACTTTAGCAGAGACGATATCCGACTGAGGTTTTGCAGACTTGTCTCGAGAATACACGAATTTCAACTGAGTCCGATTGTACTGTAAGCGTAGCGAGAGGCAAGGCCGGTCTGCTGGTGAAATACCCAGATGATGCTATGAAGGGCAGGAATAAATAGCCGCCTCATGATATTAAAATGTCCTAAAAAACTTTTAATTTTTGGAAGAGTGTCTGACTTCACCCCATTCGGCCCAAGTCACCCCATTTTACGGTACTTGGTAAGGTGGGTGTGGAGAGGAAACTTCTGAAGGAGATAGGGTGGCAGAGTAGGTGGCTGTAACAGGTAATGCGGAGCCAAGGGATGCTGAAGGCTGTGATATCTACATCTACATATTGCCCTGCGAGCCACCTCTAGGGTGTTTGGCAGGGGGTGACAAGTCACCAAAATGCAGCATGCAAGCGGACCGCCACATGCACACCGCACGGTCATGAATATAAATATGAATATATATATATATATATGGGAGGGTGCTGGAAATTTGAGGCCGGGGAAGAAGGAGAATAGTTTAGTTTAGAGGGAATGAAGAGAAATAGGATTTATGCGGAGCTGAATAAAGAAATTGTGTTAGGAGATGCGGGCCTGCGTCTGTAAAAGTCTAGGAGATTTTTTCTCTCTTCCATCTAAGCCTACATTATCCGGTAGGTCAGCCTAGTAAAAGTAATAAACACTCGTGTGTTATATATATTTAAGCCACCAATCTCAATGGTTTTTTAATTTTCACTAAATCCATATGGCACTTCTGGGAGTGAATTATCTATGATTAGTTATGTTTTTACATGGTTTTATTTTAATCCTTGGGATTCGGTGAGGGCGAAAAGCCGAATTAGAAAGTGTGACAAGTCAACATAGAAAACTTGAAATAACTGTAAAAACCAAACCAATACTGGCGTACATATGGCGACAAGACTACGTATATGTGCTAAGCAAAATTCGGGTTGAGGCTGTTTTTCACTTCGAAATAAAAAGAACTTTTATTTTAGAATCTCCGTGGTTTTTCATCGGAAGAAAACTTTCCGAGTGTAATCATTATCCATAAAATACGTTCTTGCATTGTCAGAATAAACCCCACAAAATGATTGGATTTTCCATTTACACATCTAGTTGATTCCATTCTGAATTCCTGCTGGCATACCAATCGATTCTTAATGAACATACAATGAATTATACACTGCGATGTTGTCAGCCGGGCATTTCGATCTCTAAATGTTGCACCAAAGCAATAAAAAATGGATTAATCAGTTCACGTAATAACTTCTCCCAGTTTCCGCACTAATTTCACAAAGTATTTCCACGAGAGAGCGTTTGTCATTGTTTGTGATTTTCATGTGAAATTCAAGACCAAAACGTCCTATTTCACATATTATATTTTACGAGGATTTTTCTTCTATAAATGTTTTTATTGGTATGCAATCTCACGATATCCGTTGCATATAAAATTAAGAAACGTCTTGTTGCGAACGAACTCCACTTGCATTGTTACAAGTGGAGTTAACTACGGTATTGTAATTTTTCCGTAACTATCAGTTGGTTAGGAATGGATAAAATTGTTAATACAAATTATTGTAAGAAAGACAACCTTCCCGCCCATGAGCCTATAATTTTTGATACGGCAGTAAATGTCTGTAGGTCAATATGAAATATAGGTACATATAAAAGTCTCAAGCAAATATATTTAAGAATTTTAAGACAATGGATATTTAAATTGAAGTATGATTCAAAATTCCACTTCAAAACTTGCCTTCATTTAAATTTTAAGAATTTATGACGGGTTTGCACAAATAGGGTGTCCATTCTCGGGACAACGAAGAGATAACCCTACAGGAATTGTTATGAACCATCAACTGCAGAAAATAATCTTTTCACTGATTCCGAATGGAAAATAACTTTCCCGAGAAAATTGATATATTTTAGCATGAAATGGAACGCGGAGTAAACGAATTATACCTACCTAATCTATATTTTAGCATACCATATATAGTACCGTGGGCGAATTAGCGTTTAGGTATTATAAATTCCCCAGACATGGAATTTTCTCATTTGTTAGCTTGTGTAAGTGGATTTCAAGTTACTGCAGTTATTTTGGCTAAATGTGGGCCATCCCTGTGTAGACGTCCATTCAGTATAATATTGATCGCTATAGCGATCAATATTTTCATACAATATCCAGAGGGGCAGGGCTTTTGAGCCGATCGGTCTTGGGGAGTGGCTCCTGCTCCGGTTTATATTATTATTATTATTATTATTATATCTCTGCTTCGGTCAAACTTCCTGGTTTCTATTGATGATTATTATTTTAATACTCAAAGTGCATAAAATACTCAGATGAAAAAAGGAGTTTTTGGAATTAGAAGCAGGGAAACAGTCTTAAATGTTATTTGTTTCATATTTCATAAGTTTTCTATTCGGCTATGCCACAAAAATAATACATGCCTATGAAGGCAATAAGCGCAAAGTTACAAATAACATTATCACTAGAAAAAATACTTCGTAAATTTCCACAGTAGATTTATTTAAACCGACCTATGTTTCCACAAGGACAATTGCCCGATCTCGCTGATCTTATACACACGTACTTTTTGGATCTTTCCTGCACCGTCTGACAGAAGCCAACTGCAGTGGCTCCGTGCTTGTGGGACCTGCTTACGGAATGGGACATAGCCACTTTTAATTTTTCAATGAGAAACGTAATGTAGAAGCATACTGCATACTACTCTATCTTTCACAAAAGTAAGATTTGCTGTAAAAAGGAAAGTCTTCGATAATAAACTTCATGATGACAAAAAAGGAATTTATCGTGAAGATAATTTTAAAATAATTTCTTTTATCCACGAATTGACCAAGCTGTTACATCATTCAAAGAAAGGTTGGAGCAGTTTCAGAGTTACTGTGATATTTTTGGATTTTTGTTTTAAATAAAAAATTGAAATCTTGAAATTACAATGAATTGTTGAATAAATGCAAAATCTTTGAGAAAATGTTAACCTTTAGGGATTCCAGAGACATTGACAAAAAGGATTTATGTGAGGAGTTAAAAATATTAAAATAAATTGTGTTAGAGAAGCTATCTGCCAGAAGAAAAATCTATCAGAGAAGCTTTCTCACATGCCTTAAAAAATGAATATTTACGTAATATTTCCATAGCCTTGCGGATCATATTTACGATCCCCAGTAGTGCTGCAAGTGCTGAAAGAATCCTTGACAATTTTGAGTTCTACAATGTCCCAAGACCGCCTGACAGATTTTGCAATCATCTCTATACATAAAAAGTTAGTTGATAATTGAGAATTAAATGACATAAGACAGCAATTAGATTCAATGAACGCCAGAACAGTAGATTTTTCATACTGTGTACCATATGTACATCTTTGTAATTTTGTACGTGAAATTTCATAAATGTTATCTTGCGATATAGAGTTTGTTTTACCATTACTTTTGAATGTTAACATTTTGCCTTGGTCATGAAAATGTAGGCACCCAATAAATTTCATCAAAATAAAACCATTATCTTTTCAGTAGGCTCACCTCATTAAACAAGGGAAGTACTAACGTAAATATAACGAAATCATTCGCCAGTTTGTCAAATATTCTTCTTTCCTAGAAATATTTTTGAATGATGGAACTATATCAATGGTTCCCAATTAAGGGAATGCGAAGTTAGGATGCCCCCGACTTTCGTTTTCACAGGGCCTCTCAATCACTAAGGACAGCCCTGTTTGTGTATATTTGGCTATATTACCCAGATTAGATGATTCTCGCATATAAAACATATCTTATACGTTTAAGCTAGTCGTATTTTATAAACGCTAATCTATCAAAATAATTTCAAGGTTTTTAAATAATAAAATATAATAATTTGCACTGAGCGTGTTTAATAACTGGTTTTCATTATCATTAGAACTCCACTGCACGTTTCATGTGAAATATTTTCCTTTATATCATTATGGTACTAAATAATGCATGAGAAATACTCAAGGGATGTGTAAAATAAGAAGCACCCAATGATGTGTATAAAACCCAAAAAATATACAATGTTGAATGAATTTATTCTACAACCAAAAGTTCGAGTAATAAATTTTATTCATTGATATTAAAATTTCTAACATATTTGAGTCACCAAAAAATAAAAGTTGCCAAAAATTAAACCGTTCAACAGAAAATTATGTTAATAGCAGCATTTGCCTGCAAAATTGCAAATAAATAAATACAATTGTGTTAAATATCGGAATAAGAAGGCTACGTTATATATATATTTGATCTATTACTACTTTTTTCCAAATATAATCACAATACGATCACCAAGTGAGGCGATGCTAAGTAAATTTAATACGCTCTATTTAAACATCGCGGTCATATATACATTGGGTAAATAATTTCGTTCCACCAATGAAAAGTTAAGTTTACAGGGCATGTGATTGAACGAACGGCGACCAGCTACTGCAGCCAACATTAGAAATTTCAACCCATTACTGCCGAATCGGGGCCTTCGAGTGCACTGTCGGTGGATGAATCCGTATTCGGGCAAGTTTGCTAGACTGTAATGAAATCCATCGTTGACCATTTTCACTCGTAAGCTAACAGATTGGAGGTTGATAATTATAATTATTTCGTGAAGTCTGGTGTGATTTGATATGTAGCAATGGCGATCACTAGGTTACCATCTCTTTTATTATAAGGTTAATACACTACAAACAATAGTAAGTATTATTTTTGTAATAATTGCATGCATTAGTTGTCTTTGTTTACTATGATCAGACATTCAGTTGGAAATGAGAATTTTTTACACTGTCAGTGTAGCGCTGACCCTCGAGCTATATGAGATGTAACGTAACCTATGGTTGCATTTTCTTCTCTTTATTATTCAATACTGTGCCTTGCAGGACCAGCGTCACTTATTCCAACTTAGCTAACCACCATGTCAATAAGAGGGCGGAAGTTTGGAAATGTGACTTTGGACGTGGTTAAAAAAAGTTGTTTCGAAACTTTTGATGTTATAGCTTGTGTGAGAACATGCCTTTTATTGGCAGCTGTGATAATAACTTTGGTCCTAGTCATTTTAAAGATAGTGAAATATCACCTTCAGCGATATCCACAAGTTCATCACTACGCTATATTTTATGTGTCGGCGGTAGAATGCATTGTTTGGTGAGTGTAAACATTTATTTTAAAAGAAATTCAAATAATTTTGTGGTAGGCATTATGCTGTGTCATGACTTTTAGTTGAATGTATTCCAATTTGTAGTTTGTAAGGCGGAGTATAAGCGATTTTTCTTTAAATTTTCAGTGGAACAACTTTTATGATTGGTAGCAAATACCCACAGTTGGAGTTCACGGCGACGTATCTCCGGCTTCTTCAACTAATAGTAATATGCCATTTTCATTGGTCATTATCAGCTCGTCTCTTTCATCGAGAGATGCTTGTACAGCATGTTATTAATCCGGTACTTTGCCTATATATTCTTTATTGTACCACCGTTGCCCTCATGGGAATGGTAGATGTCTCAGGAAGTTGGACTGAATGTTTACGTAAGTGCTGTAGAAATTGTTGTTTGTGTAAGATACCTTTTTGGATATACATAGAAACTTTTTGCCTCATCATGATTATTGGTGCTATTTTTTCGTTAAAATTACTTTTTGAGATTGATTAGATTGTAAAAACATTTACTTGTTTCAGGCCCCTATTGGCTGATGCTGTCTTCAGCAGATTTCCTTGTTGTCCAGCTTTTCATGATAGCTGGAATCTATATTACTAAGAGACTCAAGTCTGTTTCGCCAATTGAGAATGTGAAGATGACTGCTCACAAGAGAGATTTTTGGATTATTGTAGCTGCTTATGAACTCTCGGCTATAGTAGCAGTCGTTTATGATGCCGTGATGAAAATAGGTGAGGTATTTTTGCATTGATGTACACCTGTAGTCAGGGCCGGATTTAAGAGTATGCCGCCTATAGGCTGAAGTCCGCCCCCTATGCCGCCCCCTCTATCTCAATCAGTGTATAAAAATGTACAAATCTAGGAAATATCAGAAAAATTTCAACTTTATTACTGCTATCAATATGTATGGCTGTAAGGTGTATGGAACTTCATAGTTAAATAAAAATGTGACACGGGCCTGAAACAAAGGAAAAAGAAATATTACATGTCAAGCCATACTTACATACATACAGCCATACATATTGATAGCAGTAATAAAGTTGAAATTTTTCTGATATTTCCTAGATTTGTACATTTTTATACACTGATTGAGAACAGGCTTTCTGGAGAAACTGGTGGCTTTCTCGTCCTGGGAAGTACCCGGTGGATCTTTTCCCTTAGGCAAAGTTGAGGGCATGTTGCTGCCCAGATGTTTATCGTTGAGGCATTTAGGTCTTCAATGCTCTATGAAAAATTTTGGATGATTGGCAACCATCCAAAAAACAAAAACTGTTGACCAGCTTTAGCAGAATAAAGTCCAAAAAACTTTAAAATTTATCACAGAAATTCCTCATCGAATAAAATTAACAATCGTGAAATAATGAAGCAATCAGACCTGCCAGGCGACCAATATGGGCATAGTACTGCCTCTCCTCATCAGCTAGATCAAACTCTTGGATTTTAATGGAATACAGCTCTTGGATGCTATAGTCGTTACTGCCCTCAGATTTGAAAATCTTATTTCCGCACGTTTTTTTTTTTTGATGGGGACATCTCTGATAATGTGGTCTTATTTACTGGACCAAAAAAAAATGGTGTATAAATGAGGTCATCATATATAAGAGGGTCCTATATCTGAGGTTCTACTGTATTTATCTATGGTTTGCCTGCCAAAAAATGGAGAAGTTTTTGGTACCGGTGTATGACTGCGGAGCGACCACAAATACTTACCTTGGATGCTGATGATGCAAGTGCGAGATTAGGAGAATTTGTTGTGCCTGCTACTCAGGGAGAAAAGCGACGCAGGACAGCATCTGAAATGGATGATGCAAGGAACCAAATAAAACAAACATTTGCCACACTCACCAATGTGCTCAGCAAAAAATATACGCTATTCAGCAACGATATTCATGGGTTTCTTTTGGAAAAAACACCTAGCAGTGCCATGATATCTCCTTTCAGCTCCTATTCTTCTTCTCCTACACCCTCTGTTATCAACCGACTTGCCTCAGTTTCCATTAATTCCCTGAATGAGCCATCTTCTACCACTTCATATACCCTGTCATCACAGACTCCATTCCAAGTTAATATCTCTAATCGACCATCTTCCCCAACAGAATTACAGCTACAAACCAAGTTATCCCCATCGCTCACTGACATCTCATTGCATGAAGCCACAGGATACTTAAACTTGTCATTCTCACAAATTACAACACCACATGTTCGGCAAAACATTCTGTAGACAGCGAGGAGAAGTACTGAACATGATGAAGAATACGATGGGTAATAACATATTTTTGTACAAAAAAATTTAAATTAAAAAAATTAGAATTCTATGAACAAAATATTAAACATTTTATATTTACACTGTACCGAATAATATGAAAAATGCCTTGAATAAAGTTCTTAGTTTATAAGGAACTGCTTGCATACCTTAATTTCTTCATTCAAAATTATATCAATTGCTTGACACACCTCTGGGACAATCTTAGATATTATTGAACTTGAAACTTGAACAAAAAATTAAGACTTCTGTAGCTATCGCCAGCAGCTTAAAATCTCATAGCGGACTTTGGCTGGTACCTAACAGTATTTTTCATGTATTTTTTTTTCTATCATTGGTTTTATTTTGCTCAGTGTGTAATTGAAATCAGTTGGTGACATTCTACAAAAGTTTGAGAATTCTCCATTCTTAACAGAGCATCGTCTTTTTTCAAATTTTTCACAAATAATTTCAAGGAAGTTGTCAACACGTAGCAAGTACTGGGTGGATGCCACCCCACAACTTTCGCATCGACTTACTTAGTGAACTGAACACTCGGCGAGTGTGTAAACGGTCATTCCCGTTGTGGGGACGAACGCACGAATGCCACTCGTGAATGTCGGCGAGTGATGAGGCAAAACACGAGCACGAATGTGTAAATGTACTCTATGAAGTGTGTTTCCTGGGAAAAGAATGAGAAGACCTATCAGCTCTTATGTTTTTTTTGAACAGAGACCTTGCATGCTAACACCATTTGCACTGTTTATTATTTTTCAGGCTTCTGTAGTTTGATCTGAGGTTATCTTGGCTCATGTATTGTTAAATGATCATTTGGCATGATTTATCAATTTTATAAGGTATTTCTTGAGGTCTTAGTAATTTGTAACCTTTCATCACTATGGTGCACACTACGTATTATCTTGGAACAGGTATTGGACATTGATATGATGGCCTTAATGCTGACTTTCCTCATAAAAAATCTCTAGCTCTATTCCTCTCATTTCTTTGTTAGATTTGCAGAGGCTCATAATCTGCCACCAAATTGTATCCATTTTATGGCATTTATGAACTGGGACATCAGGAAATTCTGTATGATGTGGTAAACTGAAGGAAATTTGCTTTTGTTTCCATTGAAGAATATCTAGGATGATGTTGGGCAATTAGTGATGGAATAGACTCCCCATTGCAACCTCCCTTACCTGTGATTCTGATGGCTGATAGTCACAGTTAATTGAAATAAATATCAACTCACCTGCACATCTGTTAGCAATACTTAGTGCATTATCATAGGTTTTCCTCCAAGTGGGAATGTTAAGAATTTAACTTTTACTTACCTGCCTTCAGTCATGGGCCTGCCTTGCATTCTCAGTATTATGATGTGGAGCAAACTATGGGGTTTCCTGGCGGCTAAGGGGTAATTGCTTCAGCAATCATAAATTCTTTGAATGATTACAATGATGTAAGTTTTTGAAAACCTTGTTCAAACTTTGGAGAATCAGTATACACTTAAAAAAGTTTGGTGACAGTTTTATAAAATATTTTAATTATATTATTTGCAATACAACTGGGAAAAAGGTCCTTTTGCATTAATAATTTTTTACTTGTGCCATTGACAAAGCACTTTTTCTTCACACCTAGCAGTGATTTTCTGTTGGGTGTGTGCAGTTCACATTGGACCAAGCATGACCATTCAAACAGATGCTTTCTTTGAGTCCCCTTAAGGGCCATACTTTCATTCTGCCTTGCCGAGGTCTTTTACTGACCTCCATCCCAAATGAAAGGATTGTGAGGTTTTTTGACTTAGCAGGAATCTTGCAATAGTATCAGAACTCAGAGATGATTGAATTTTGAGGCTACTGGGACTAGCCATGGAAAATATTACCATAGGCGTGCGCAAACCTCTTTATTAGGTGGTGCCTGGAATTGTTTTGATTATAAAAACTAGCAGTTAAAAATGGTATTAAAGAAATTTGGAACATTTTTGCAAATATGAATAATAAAAGTTGAACAAAAAACAGGGTAATTAAAAATAAAAATTTGTTTATGTATGTGTGTTTCACAAATAAATATAATGTCTTGAAATTTTTGTAAGTATGAAACAAAATGCACTATCAACCTTTACCTAATTGCAATAAAGTCAAACTTAATAAACCTACTTCAATAACTTGCTTTAGCGTAACATTACATATACTCTCACCAGGAATGAGAACTTGAAACTCTTCAATCATGTCCATATAGTTAACATTTTTTGCAGTTTCTTGCTCTACGAATGGTAAAATTAGGCACTCCAGGTGATCTTGAGGCATTGTTGTTCTTAGTTTACTGTTGACAATTGATAGTTTGGAAAAATGCCCTTTACAACTGGAACTGGTTACAGGTATTACTGAGAACATTTTTAAGGCACATTAGAACTCACTGAACAATTTTGATCTGTTGTCAAGCAGTAACCACTCCAACCACTTATTGGAAGCGATTCTTGTAGCGCTTTAAAATAAAATCGAGAAATAAACTTATTCTGCTTCGTTATTGTATAGCCTATGTAAATATATATAGCCTATTAAATAATTAACTCTTAACATGCCACCGCAAAGGCACTCCTCGGTTGTTTACTTCTGTGCACTCTTGGTACAGGGTACGGAATGTAAAACTTTATTTGCAGTGCCATTCAGCCAGCTATAGTGAATTTTAAACACTGTTTGTCAATAAGACAAGTCAGAAGTATTTGATTTATTTACCATTTTATGGTTCATCTAATTCTGTTGCAAAATTATAAACATTCAAACTATGATTTTCATGAATTTCCAGGTTATTTAATTAATTATTTCTCGCCATTTGGTGGTGCCAGTGCACCACCCGTGCGCACGCCTATGGATATTACTCTTATGGAGTCACCCGCAAGTGCACATAAATGCAAAAGTCCACAGAGGATAAATCATTTGCCTTGACCGGGACTTGAAGCCTATTCCTTCAATATCACGCCTAAGTGCTTTGGCCAGATAAGCTACTGAGGTGTCCTTCTCTTCTGAAGGGGAGAAAGATGCCGTGGTAGCCTAACTGGCCTTTAAGATGCCTTTTGAGAGCATGGGTCATATGGTATGTTGCTACAAATTTGAAAGAGTCTCCATAAACGGTTTACCATAGAGCCATCTTTATGGAAAGAACTTACTATTCTGTTGGCAATAGTCTCTTAAGAAACATAGGCACATGGAATCTGTTTCTTTTAAGTTGTGAGAATGCATCCATCAAGCTGGCCACCATTTTGTAGGCAGCATTCTTCTTTTGCGTTTTTGACGTGAAGTTAAAAAGTACAAACTTATCGGAAAATTTATTACAAATGTATCAGTCTCCTTGAATATCAGTTGTCCTTTGGCTCCTTACCTATGCCAAGTAGACAATTTATCACATTCTTTGTTTTAATTTAGTCCGTAGCAGAACAGTATTATTATACATATATGTATTATGTATTCTCATGAGTTCTTCTTTATTTTTCAGTCGGAACTGAGGAGACTGGATGTAGTGCAGTTTTTGCTCATGCACAATTCTTCTACTCATCAGTGTTTACAGTTTTTGTCCTGATAAAGTTCCTTGTTCCCACTTGGACTATTTTGTGGATTTTCCGTCCGATGGAAGAAGGATGTCCTCACAATACAGAAAATGCTTTATCCTCTCCATCATATGATGCTGTAAGTGCTCATTATCTCTTTCTTTTAATCTGATTCAGCTAAGGATGGTTGAAAAAGGAGATCTTGAAATTTTTTGTGTTGTTCATGTCCTCTACACGACATATTGTAGTGTAGACTTCTATTTCATATGATGATTATAAGTTCTTGAATTGAACCCGAAACAGAATTGGCTGGCCAGATTTCATCATTGTGAAGAAATGGCAGTCCTGGAAAAAGGTTTGACTCTACAGTTGAGTAAACCTACTGTGTATCTCAGTTTTCAGTGGTAGGTCCTAATACAAAGTTTAGAACGTAAATGTAATTATTTTTCTGTGAATATCCTCTACGGCTTATCAGTAATAGAGATACATATGGCTTTATGCAGCCGATACACAGTTAATATTAACCCTGAAAAAGTTGCCTTGTTTACTGACTGTACTATAAATTGTAGGTAGGTTTTCATTGTATATGACTCAAATATATACGGTGCTCTTCTGATTATCTGGCAAACATCTGGTTTCATTGTTGGCCATGGTGTCGACGGGGTTAAGTCCTCGGCTGCTTAACTGAGGGTTGCGGGTTTGATTGGTGCCTGAGTGGATTTTTCATCACTCAGGACATGGGTGTTTGTGTTCGTCCATTGGTACATGTTAAAAACACCCGTTGTTAAAGGCCGTATGTGCTATTTTTCAGGGATGTGAAAATAAATAAACTATGTGTCTTGCTTTGAGCAATATTAGGACTTCATAGGACTCTCTTCCATATAACTGGAGGCTCATTACTCATTTGACGAACGTACACAGCCAAACCCTGGGAGTTGAAAGTCCTACCCAGGGGGGATTCGTACCCACGACCCTTGGGTTGACAGGAAAGGACTTAACCCCACCGCCACCGGGACCGGTGTTATGGTTGGAGACTGGAGAAAATTTGCAGTTTTCGTGGCCAATTCCAGCTCTCATTGGATGAGTGGCTAGGCTGCTTGTCTCCCACAGAGTAGATGGAGTGACCCCCAGATGATGGCCTCCTGCATAAGTGCTGCTAGTGCATCTCCCTGTGCCACAATGGCCTAGATGCACTTGATGCCTTTCAGCGGCAAGCCTATAACTCCACAACAGAAATTATGATTACATATTATATTCAAGTGGTCCAATGAAAAAAAGTAAAACATACATACATCACCATTGCTGGTTTTGCCTTAAAATGTGGACAAATTTTGCCTCTCCTTGCTGTTTTTCTGAAGATCAAATCTGATAGCAATAAATATCTCCTTGTTTTTTAGTTGGGAAAACTATTCTGAACACAACACCTTGGATGAATTCATTCAACATTTTTCCATTCCCTTACTTCCTGGTTACTGAGCTATAATTCTGATTCCCTTGCTCCTCAGCAGGCTTGTCCATCTCCAGGGAATCAGCCTCCAATTAAAGGGTGCCATGCCTATCGTCGCATGGCAGTGCCTGACAGTGCAGGGTCCTCTGATGTGATAGCAGATTCGGGAATGGGTGATCATGTTCACCAGCAGACTGTTTACCACAATCCTCCTCTAATGTCTGATGTCGGGGATATCCCTGCCCCTGGGAGCAAACTTGCGCGGGGTTTGTCTACTATTTGTGAAGAATCATCACCGTCCATGGCAGAAGGACATCCGAGACCTGGAGAGAAGATAATGCTCATCTCAAATGGGACAGAAGTGACATGGCAAAATGAACCAGACAAGTGCTGACAGAGACCTCATGAAGTGGAAATCATTTAATAAAGACAGTACCATTTCTATCCAAATGAAATCTTGGAGCTGAAGGATATATGTATACTGCCATGTTTTTGACATGTGATTTTTTAGGAAGTGTACGGCAAATGTAATGAAAATTGCAGTGGCAATTTTGGACAATAGCATTGAGATAGGTGAATCCCAGTTTTTAAAATTTTCAATTTGGTACTGAATAAAATTAAGGCATTAATTGTAATCTCATTAAATAATCAGTGATTATTATGTACTGAAATGTATGTGTTGAATGTATTCAAATTTCTGGAATTGTGTGAGTCATAATGGAAATTGGTTTTTAAGATGAATGCAGCCACTGCTTGACAGAGTCTTTCAAAAATTTTGTACTTGTGAGACCTATCATTTGTGGAACAATGTTATCTTGTGGTGAGAGAGTGTTTTTCAGAATGATTGAGTTGTGTGAACTTTATTTTGACTTATAGAATGACTATTTTAACTGTTTGTATTAATTTTGGAGTTGTTGAATGTATACTCCCAAGTTATATTTAACTCCCTGTAACCACCTCAAGAAAAAATGTGGATGATTGTACAATGGAAGGAGAGTATCTGATGTACTAACCAACAAATGAAGCATTTCTTCAGACTATGTGGTAATTTATGCATGTGATTGGCTGATAGTGTTCAATTCACTCCTGAATCTATTTTTCCTGTTTTGATCTTTGTGTGCATGTTATTTTCTTGTTGCCAAATTTGTTAATGTATAATTTCCTTTTTATTGATTCCACTGTGTGGATTAAGAATACTCATTTATCTTTTTCAACGAGGGCAGTCTCAAAATGAATTTGGAAGATTACAGTAATTTTATATAAGGTGAATGAGACAGCTTCAAATTCATGGTTATGTTGTTATTTTCCTTACATGATGGTGGCTTTAATGTTTATGAAGTGGTGCAATATTAAAGTGCATTTATCTTAAAAATTATCTATGGATCAATGCTTCTTTTTAAAAACAAGATCAATTGCTGTCATTATTTTACAGGTCCTTTTGATATGTTGCAAGATTATCTTGTTTGATTTGGGTTCTGTGCATCTTCTCAATATTAGTTCAAATTTAGTTGATGTCCCAGAAAATCGTTGTCTTAATTCAACCTTCTGCACATTGGATTTTGGGAATCCAAAGGTAGTAGAGGGGGAACTTTTGCATTTCTTCTGTGGTGGGGTGAAAAGTTAGTGAATTTACTCTTCCAGTGAAATTAATTGGAGGTGATTAGTTGTCGCTGATGCTAATATGCAATTTTTATTCAGGTTCGAATGAAAAGCTTCCTTTAGAAAGAACTTATCATGCAAGATTTTCTCAGCTGCCTCAAGGAAGAGTAGTGTGTGCAGTGAACATTGGCAGTGGGAAAAGGTTTTCTTGGACTAGAAATCAAATCACAGATCTTTGGCTTCCTAGGGAAAGCTATGGGTGGCATAGTGGTGTGGCCAAATGAGGAACACATGCGGTACAAGTGCCCTCTTAGATGAACAATTGTTGTGTGTGGTAGTTGGTCACAATAGATCCTCCAAAAATTTCATAGGGTATTAATCTCAATGGCCTCGTGAATTGAACATGAGAAGTGCTTAATGTTTTTCCCTGGATAGAGTATTCATCTTTTCTGTTAAAATTTCATGATGACCTCTTCCTGATGTGCACCCATGAACTGCCTGTTGAAAAGGTTCTTTCCTGAAAATGTTTCTTTTGTTTCAACATGCAAGGTGATTGGCTGGTGCTCTCAGCCTGCAAGCTGTTGAGCACCCACTTCATCTTTAACTTTCCTAGTAGAGCATGTAGTTTCTCAGGCATACTTAATCTTTGGGGAGGCGAGGCTGTTCTAAGCCAATGGTCAATTATATTTTATCATGGCTAGCATGGTCTGATACCTGCTTGTCTTTGTATGCCAGAAGAAATTCTAGCAACATGGACAATGGTGGAATACAGATATGGCTTGAAGTGATCATTTTTGCCCATTCTTTATCTTAAATTTCTTTGAAGTGTAGGACTTGAAGTTGCTAATCCATGTTCAGTGAGTTCTGACCATGATAAAAGATATTTTACCATTGGCTTAGGACAGCCTCACCTGAGAACTGCTATTATTTATTTCTTCTCTTTACATATGAGGCATCCTCACACAAGTTTCATCGGGATGAGGTTCTAATTTAGCCTTGTTTGTGTTTTAATTCCCAATTAATATTGTTCTAATTAATCATATACTTTTGGATGAAGTCAACCTTCTGCACTGAAATAGGCTGAAGACTCGTGAATGATTTATCTTCATGGTAGATTGGTGGTGTTCATACCTTTTTGCTACTCCCTGTCCTTGACTACTACATTGAAAGCATGTATGCTTAAAACTAAAAGACGAAAGCTACAGGCTTTTATTTTTATGGAAACCTTATATCAACTATCCTAACATTAAATAGTAAAATGACAGCCCTATACATATTATAATTAAAATTTTTCTGTTAGTGCTTAGCAAGTTGAATCTAAAATTCATCTTTTTGCATTATGTCACATCCTGAGTTGGGAAGTTTTAGTGGACACTTTGTTTTCATGGGGTGAGAAGTTGGTCATTAAAAAAGATCATCCTCAGGCAGGTTGGAGAGCATTCTCAAGTAAAAATTTCTCCCTTGAAACAGGGCTGAAATTCCCTTGAATCACAGCCTTGCTTCTCCGCTGAAACTACCTTGATTGAAACAAAACCAAGGGAGTTAGGAAGTGGGGTGGCAGCAGGTAAATATGCTGTGCAATAAAATGCCTTGCAACTGCCCTGGCACAGAGGCCACAGACCCTTGTAATACTACGAATGTCAATACTACACGATGGCATGCTTAAATGTATTTAAATATCCTACGTTATACCTACCTCAGTATATTGGATCTATTTCGCATGTCCTACGGCTCGACCCGCATTTTCTCACACCCATCACAGAAACTTCAGCGTCAAGAAAGCCTTGTATATGTGGCCGCTTCCGAGGAGTAATGTGACTTCGATAACTAACTTTTAAATGGCAATTCCATGATAATCTGAGGAAATACCATTACATCACGATGACAGTAATATTGCATAAATTAATTGAAACCTATATTGCCACATAGTACGACCATTAATGACAAGATTTTTCCAATTCCCTCACATTTGTTCACATTCAAATCAAGACATAACCAAGGGTACGTGTATAAACCGAAGTACCAACTTGGGGGGGGGGGGGGGTCGCCTTAAAACCTAAGGCGGGTAATGAGGGAGAGAGGGAGGTTCTCTCAAAGTAACGTAGCTGTTACAATGCGCATGTTTACTTACTCGTCAACATCGCATTGACAATCCTACAGAGTTTAACGTGAGGAAGGGTGCACTGAGTGTTCCTTAAGCCCTGGTTACACGATACATTAACATATACAAGTTAATGTGTGAATGAATGAACGAGAAAATTCACCGTGTAAACACACTTAAATGTACGAATGCGTGAACAGAAAATAGAACCTGTTCTAATTTGGTTCATGCATTTGTATAAATTGCGCTCGTGCTTCAGTGACACTGGTAGATAACAGAATCAATGTTTTCTGCTCGTATGGTGTTTGTATACTTCTAAATTTTGGTTTGTTTGCGTTTGATTCAGCTATTAGTGCATATTTATTTTGACCTCTGCTCCATTAGGACTTTGCTCTACTCTTTGAACTTGGCACTGTTAGCACTTCCTGGAATACCTGTGCGCTACATTTATTGACCTCTCACTATCGTTGGACCTCTCCTGTTATAGACCATTGCCCCTCGCTTGGACTACCCTCCTACACATTCCGTCGGAATTAGTAGAATAAAGGTTCAAATGCATTAATTAGAAGAGCATTCCTTGTATTTCGCGTGCTTATCTATCTCTTTTCAGAGCTAAACGCTTTCTCAACAAGATCATGAATGCCTGGAGGGCTAGTCCAGTACTAGAACAGTGAATTACAAAATGCCTTGCTTGTGCAGTAAATATTTGAAAATCTCGCGTAAGTAAGTAGGAATTCTGTTAACGGGAGAGATAATTAAAGATTACCGTCGTGTACATGAGGTAACGATATATCCATTTAAGAGCAAGTTTTTACACTTGTTTCCATTACTACCACCGAATTCCTTTCCCAAACGTGCCGAGAATAACTTAATCTAGGTTTTTACGATCCATTATGTTATTACCCATGATAGTTTGAGTTTATTCATGAATTGCATTCAATACATATATATTCACAAGCGTTATTATCGATCCTGTATAAAAAGGTTTTTTTATCGCACTTTTTCTCAACAGGAAATACCTCACGTATCATACAGCTAACATTTAAATAAGATTTTGATCCAATGTATTCGTTCTACTACAATTATTTGATTTTTGAGGTAGCAAATATATCTCACCATATATGGCAATATGGCTATAGCTGCAATATAATTCCCGAAGCGCATAAAAAGGGACTTAACAAGCCCATTCGAGTATCTTTCATCTGAGGAACTACCACTCGGGATAACAAATGCGGAATTTGCGATAATTACCGCTGAAATCGGAATCTGAATTATTAAGTATATGTAATTATAATATGCTTTATAATAGGTAGTCTATAGGTAAGTTAACTTTATGAACGTTTGAATGTTGCGCTTAGTAAAGAGAAAAACAACAACAATCGCAAATGCGTACCCTGAAAATAGTTCGAATGCATCGGAATGCATGTGCGGTTTCATGTATTGTGTAACCACTGATTCATCCATGAACCTTACAATGCTGAGAACAATCCAAGAACCTTATAAGGTTCTTATAAGGTATTCGTTCACGCAAATTAACATGAAACCATTCACGCGAATGTACATGAACTCGTACGTGTTAATGTATCGTGTAACCAGGGCTTTACATCCCAAGCATCTACTTTAATTCAATGTAGATGAAGTCAATGTAACTGAACTGCTTCTACAATGTTGCAAGTCTTCATACCGTCAAATTACTAACATTTTAACATTCTCGCAGGTTAGGGTAGTTAGAGCGAAAAATCACTTCACCTAGAATTTGTCCTCATTTTAAAGAAAAAACTCATCTTTCCAATGATATAGAAATATAAACCCCTTGCCGAACTACTCTTCGAGCAATTTGCCTGAAAATGCAAGTTGTTATATATGGGATAGATTACGGCTTGGACGCCAAAATCGGGACGTTATGGTTTAATACGTGATTACCCTCAAGAATATAAATTCTATATTCATGATTACCCTACAGCTGTTATACCTACAAGTCTAATATTCAGCAATTAAATTTATAATAGAAAAAAGATGACTATCTTCTATTTTATGAGAACTAAGCTACAGCACTGAGGGTCGTATTTGGCCTTAGTTTAATTAACTTTATAATTATTTTGTAATATCCTGTGGTGTAGACTATCCACAACACTACATCCATGTTCATGTTTCACACAATCAGTGCCATCTTCACGCAAGTCAGGTAAATGGCCGCTGCATTTGGAGGTCGATTGAGGCAAATAACAACAAAATGTATTCATTCTTCCGTGATAAAATATAAGATACGAAAGCCAATAGGCTTTCATACATCTATATGTTTGAATGGTAATTACTATTGTAAGACTTAGGTGATTATAGTAGCGGTGTGGTGAATTTGTAAATATTAATTTTACGTTACAATGAACTGGAAGATAAACATTTTTTACGAACCGGTTTATGGACAACTGTGTGTAATTGTTCATTCATAAGAGTTAAAACACTCTTCTTTTTTATCTATAGTGGTTGGTACAGAAATCAAAATGCCATCCTTATCTCCTACCATGACGGAAGGGACCATAGTTAAATGGTTGAAAAAAGAAGGGGAAACATTTCAACCTGGTGATGTTTTGTGTGAAATTCAAACTGACAAAGCCGTTGTAGCATTTGAGATCGAAGAGGAAGGAACTTTAGCAAAAATATTGGTAATTATTAAAATATATGGGTTATGTTTACGATATCGTCATCGACCTCATTTTCTGTTACAGAGGTACTGCATTGCTGATTTTCCTGCTCTTTGCGCTGATGAAAGAGCGCCTTAAATGCTATTGAATCAGTCTATTGCTAAGGTTGTTTTTATTTGAATTTTAATTTCTTTTCTGTGACATTAATGAAGTTTTGCTTCTCGACATTAACTTTATTTTTATTCACTCTCGACCCGGGTACTGTCGTGATATTGAAGCATTTTCGAATCACTATTGTTTTTTTTAGGTTGGTGAAGATGCAACTAATGTAAAAGTTGGCACACTTATCGGGTTAATGGTTGCAGAAGGAGAAGATTGGAAGTCTGTAGAAATGCCAGCAGGAAGTGAAGAATCTGTAAAAGATGATGTGCTTCCAGTTCCAACAGAGAAGAGGTTACCAGGGGCTGGAGAATCTCATCATGTGGTTCAGTATGTTCTTTGCTTATACTTCTGTATTGATTTCTCCCAGGTAAAAATATTTGGCCTGTAACTAATCTGGAACTGGTCTGAAAGACTAAATTTTGGTCTGTAAGTGGTCTGTAACAGGACTGGACTGATCTGGATTTCAAAGAAGCGAAGGAAAATTGTCTGGATTCTGGCGTGTAACTGCACTGTAATATTCGATAGTGTGTAACTGATCTGGATTCTTGTCTGTAACTGTACTGCCCACATAAAATATTTCCTCCATGATGGGTAAGCTTACACTCCATGGAGTATAGGCGGACGGTAGTGGTACCCTTCTCTTACACTCCATGGAGTGTAGTCGGAGCATAATTTAGAACATTGGAGGGCAAGGGCTTCCCTCTGTGGAGCGTAGAGGAAGGGTAAGGCTACCCTCCACGGAGAGTAGTCATACCCTCCATGGAGTTTCGAGGAAGGGCAGAGCTACCCTCTGTGGAGGGTAGAGGAAGGGTAAGGCTACCCTCCACGGAGTGTAGTCATACCCTCCGTGGAGTTTAGAGGAAGGGTAAGGCTACCCTCCACAGAGGGTAGAGGAAGGAGAGGGGTACCCTTCCTTTTCAGTCCACGGAGTGTAGTTGGTGCATAATTTAGGACATTGGAGGGTAAGGTCTACCCTCCATGGAGTGTGTTGGAAAGCTAAGGCTACCCACTGCGGAGTGTAGCCATACCCTCCACGGCGTGTAAGGGAATGGTAGGGCTACCCTCCGTGAAGGGATAATTAATGAATAGAAGATAAGTTCTGGAATTGGTGCGTACAGTACATCATTCCATTTGTGTCCACTCCACCCGGAATCCTCGGTTGGGAGGAATTGGCGGATGCGGATAAACGGTCCGAGGCTATTGATGTACTGCACTGTCTCCCGTCCGCGTCCTTGCCTGATATATGAAAGAAACTTGTGAATGGAAAAATGCAAGGAATATCTATCAAAACTACTTTTAAATCAAATTTTTATTTCACATTTCGACTTTAAGGTGTATGTGGAGATAAGTGGAAAACAAATGGAACTTCATAGTTAAATAAAAATGTGACACGGGCCTGAAACAAAGGAAAAAGAAATATTACTTGTCAAGCCATACTTACATACATACAGCCATACATATTGATAGCAGTAATAAAGTTGAAATTTTTCTGATATTTCCTAGATTTGTACATTTTTATACACTGATTGAGAACAGGCTTTCTGGAGAAACTGGTGGCTTTCTCGTCCTGGGAAGTACCCGGTGGATCTTTTCCCTTAGGCAAAGTTGAGGGCATGTTGCTGCCCAGATGTTTATCGTTGAGGCATTTAGGTCTTCAATGCTCTATGAAAAATTTTGGATGATTGGCAACCATCCAAAAAACAAAAACTGTTGACCAGCTTTAGCAGAATAAAGTCCAAAAAACTTTAAAATTTATCACAGAAATTCCTCATCGAATAACATTAACAATCGTGAAATAACGAAGCAATCAGACCTGCCAGGCGACCAATATGGGCATAGTACTGCCTCTCCTCGTCATCCAGATCAAACTCTTGGATTTTAATAGAATACAGCTCTTGGATGCTATAGTCGTTACTGCCCTCAGATTTGAAAATCTTATTTCCGCACGTTTTTTTTTTTTTCTTGATGGGGACATCTCTGATAATGTGGCCTTGGCAAAACCTAACTTTTGCGAACCATTCCTTAGATTCCCTGCTACTGCCACCCGTTTCCATACCTTTGCATGTCTGGCCCTTCACTAAAAATGGATAACTCGGAACTTAAAACCAACCAATTGAGAAACATAGCAAGCCTGCAATGAACCATATCGAAGTACGACAAGAATCAAATTGAAACAAGATATTTTTAGTTGTGTACAATTTTCGTACATTAATTGTCTTTAAGGTTTTCTCGTACTGTAGAAAATTAGCATCCAGTTACCGTATATTTCGGCAGATAAGAGGATAGTTGAGTCATTAAAAAAGGCCCCCAAAATCCGGGGTCGTCCTATAGGACAGATACAAAAAAAAATAAGATTGAAGTTTATATAAATTAAAATCATTATAAAATGAAACAAAACACTCACTTCAAATCAATGTTTTTAAAATCCTGCATAATCCTTAAATTCATCATCTGAGGCAAGTAGCTCCTCAAGTACTTCCTCACTTTCGTTTTCGAGAAGCTCATCATATGGGTCCCATTCTGCACCTTGCGAGTCTATTTCCGCTTCGTCATCAGTATTCCCATAACAAATCATCCTCAGTACCATCCATAGCATTAGAAATCCCACACTATTTGAAGGATTTGATCACTGTTTCCACTTTCACTTTTTTCCATGACTTGATCACGAAATCACGCAGTACATCAAGTGATGCAGCCCACATAGCTCCACTTTTTGCATGCGACTTTTCGCCACTCATCATCCAGTTATGCCATTGTTCACGCATGTGATCTTTGAATGTTTTATTCAGAGAGACGTCTAAAGGTTGTGACATCGAAGTTTAACCACCCGATATTACAGCAATCTTAGTATTGTTCCGTGCTAGGCGATTTTTAGTGTTCTCAGTTACGTGACTGCAAAACATATCCCACACCAACAAACTGTGTTAATTTTGTAGAGCACCTGGTCGCCTCTGCCACACATTGTCCATCCACAATTTTACACCATTTTCGTCCATCCACCCCTTTTCATGAAAATGTACGAAAACGCCTGGTGGGAATTTTATTTTTGGAGTAGTTTTCCTCTTGAAAATGACCATGGGTTTTAACTTTGTTCCATCTGCCATGCATGTTAATATTACTGTAAACCTGGTCTATTCATGGCCTGTACTTCTGACATGAACAGTTTTTACTCCTTTTTTTCCACAGTTTTACTGTGTATCATGTCGAAGTTAACCAGAGTTTCATCCATATTTCCAATATTAGATAATGAAAAGTTATATTTATTCTCATAGCAATAACAAACTGGTGAAAACTCGTGACTTTATGTTCAAGATCTTGTGGTAATTTCTGCACAATATTTGTTTTCTGTCGAATTACCAGATTTTTTTCGGTTCGTGAAACCATTGCACCAACCTACTGTTGCTTTAAAGTCTTTGACTTGTTCTGGATTGTGCCGTGCCCACTTCAATGCATGAGCCCTAATCATATTTCTTGTAGCAATATAACAATTATGCCTCTGTTCTAGTATCCTTTCTGCCAATTCTCTAAATCTGGCCAGCAATCAATTCCTCTCCTCAAAGCACATTTTTTCATAGGCAGTGTGTTAATAGTATCTTCATTCCTCCTCCAATCCCTTACCATCTTCTCTGATATGTCAAAAGCCCTTGCTGCAGCACAGTTGTTTGATTCTTTAGCCTTTTTTATAACTTTCAACTTGAAGCTTGCTTCATATTTCCTTCGTTTCTTTGGTTCCATTTTTAGGCTCACACTTTACAAATTTTACACATTTGAACAAACAACACAATCAACAATGAAACTTAAGAGATTCGGCACGTGCTATGGGCAAAAACGTAACAATGCTGAAGGAGGCTTTTCCCACACATCACTCTATTTTGTTGCATGAAAAAATACAAATGCCGTTTCACCTACGTCACTGGCCACCGCAAGCCGTGGCCTAGCGATAGTGTGCTCGGCTACGGAGCTGAAGGTTGCAGGCACAGGCGTTGTGAATAGTCAAGGTCATTATCCAGATACCCAAATCAGTGCGAATGTTTGCAACAATCGCAAATCAGTGCTGCCAGATGCAAGAAAATAGAATTTGTTCATTTGAAAAATTACGACTGGGACATAATTCTGCATACGCTATACAGTATTATTATCAAAATGATGATCGCTGATTTAAACTGAATTCATAGGCCGTTGATAGTTAGTCTTATAGGGCTAAAACTATAAAAATTTGATGAAAATTTACACCTCGTCTTATCTGCAGAAATATACGGTACCTTGAAAATATAATAAAAATTGCTGGCTGAAACCTCTCTGGAAAAAAATTCATGGAACACTCACTCACGACGTTGTTGAAGCGATAAATCTGATGAATAGAACTACTAATTACTTCCAATTGAATTTCAGACTTCAGCAAAGCACAAAGGTATTGGTTTTATGGTTCTTCGAACACGACTAATCACACGAATATGCATCCCTTTCGCAAGGAAAGCTTCGATAAGTTTTTCCTCAAAACCTTGCGCATGGGTCGTTCTCGTTTTGATGTCAACATCTGGAAACCATTGGAGCGCCTTTGTTCCCATCATTCAGGGTGCCCGCAAACAGGGAAAACAAGTAAAACAGGGAAAAGACAGGGAAATGAAATGCAACGGAATTGGACAGGGAAAAGACAGGGAAACGTCTGGGATCTCGAAATCTTTTTCGAAATGTGGGAATTAATAATTAGTTAGCACCATGTACCGTGCAGCACAGTGCATCCTTGGTCTATGCACTCGCTCCGTTCGGCTGGTGCACTCACTCGTGCATGGGCTCGCATCGGACCGGCTTGGCTGCTGAAATAGCCCCCTCCCTTTCCTCTCACTTCGCCCTCTCCACTCGGCTAGTGTCGGCTTGGCTGTACTCGGCTTGTGTTGTGAGACGGACAACAACACAACAGGGAATATCGTACTGTAGGAGTAAACCTTTTCAAAATAATAATGACTTCCAAATTCAACCCTGCATGGCTTGATGCTATCCTTCACCCTGAGTGGCAAAGCTGGTTGTGGGCAGACGAACAAGATGTGAACTCTGCTAAGTGCATCGTGTGTAAGAAAACTTTTTCATGAGTTCAATGGGCAAGCAGGCTGTGACAAGCCATGCTGCAGGGAATTGGGTCAGGCAATCCAGGGTCATCAACATCAGGACAACTTGACTAATTTCATCGTCCGAACACCACTACAGCAGGTATGCAGTATTACTACCCAGACTTTTTGTATGATGAACAGTACCAGTATGGTTTTTGTTATTCGATGGGATAGTTTTGTGCTGTTCTTAGCATTTAAAACTTAAGCTTTTATTATGTATGCTGTATGTTTAGGTAGATAAGTTTTTTAGTTGGTCACGGCGTATGCATGTATGTGGCACCAGCACTCCCTTCACATACCCCTTGACCATACAGGCAACATGCTAGCAGTTCGGTAAGGGGCGGACCAAGGGGCCTATTCTATAACTCGAAGCTACGGAGCTTTCCGGTGAAAAGATGCTTCATTAAGCTACCTGCTCCCATCGGTATTCTCTATCATGGAAGCTACTGGAGAAAGAGCTAGCAGAAGCTACTGGAGGCATATTAGGCTCCCATCCGTATTCTGTAAATGTCACAAAGATACTTCTGTAGCCCCAGTAAGCTCCCATGGTAGCCTGTGGGATCCTGTGGTCTCCACGTCGTTCATGGTGCCTTTCAGTACAGTTTCGTTAAGTATGGTTGGCAGATTTCAATATTTTTGAAGTAAATTCATAATGTCTTCAAGCGTTCTCCCGCGTGCCGTGCAGACTTTACACGTTTTACTGAAAGTGATGAATTTACTCTCAAATTTCGCAATTGCCGATGGCTTGAGAATGGTCCCGTGTGTGCAAGAGTCATTACAATACTCAAGAATTTGAAGACCTACTTTCCCACTTTGAAGGATATGCCTGACACATGGTCGATTAGGTAGGTGAAAGAGTGCTTTGCTGACCCTCTTCTGCTGGCAAAACTTCATTTCTTTGCGACAATAGCATCATATTTTGAGCCATTTCTCAAAGGGTATCAGATGTTAAAACCAGTCATCCCACCATGGTGACATTGAGGATCTTCTCCGAGAGGTGTACGGACGGTTTGTGAAGCCAGATGTTCTAAACAAAGCGAAGACAGTCTACAAGCTGATCAATATTAATGTAGATGATGTTGCGAATGGTTTGAAACTGTCCCAGATCAATATTGGTGTGGGGGCAACCCTTGCTCTCTGTGATGCAAGAGTGAAGGACATTGAAGAGGACAAATTTAGGTTGGAATGTAAGAAGTGTTTGGTGTCCATTGAGAAGAAAATAGTTGAGAGAAGCCCAATAAAGTACAAATTTACCAAAGCAGCATCATGTCTGGATCCTAACAAAATTCTTAAAAAACCTGAGTAGAGTAAAATAGACATGGATCTTCAGACAGTCTTAGGGTTCTCGTGTCTGCAAACCTCATGACCACTCTGCAGGCAGACCACGCTTGTATCCAGTTCAAAAGGTTTGTATCCCAGGTGGATAAAGTACAGCTCACGGGCTTTAATAGGGATATGGATAGACTGGACTCATTCTATGCAAGCCAACTTAACAAACGAGAGGACTTAAAGGATTGTTTGGGAGCTGTTTAAATTATCCTGCTGTTCTCGCATGGTAACGCCTTTGTCGAGAGTGGGTTCTCTGTGAACAAAGACATGTTAGTTGAGAACCTACATGAAAACACTCATTGCTCTGAGAAGAGTTTGGGATGGGATTTTTCATGCGGGAGGCAGTTGAGGCAGTCAGTGGAAGTTGATCGGAAGTTGATTAGATATGTGCGTGGAGCAAGCGCCAAGTACAGAGATGTGCTTCGGAAGAGGCGAGAAACTGAAATGGCGAAGAAGAGTAGATTACAGAGAGAAGAGAAAAGGAAGAAAAATGAGCTAGATAAGTTAAAAGCAGAGAATCAAACCCTGAAAGAGAAACAGGAAGAAGTAGAAAAAAAATTAAGAAGATGAAGAAATGAAAATCTTAGCTTTTTTTAATTGTGTAATTGTCGGGTGTTACCGGAATAACTAATTTCTGTTTATTTAATGTAAGACAGCAATATTTTCACAGAAAGTTCCTGATTATTTAATTACTTTTGTTTGATCTTTCAAGTTAGAGGATCGATTGACATGTTAATTTTTTTGCTGCCTATACAGTCTCATTTTTTATTGTTAATTCTTAAGATAATATTATTTCAAAATAAAAGTCTATTATGATGAGAAGTGGGTTGATCTCTGCTCCTATTTACACAAATTTATTTAGGTGCACTTTCGGGACGTATTGAAACCCTATAGTTAGCAAATTTCTTAGGATATTATGGAGAAACCTGCTAGGGAAAATACCTGTAGTGCCCAATACTTTTTCTGAATCATTTCCCTGTAGGGAAATGATTCAGAAAAAGTATTGGGCACCCTGCCATTCCCGAACCTCCCTCTACATCCCTCCAGAAAAGAGATTGGTCCTAAGTCGATTGGTTTAGAGACATAGGAGAATGAGGTGTCTGGAAAAAATACAACTCAACCTTCGTTGGGGAAAGCTAGGGGAAGGGCAACAGGGAGGGACTGACTGAGTTAATTTACTGGAAGAGGAGAAAAAGGGTTCACTGCATCCGTATGATGCATGAAAATTCCTTAGTTGTGTTAATAATTTTTTGCCAATTAGTGCTTAATTGTGCATCCACGAGTATGAGAAATTCATGCAAAGCGCTTCTCATACTACAATGGCCAAGACTGTATACTAATTTATAGCAAAGGAAGTATAGTGGTGGTTCAGTCGTTCTGAAAATGCCATAGCCCAGGTCAAAGTACAAAAGATATCTTTTCGACAGTGGTGATGGTGGGATCTTGCGGGTGACTATAGTATTGCAGATTCAATCCTAAATTACAGATTTAAACGTCAAAAACTGCTGCTTTAGAGGACAATTTAGTGTCATTTTAATAATAAAAATAAATAATTGCTCCAGAATGCAAAGGAATCACTTCAATTTAATATTTTCTGAGTTCATGGATCTTTTCCAACTGCCATGAAAAGCTGAAGACTGAGATTGGCATTGAAATGTGGAATAAAACATATCTCCCCATACACTCCAGGGAATGTAGGGCATAGGTTAACAGAATGTAAGCCTAGAAGTTCCCAGCAAGTGTATGTGAAGGGTAGTGCTACCCTTCCCTTACACTCTATGGAGTGAAGGGCGAGGGTAGCGCTACCCTTCCCTTACATTTCATGGAGCATGGGGCGAGGGTAGTGCAACTCTTACCTTACACTCCACGGAGTGTTGGGGGAGAGTACCAGTACCCTTCCCTTACACTTCGTGGGAGTGTAGGGCAAGGGTAAGCCGAGAAGTTTGCGGCGAGTGTAAGGGAAGGGTAGCGCTACCCTTCCCTTACACTCCATGGAGTGTAGGGTGAGGGTAGTGCAACTCTTCCCTTACACTCCATGGAGTGTAGGGCAAGGTAAGCTGAGGGTAAGCCAAGAGGTTTCCAGCAAGTGTAAGGGAAGGGTAGCACGACTCTTCCCTTACACCTTATGGAGGGTAGGGTGAGGGTAAGCCGAATAGTTTTTAGTGAGTGTAAAGGAAGGGTAGTGCTACCCTTCCCTTATGCTCCATGAAGGGTAAGGGAAGGGTAAGCGGACGGCAACTACCCTTCATGGAGAGTAGTCTCCTTCCTATACACTCCGCAAACCCACCATGGAGGAAATATTTTTATCAGGGTGTGAATGATGCTGATGAGTTGTTCTTGGGTTTCCCACTGGGTTAGGCTTTCCATGATTGCTGACGTTTCGGCAGGAGACTTTCCTGCTATGACATGCATGAATACAGCTCCTTGCATCTCGTAAACAGGCCAAAATGCTCACATATGCTCACCTAATGCTCTTTTCTGCTTCCCTATAGTCTCTAGTTTGTGATATACTCTAGTGCATTGCATGTAGGACACCTTCGAAACATCCCCAGACATAAGTATCAGCACTATAGTGTGTACTATAGACCTCTAAGGTGGTGGGTGGTGAGTTTTATGATAAAAAAATAATATGTATGTTGGATATAGAAATTGCCAGGGAGGGGTCAGAGGTATTGGGGTATTTGAAAACCACATGGAAAGTACAATTACAATAGAATCAACGCAGTGGTGGATTAAGGTCGTTGTTTTTGGGGGGAGGAGGGGTGGGGGTGGGATGCTACTTTCCGGGGGTCTGGGAGGTATGGAGTGCCTTATGGCCACAATTTTTGCTGTTGTATGAGGAATTACAGGAAGGTGGGGACCTTAATCCTCCACAGAATCGACATGTGCTTGCCTTTTTGCCTTGGCGATAGCACTGACGTGTCCTGTGCAACTGAGTGTCTTTTGTTGAGACACACTTGTCTATCGTACATACGAGGTCTGATAAAAAAATAACGGGAATTTTAAAATTTCGCGGGCTTCATAATTCCTATTTTCAATAATTTGGAGTTCCTGCCACATTGTCATACGGTCAATAAGGAATAATACCTGGAAGTTATGTGCCATTTGCGTGAAGCTATCCGACGAAAACACCCAGAATTATGGCAAAACAACTCGTGGAAATTGCACCACGTTAATGCTCCTGCTCACACCTCACTGCTTATTTATAATTTTTTGGTAAAAAAACAAAGCGTTATTTTGCCTCAGCTGCCGTATTCGCTGGACATGCCTCCCTGTGACTTCTTTCTATTCCTGAGGCTGAAGAGAACTATGAAAGGATGACTTGTTGCCACCATTGATGAGATAAAAACAGAATCGCTGAAGGAGCTGAATTCTATTCTGAAAAGTGAGTTCTAGAAGTGCTTTCAAGATTGGAAAAGCCGCTGGCACAAGTGTCTTATATCTAAGGGGGATTACTTGGAAGGGAACAAAATTGATATTGATTAATAAATAAATACTCTGGAAGAAAAACGAGAATTCCCATTATTTTTTGATCACACCTCGTATTATTTGTGCATCCACCAAATGACTGAAAATTTTAAAGAAATACTTTGTCATTAAAACATCCTCATGATGAATATGGGGTGGATTACACATGTCTGTGGAGTAAAAAGGCCAATACTGATAGCGTATTTCTGTGTTGTATTTTATTAGGAGCATCGGACCTGCTGTAAGAGGTCTCCTTGAACTCTTTGGGCTGAAGGCTTCAGAGGTACCAGCCACTGGACCAAAGGGAAAACTTTTGAAAGGGGATATCTTGAAATTAGTACAAGAGAAACACCTGAAAGCAAAACCTCCTAGTGTTGGTATGTACTGCACCTGTATTCTCAGTCCTGTGAATCTCAACTTTTTTTCCCGAGTTGCTTCTATTCTATCAGAAGATCAACACCAACCACTCCTCTTAATTGAGGTGTCCAGATACTGTGTGCTATGTACTTCTCTTGCGGAATGAAAAATTTATTGAGAGGAGAGAACGATTGATTTTGCTGCTGTTAAAAAGTTTTGCAGTAAAAAATAAATTTTTCACTAAATAAAAAGGGAAAACTAAAGTTAACTTAAAAGTTTTCAGGATGAATTACAAACAAAATATAACTCTATAAAATCAAAGTGGAAAGAAACAACACTAATTACTTGGTCTAAAAAACATGCACTGATCTAAAACAATAGATATTTTGCTCCAAGAACTACATCTATACGTAAGTATACAAGTTTTGTTCAGCTACTGCTGCAATTTTGTCCTCTTTGATGCGGGAAGTCCTGGTGATATTCCACAAGAGTTCCACTCTCACATACCACAGTCTCATTTTTCGCTGGTGTTTGCCAAATTTGAGTGCATGAATGATATTGTTGTCATTTCCCAGTCCGTACAATTTTCAATGCAGCTATTTAAATAACTAATTTCCATCACTCATGTGAGACACCCGCCAGCCACTTGTGCTGCCTGTGTCACACGTGAGTTAAGGCCGTTTCACACTATCAAATTCAAGTCAAACTCCATTCAAGACTCGTGGAACAAGCTTTCTTGAATGGACATGACGTCAGTTGAAATGTCATGATGGCGGACATATTGACTTGAAAGCTCTTGAAATGCTTCATTGCCATGAAATTCCTATTGTCTTGAACGGTTGTAATTTCTCTTGAATCTTGAATGACCTTGAAGCATATCGACCAATGGGTTGGATTTCAGACTACCTGGCGTAAGATTTGGAGAAAGTTGCATATGGAAGCACATCTCGAATAAGTATATTATGCTATTACATAGTAATAAAATAATTATTTAACGTAGCATATACACTTTTTTACATGTTAGTGCCATTGTGCTTTAAATTATGAAGGGTGTATGTAAGCTATACGAGATATGTTATGGTTTAAATTGACGATAAAATATTTCTAGTGACGGAAGGAAAACAAGGACTATCTCTCCCTTGGAATGGAATAAATTTCATGAGCATATTTAGGCATACAATAATGATCTCTGCATTTATATTAATCATTGCTACCATGCTTAATATTTATGAAGCATCAACTGTTGATAAAATATGAACTTAATGGACAAATTTCACTCACAGGCAAGTTTCCAGGCGAGAAGGAGACACCGTTGAAGAATTTATGATAATCTACTATTTCTGTACTGGTTTCCTCCCGAAACATGAGGTCTGACTGGATATCTGTTAATGATAATAGTTTCGTAGCAACAATCGTAGCCTGGTGGTTATTGTTCTCATTGTTCAATTTTGAGATCTTCGTTTCAAGATTCTGTGTAGAATATTTTTAATTGCAGCTTTTTTAAAAATTCTTTATTACTTCTCGAACCCTGGATATGAAATATTTTCATAATTAGTGTTGGCAAGTCAAAAAATGTTTTCTATCTCTAGATTCGGTCCTTTTTTGTTGGCAAACCATGTCTTGGTGACTATAGGCATATGATTCGGGATCCCTCGTCTGCAGCTCGTAATATAACTGAAATTTATGTGACGGATGCATGCCTCCGTCATTGCCATTCAAAGTTCCAAATTCTGCGGGTTTTTTCTTGGAGCCTCCAATTGTGACACTTCAATGAATATGCAACTATAGCAACATTTGCTTCATCAATACATGTTTTTCGAATCAAAACCAGTATGTTAACGACAACTGTGCAAACGAACTGAATATTCATTTCGCAAACAATTCTAGAGGTAACTCAACATTGTTATGGCTAGATGATAATTGATTTTAGTCGATAATATCTAACGCGTGTGTACACTTTGTGACTCTAGTATTCCAGGTACTTTTCGTTAGTCATTGATTTCTTTGGAAATCGCACTAGAAGTCATTCAAGCCTTATGTGACCTTGTGAAAAGCTATTCAAGGTGATTCAAGTGTAGTGGGAGTTCCTCGGAAACCCACTACCGAACGTCATCCATGGATATGCATGGTTATAATCATCCTCAAGGATGACTATATCCACGCAGATAAGACAATGCCCACTGCCAAATTCCCCTCCCTCCTTAACAACCTATCTTCTGCGTGTGTCAGCACCTACGCGAGGCGATCGCGGAGCACGGGCACTACGACCGCGCTATCTCCTGTGTGTGTCAGTGGCTCGCTTTGACCCTCTGCGATACCTTATAATGCGAGGCGACCGCGGAACATGGGCACTCCTCCCCGACCTCCTCTCTGTTACCGGCTCCCCTGAGCAGCGGGTTGCGCTTCCGACCACACTCAAGACTCCCTCCTTGGCTGTGGGTCGCTCCTCTGACTCCGCCGAATTCCTCGCCTGCCCTTCCTCCTCGGCTACGGGTTCCCTCGGAGATGCCCAGCCTTGTCCCGCGCCGCTTCCGTCAGCCCGAGTTCCGAGCCGAGGGTCGAAGGCCGCCCCCACCTCCTTGGAATCGCCGTAAATGATTGTTCGCCCCTACTCCCCGGTGCCTGACCCCCCCTTTTTGTGTAAATGGAAAAAGGGCTAAAATAAAGACTTGTGCCAAACCATCTCTCTATTATTTAATTAAATCCAGGATACGCACCCACCAATGGTGCCGCGTCTAGCAAACACGCGACATTATTCTGGTGTCAGGTGTGGGGTATCGCGTAGTTTTTTGGTTGCTTTGATGTCTAGTACAAGAATGGTTTGGTTTTAATAACCTTTAGTTACTGATGCCCTTTGTTGAGCTAATTAAGCAGAGTTGTGCAATACGCTTTGTGGGATAAGCCCTCGTTGTGTGCTTAGAGATATATTTTTTTTCATTCTTAATTATTATTTTGGTGAAAATCATCTCAGTTTCTTACAACCCCAATTCGGTGTCTTATTTTTTTTGGTGCCATTTATGTTACTTTCTCACCATGGCTTGGACTGATGGTCCTTCGCAGAGGCCTTTTCCCATTCACTCGGAGTCTCTTCCCTCTTGTTCCGCCGCTTTAATTCATTTTGACTCTTTTGTGTTTTGTACGACTCCGGGAAAGTCAATGGCCTCCGAAGCGACGAATGCAACTAAACCGAATGCTTTGGGGAGTCATATTTATTTTATTCCCAATTTTAGCGGAGATGACGAGGTTTCAGTTGATCAGTTTTTAGAGTGCGTAAGGATAACTAGTCATCTCAGTTCATGGAACGTGACTCAGACCCTTTGTATAGCCCGCCTGTGACTCCATGGACCCGCCGCAGAATACGCTTTCGCTAACCCACACATTTTCTAGAGAGCTACGAGTGTTTTTCTAGCAGTCTGCATCATAGATTCGCGACTCGCATCTCCCCCCTATCTTTAGAGCGTATGTTTTCCAATTGCATTCAGTCCCCCCTTGAGCCTGTAACGGCCTACTCCACAAGGTTAAGGAAAATTGGGCGCCAATTGCAAGAAACTATGAGAGACTCAAAATCAGAGGTGGTCAAAATAATGATGGAAAACAGGATGCTACCGCAGTTTCTTTTGGGGCTAAGGAAAGAAATTGGCCGTTTCGTGCTGGTTCGTAACCCAAAGAACCTGTTAGAAGCGGAAGACTTCGCGCTAGAGGAGGAATCAAACGTTCGAAATTATTCCAGTAAGACAGCTTTCATTTCCTCACTGCAAATGAATTCAACGCAGCCGTGGTGTTCGCCTAGGGAATCTCCGGTCACGATGCAGGAAGGCGGCTTCCTTTATCATCCCCCACCATGTAGCTATGTTAATGCGGTGCAGAACAAGTAAGGCATCCGCTACCCCCAGATGGTGCCGCGTCTAGCAAACACGCGACATTATTCTGGTGTCAGGTGTGGGGTATCGCGTAGTTTTTTGGTTGCTTTGATGTCTAGTACAAGAATGGTTTGGTTTTAATAACCTTTAGTTACTGATGCCCTTTGTTGAGCTAATTAAGCAGAGTTGTGCAATACGCTTTGTGGGATAAGCCCTCGTTGTGTGCTTAGAGATATATTTTTTTTCATTCTTAATTATTATTTGGGTGAAAATCATCTCAGTTTCTTACAACCCCAATTCGGTGTCTTATTTTTTTTGGTGCCATTTATGTTACTTTCTCACCATGGCTTGGACTGATGGTCCTTCGCAGAGGCCTTTTCCCATTCACTCGGAGTCTCTTCCCTCTTGTTCCGCCGCTTTAATTCATTTTGACTCTTTTGTGTTTTGTACGACTCCGGGAAAGTCAATGGCCTCCGAAGCGACGAATGCAACTAAACCGAATGCTTTGGGGAGTCATATTTATTTTATTCCCAATTTTAGCGGAGATGACGAGGTTTCAGTTGATCAGTTTTTAGAGTGCGTAAGGATAACTAGTCATCTCAGTTCATGGAACGTGACTCAGACCCTTTGTATAGCCCGCCTGTGACTCCATGGACCCGCCGCAGAATACGCTTTCGCTAACCCACACATTTTCTAGAGAGCTACGAGTGTTTTTCTAGCAGTCTGCATCATAGATTCGCGACTCGCATCTCCCCCCTATCTTTAGAGCGTATGTTTTCCAATTGCATTCAGTCCCCCCTTGAGCCTGTAACGGCCTACTCCACAAGGTTAAGGAAAATTGGGCGCCAATTGCAAGAAACTATGAGAGACTCAAAATCAGAGGTGGTCAAAATAATGATGGAAAACAGGATGCTACCGCAGTTTCTTTTGGGGCTAAGGAAAGAAATTGGCCGTTTCGTGCTGGTTCGTAACCCAAAGAACCTGTTAGAAGCGGAAGACTTCGCGCTAGAGGAGGAATCAAACGTTCGAAATTATTCCAGTAAGACAGCTTTCATTTCCTCACTGCAAATGAATTCAACGCAGCCGTGGTGTTCGCCTAGGGAATCTCCGGTCACGATGCAGGAAGGCGGCTTCCTTTATCATCCCCCACCATGTAGCTATGTTAATGCGGTGCAGAACAAGTAAGGCATCCGCTACCCCCAGAAGGTATTCCACACGTACGCAGTTTAGCGAGTCGAATCAAAATATTGCCCCAAGGCGGCTAAATGCAAGAACTGGCACAGCAAATTCCAAAAAAATGCTTTTCCTGTGGACGAATGGGACACATTTATCACGACTGTCGCTCTAGGCCTCAAAGATGAAGACCTGTCAAGAGACTGCCCCTTGTCATGCTGCAGCATTTGTAAGGAAGTTGGCCACCGACCAATTGATTGTAGGCAGCGCGCCACGAGTACGGACTCGGGGAATGGGGGATCCCCAACCGAGAGGTCGGGGAAGAATTCATCTTAGCCGTCACACCAGCAAAGGGAATGACGGTTAATGTTCAAATTCTGGGGGAAACGTATCGATTCCTTGTGGACACGGGTGCTGCGGTCACGATAATACACGAGAAAATCTTTCCCTTTGGCAAATTAGGCATCTCTCCGTACCACCACGTAGTGAAAAGCACATCGGGTCACGCTCTGCCAAGTAAGGGTCAGAGTAACGTACCGTTTTGCATGGATAATCACATTTACCCCCATGATACTTTGATAATAAATCTAGGTGATACGCCCTATGAGGGCATTCTTGGCTTATATTTTATGAAAAAGTATGGAAGTAAAATCTCCTTGGAAAATTACACGATGACGGTTGGAGCAGACCATAGGTTGCCATTAGAGCCCAAGGCTAGTGAGAGACGCGAAATAGATCTAATCTCTTTTGACGACCCAGAGCTAGCACCAAACGAAGAGGTCGAGCGGCCGATGCGGTACAATACTGCATTTCATAACTTGAATGACTTCGAAGGAAATAGTGCGGGAGTTGATTCGCTGGCTACTCGTGATTTCCGATTCGCTAGAGGTATCGTGTCCCCTTTTTTCAGTGAGAGTTCCTCGATGAAGCGATTAAGGATATGTTGCAGGAAGGAGTAATTTCACCATCAAATAGCCCCTGGTCGGCACCAATTATACTTGTCAGTAAGAAGTCTGTAAACGGAGGCCCTATTCAGTATAGACCTTGCATCGATTACCGCGCCTTAAATAGTTTGACCAAGAAAGAAGTATTTCCTATGCCTAACATCGATGAGATATTAGACGAACTAGGTGGTGCTCGTTACTTCTCAACAATGGATCTGTGTAGCGGATACTGGCAAATTGAGATGGATGACAATAGTAAACAGTACACTGCTTTCAGTACTTTAGGTAATTATTTCCACTGTAATAGGATGGCTTTTGGCTTGGCTAATGCTCCGTCCACTTTCATGTGCCTAATGTCAATGGTTTTAGACGGGTGTGTGTGCTATCTCAATGACATCCTCCATTACCATTCGACTCTTGACGAGCACGTAGCCGGTTTCCGCGAGATTTTCTCTCAACTCTGGGCTGCAAAATTAAAATTGAAACCCCAGAAATGCAATTTATTTCAGAAAGAGGTTAAATTCTTGGGTCACCTTGTCACAGCCGGTGGGATGAAACCAGACAAAGACAAAATTTCAGCTATTAAGAACTTTCCAATGCCGGAGAGTGTGAAGGCTGTACAATCTTTCCTCGGTTTGGTCGGTTACTATAGGAAGTTCATCCCATGTTTTGCTATGAAGTCTTGTGTTCTATCACGGTTGGTTAAAAAAGGATCAGAATTTGTGTGGGGTCAGGAAGAACAAAATGCTTTCCAAGAATTGAGACTTTGTTTAACAACACAACCTGTACTTAAATTTTCAGACTTCTCAAAGACCTTTATCCTTACGACAGATGCGTCATTGACAGCCCTTGGCGGAATTCTATCCCAAGAGTTCGAAGATGGCGAACACCCGATTTCTTGTGCGAGCCGACAACTGAAAAAGGCCGAGAGCTCTTACTCGGCTACGGAGTTTGAGTGCCTAGCAGTAGTAGAGATGGTGAAAAAATTTCGAATCTACCTCCTTGGGCGACATTTCACCTTATACACCGATCATAAGCCTTTGAAATGGCTCCTTTCCCATAAGGAACCGAAACCTAGACTTGCCCGATGGATCATGGAACTGAGCGAGTACACATTCACCGTCGTGCACAAACCGGGTACTAAGCTAGCCCACGGGGATGCACTATCTCGAATTCCTCCCACCGTGAATTCACTTAAGTCAGAGACTGACGCATACGAGCCCACTTGGGATAAAGAGAAAATAGCTAAGGAGCAGTCGAGTTGCCCTGAACTCGAGCCGCTGCATGTATTAGCCAAACAGCACGAGTGCAGTTACTTTTATGATAAGGAAGGTGTCTTATTCAAGGTTCATCTGACGGAGTTAGACCCTAAATTCACCATATGTGCGCCCAGGAGTATGCGGAAATTCATCCCAAGTCATTGCCACACCAACCCTCTCTCGGGATACCTCAGTGTCAAGAAAATGCTGGAAATCGTACAGCGGCACTTCAACTGGAAGGGCTGCTACTCCGACACTGTTCAGTATGTTCAAAGCTGTATCGATTGCAAAAAGCGGAAATTCGGCGGCATTTAATTTCCCCTGCAGCCTGTCGTCGAAGCAACTTATCCAATTGAAAAATTAGCTTTAGATATTGTTTGCCCATTACCCCTATCTTTTCGAGGGAACAGGTACATCCTCACCTGCCAAGATTATTTCACGAGGTATCCTGAAGCCTTCGAAATCCCTAATCAGTCGCCCAAAACAATAGCAGAAATATTCATAGAAAAAATTATTTGTTGCCATGGCGTGCCTAAGTTCTTACTTACGGATAGAGGTGCAAATTTTACATCAGAGTTAATGAAAAATGTCTGTCGGAAACTAAAAATACAAAGCATTTTTACTTCTCTGTATAATCCTGCGTCAAACGGTCGCTTAGAGCGAGCGCATCTCTCCTTTGCTTCTGTAATTTCCCACTATGTGTCCCAAGATCACTCCGATTGGGATCAACAGCTAGGATTCGCATTGTTCATGTATCGGAATAGCCGGCATCGAATGACTGGGTTCACTCCAGCATACCTCACGGGCGAGAGTTGAGCATGCCATGGGATACTATTTTGTCTCCGATCCCGAAGTCCTACGCGGAGGAGCCCCCTTATGAGTACGAAATAAAACGTAGGTTACAGTTTGCTCACGAACATGCTATTGAGTCAAAAAAGCCGAATACAGAGGCAGAGCACCGAAAATATAATTCAGGATTAATGCTTCCTACCTTATCAGAAGGACAACTTGTCCTCCTGCGCAATAATGCCCTGTCCTGAGGTCAAGCGTGGAAATTAGTCTCCCGTTGGATTGGTCCCTATAAAATCATTAAGGTAAGAAGTCCCGTTACAGTCGATATACAAAATCTGAGTGACGGAAGACGCATCCTTGCCCACCTGCGTAACCTCTTGCCCTTACCACCAGACCCCGAACCTAACCCTTTCCCCTCACTCGTTGGAGACGACGTCTTCCAACCGGACGCCCCACAACCCTCGACAAGTCCCGAATCCCAACCCCCTGTAGAAGCCGAAACCATTGAAAATCCTTCGGCAACCCAAGACCTCCCTCCCCACCTCCCAAACCGCTATAACCTCAGGTCATCTTCACCTTGACTCTACCTCTCTCGAACCAGTCCCGGAAGTTGAGCAGCCGGCAGCGATGGCGCCAAGGCGTAAATTAACGGCCCTTTTCGGGAGCGACCTATCTGATCTGGAAGATGATGACACCCCTATGAGGTCACATGGCGAGATGGATTGGAGCACTCCAGGGACTCCTGAGTGTCCACCCACCCCCGGGCGCGATCTTTTCCTAATGCAATTTAGCAGCCATCTCAGGATCACCGTGGCGGCCGCTGAAAACGCCCGACACTCGATGAGCGAGAGCGAGTGTGTGGAAACTCCATCAGCGGGGACACCTTCAACCCCAGGGAAGAACATCGATCCGGCGCTCCTGAACCACTTCGCCCGGGAAATACAAATGGAATTTCTAACCTATCCCACTTCCCAGGCCCTTATACCCCTTACTACTCTTCCAGCTCCCTCAATATGTACGCTTGGAGCAGGGAAACCACGTCGGCGTGTCCGTCGGGAGCACAATCGGAGACGAAGAGCTGCGAACGCTGTCCGCAAGGCAAATCCCCAGATGCAGCTTCCCCTGCCCCTGTTACCACAGCGTGTCCTTTTTCCCGTAACTACTCCGTCCATGGTTCGTTCAACACCCGCCGTGTACTGGCCAAAGATATTATTTCAGTCACCATGCCCCTCTCCCTCTCCGGACGGAGCAGCCTGGCCTACATCATCCTTATCTTCACCCTGGCTAGGCCGAAAAAGTGCAAAAGAAACTGTGCATCTATAGATGGATCTGTGGCGGAAAATTCCGCACCCGAAATTCCTCATCCCAACATTGTGTATCCTATTCGAATAGTCAACGCCCCACAGGCAGTAAATAATAGAAGTGAAGTGACCACAATCACCACAGTGAACCTCAGTGACATCCCCATGTTCCCCACCCTGGTGTGATGCGAACTTCGAAAAATGCATTGGTCTCTTATGTTGCTAAAGTGCACTGAACTTAACACATTCCTTGCTCACCATATTTTAGAGGAAATGCTCTGTGACTGACTTTTTGGCAAAGATTTTTAGATTTTTATTTTTATTTTAACCAAGTGATCTTATGAGATGTGATGCCAGGACCATGTTTTCATTCTTTTTTTTAAATAATCCCTAATATTTTTATTTATTTGAAATTAAAATGTTGTTAGTATCCTGTCCCATTTTCTGATACTTTCCCGCAATACACATATTTCTTTCCGCTATTCCCTCGCACTTTGTCAGTACTGCGGTGAAAGCCCATTCGTGTATTATAATTTCGTGAAAAACTCTCTAAGAATAATTATAAAGCCGAAATTAAT